>CM065463.1:26890157-27310917 GCA_032872475.1 Leptopilina myrica (nomen nudum) | reverse complement strand
ATCTGAACATGTTAGACGAAAAAGTGCAGGAGGTATGATTTCGGGGGTAAGATTGAATATTAAGGAAAAAGGAGATGGGAATAAAGAAGGGGTATTGATCAGGAAAGTAAGAGTAGGGAGTGATAGGTTGAATATTGGGTGTTTTCGGCAAATGCTCGGATTATACTCCAGATTACTTCAGTGGTGTTCAATTTAATTTTTGAATATGGCTTTTATTACTGCTTAAGTAACACGTTGTAATTGGTTAGTTCGGTAAGCTCTTAATTTTCATTAGTTCAAATATTATAAATTGTCACAATCTGTGAAATATCCCTTAGGTTCTACAAAAATTGTTTAAAAACCCAACCTTCCGTTTGGTAATTTCCTTGAAATTCCCTAGAAAAATGTTACCTGATAAATCAGATTAGAAGAAGGAAATTACCAAACAAGAGGTTGGGTTTTGAAGCAATTTTTCTAGAAGCTAAGGGATATTTCATACATTGTGAAAGTTCACAATATTTGAACCAATGAAAATTAAGAGCTTACCGAAGTAACCACTAACAATTTGTTACTTAAACAGTAATAGAAGCCATATTCAAAAATTAAAGTAAGCACCACTAAAGTAATCTGGAGTATAATCCGAACATTTGCCGAAAACACCCATTGTGGAAACATATAGAAGGAAGGGGGATGGAAAAGGATGGGAGGAGTTAGAGGAATGGATGGATAAGGGGAAAGTTTAGAAGATTATAATACTGGGGGATTTTAATGCATGGACGCGGAAATTGGAAGGGGAAGAGTGGGATGAAGAAAATCAACATCATGTGAGGGAATCTAGACATAAAGAAGTGAATAAGGAGGGGAGAAAAATCTTAAGTATAATAGGGAAAAGAAGGTGGTTTTTTTAATGGGAATGTTAAATTAGGGAGGAAGAAGGGGAAAAGGAAAATGTTTACAGAGGGTGGTGGGATGAGGAATGTAAAAAGAGTGGAGAAGAGCTTACGGAAGCTATAAGGCAGTGGAGAAGAGAATTAATGGAAAATAGGGAATACAATGGAAAGCATAAGGAGCATGGCAAGTTATTAAGGGCAAAGCGTGAGAAGGAAAAAAGGTTAGAGGAAGTATAACAAGCGTTAAAAGAGGGTAAAGAGTGAGAGGTTATACAGTGCCGCTCAATAACTTTTGCCTATCCTACGGCGGTTGAAGGCTTTACAAAAAGTTTTTTATTTTGTTCACTATTGAAGTTACAAAGCATAAAAAAATATTATTTGAAAGCTTATTTCCTCTGCTTTAACATTACATAAAATCGAAATTAAAAAAATTATTTTGTTAATGAGTAAATAATGTTAATGCAAAATAAAATTTTCCGTTTTTTTGTTTTTAATGTGATGCAGTTTTATTGGAAATCATCACAATAATTTTATCTTGCCAATATATTAAATAAGTTTTCGTATAAAAATTTTTAAAAATGCGTTTTAAAGGTGATAAAACTAGCTTTCAAATGATATGTTTGGTATTAAATTGTGATAATTTTCAATAAAAAAATCACATTAAAAAAAAGAAAAATTTTATTTTGCAATAACATTATTTAGTTATTAACGAAATTATTTTTTTATTTCGATTTTATGTAATGTTAAAGATGAAGAAATGAGCTTTCAAATAATATTTTTTTAAGCTTTGTAACTTCAATAGTAAACAAAATACAAAACTTTTTGTAAAGCCTCAATCACTGTAGGGTAGGCAAAAGTTATTCAGCGGCACTGTAAATAGGGAGAGCAAGAGGGGGAAGGGTATGAATATAGAAATTTAAATAGAAGAATGGACGGAATATTTCAAGGAGTTAAGTGGGGAAATGGAATAGATAGTTAAGGGGGAGGGAAGAAGAAGAGGAGAGGAGATGTCACAGTCAGAGATTAGTAGGAAGGAGGTGAGGGAAGCAATAGATAGGTTAAAGAAGGGTAAAACTGTATGGAGGTGAAATGGAAGCGGAAAGTATAAAGTTTGGTGTGGAAGTGATCAAGAGTGAAATGTGGAGAATAATAAATATGGGAAGGGATGGCCAGAAGATTGGAAGACGGTGTTAATTGTACCAATGATAAAAAGAGGAGAGGGAAGTAAGGTATGGGAATATAGGAGTGTGACGCTTATGCCGGCTGGTTACAAGGTATATGCGGAGGTAGTGAGAAAAAGATTAAATGAAAAAAGTGTGTGCGAAAGAGTAAACTCACTCTTTATTATATTGAACGAAAATGAACAAGGTAAAAGATGGATGTTTGAATTTGGATGAAACAAGAAAAGAAAGAATGGTAGGGGTAATGTTTTGGTTAAATAATTAAAAAATATATATATACTAAGGGGGCTGCGCCCCCCTGTTATTAAATTTACAGTTTAAAGTTTTTATCTAAAAATACATTGATTTAAATTTTTTAAATTATTTAAAATACTTCAACAATTGGTTTTTAGCCAAATTCTTTAAAATTAAAATTTTTTATTTATTAACTTAATTAATGTTTGTTGAATAATTAAATTTAATTAAAATTTTTAGTAACAAAGTATTAAAACCTATTTTATTTTTTTTAGCTTTTAAAGAATTTGTTTTCAAGATGCACTACCTGACGATAGATAAATTATTATTAGGAAGCGAGTTAATTTCTACAACTACAACTAATAAAAACTGATCTGTGTTTAAAATATTTATTTACAAAATTTGTGGTCTAAGTGAAATGTTTTATTGCTTTACCATAAATTATACTTTATATTATTTTTATTCTTAAAATAAAATTCTTTACATATATATATATATATATATATATATATATATATATATATATACTGTTCTTCTTATTCACTTCAATAAAATTAATTAAATTTTTTAACATAATTCTAATAATAATTCTAAATAATAATAATAATTCTAAATTCTAAATTAATTCATAATTCTAAATTTCTAACATAATTCAAATTTTAAAAGAAAATGCGGTAATAGAGAAAGTATACTATCAAAATTTGATTGAAAAATTTGCCCTGTGACCTAACGGTTGGGGTTTGCCCTGTAACCAAGGGGTGGAAGCAGATGAGAGAGAATTTATATAATTTCAAATTAATTTGTTTCCAAGAAATATGTTTTCAGCGAAATAGAATTAGGGAAGATGGGGAAGGGGGTTGACGTTATGTTTTCCCTGTGACCTGTGAGTGGGAAGGGGGTTATGAGATTATGTTTACCCTGTGACCTATGAGTAGGGAGGGGCGGTTTGAGGTTATGTTTGCCAAGGGACCTGTGAGTAGGAAGGGGGGTTTTGAGATTATGTTTGCCAAGTGACCTGTGAGTGGGAAGGGGATTTTGAGGTTATGTTTGCCCTGTGACCTGTGAGTAGGAAGGGGGTTATGAGGATCTGTTTTCCCTGTGACCTATGAGTAGGGAGTAGGTTTTGAGGTTATGTTTGCCATGTGACCTGTGAGTAGAAAGGGGGTTTTGAGGTTATGTTTGCCATGTGACCTGTAAGTGGGAAGGGGGTTTTGAGGTTATGTTTGCCCTGTAACCTGTGAGTGGGAAGGGGGTTATGAGGTTATGTTTTCCCTGTGACCTATGAATAGGGGGGGGTTGAGGTTATGTTTGCCAAGGAACCTGTGAGTAGGAAGGGGGTTTTGAGGTTATGTTTGCCAAGTGACCTGTGAGTGGGAAGGGGGTTATGAGGTTATGTTTGCCATGTGACCTGTGAGTATAAAGGGGGTTTTGAGGTTATGTTTGCCATGTGACCTGTGAGTAGAAAGGGGGTTTTGAGATTATGTTTACCCTGTGACCTATGAGTAGGGAGGGGCGGTTTGAGGTTATGTTTGCCAAGTGACCTGTGAGTAGAAAGGGGGTTTTGACGTTATGTTTGCCCTGTAACCTGTGAGTGGGAAGGGTGTTTTGAGGTTATGTTTGCCAAGTGACCTGTGAGTAGGAAGGGGTTTTAAGGTTATGTTTGCCCTTTGACATTTGAATCTTGAAACAGCGGCGGCGGCGGCGATATCTTTTTATAAGATAGACAGATATAAGAATTTTGTACATATTATATATTGTGTATATTACACTGTGCTACAAAAACAAAAAAAAATAGAAAAACTTCTTATCTGACCTATTGAAGGTTGTAAGTTATGACAAACTAAGAAGAAACGTACGATTTATATTTCCCAAACACCCCCTTTTCATTATAGAGTCAAAAATCGGTTTTTACGAGTTTTTAAGTACAAATAGGCTCGTAATATCCTTATTTCTAGGCCGATTAAATTTTTTTCATTTTAAAGCTGAAAAACAGAGCTTTCCAACCCATCTAGAGTTTTTTTTGTTTATAATAATATTTACAAGGGAAAAATCCCTACAAAGTTAAGAAAATGTCATTTTTTAAACAATTTTTCAACTTAAACTGATATTTTTGGCATGAATTTTATTTTAAATATATGTTCTTTTTCTGTAACGTTTAAGTGTATTAAATTCTGCGTTCAACAAGCCCCAAACAAATGGATTATGTTAAAAATTACCTGAGTTATTGCTGTTTATGTTGTTGAAGTCACAGTAGTCGATTTTAGTACATGACAAGTTTCCTTCCTTTTGCTTCCTCGTGAGAAAGCTTTGAAGTCGTTTAATTTACAAAATTTTTTAAAAACCTTTTGACAAATTTTCTTCTATATAGGACTATGTTATATAAGACCCTGAACAATTGTCCGGATGTATGTATGTGTGTGTGTGTGTGTGTGTGTGTGTGGATCCCGTTTTTTGTGAACACGATAACTCGAAGAGGTTTCAACGAATTCGGCTGAAAATTGCTAGGAATATTTATCATAAAAATATCTCGAAATGAATTGATGGACATTAAAAAATCTATTAAAAAAATTTTTTTTTTACTTTTTTCAAAAAAAAATTTTTTCAAAAAATTTTTTTAAATTAAATTTTGAAGTTAATATACAATAAAATCTTCTTCTTTGCATCAAGACGAATCGATTGGTATATATAAAGTATAAATTGTATGAGAGTTTAATAGAGGTAATGACAATTAAAGCAAAAAAATTACCTTTTTTTATCAAAAATTTAGTTCTTTCATGAAAATTATATTCCAGTACAATAAGATTTTACTCATTTTTTTCAATAATCTTATCCGTTGCATTAAAACGGATCGATTGGTATATATAAAGTATATATTTGATTTGAATTTATAGAATTAAACATAATTAAAACCAAAAATTCGCACTTTTATTAGAAATTTATTTCCTTCTTAAAAATTATGTTGCTTTATAATAAAATCTTAATCCAGACTTAAAAACAAACTAAAAATCTTCATTTCATCAAGACGAATCGATGAAGAATATATTTTATTAGCATTAATAGAATTAAATAAAATGAAAAAATTCACTTTAAAGCAAATTTTTTAAAATTAGTAATATAAGTACTAAGAGAACAAAAGTGAATTTAAATATTGTTGGTCACTTAAACGTCAAGAGTATGATTCAATGTTGAAAAGAAAAAGATTAAATAAATACATTTGAATTCCAAATAATTTAAATTCACTTTTGTTCTCTTAGTACTTATATTACTAATTTTAGTTTAAATATTTTTGTTTATAATAATAATAAATTCTTGGAAACTACTATATTTGTGCAGTGTCCAAAAATAAAATAGCAAATTTTATTATTGAAACTTAATACGACTTTCTTTTCTTAAATATAAGTTTTTCCAAATTCATATTTGTAAAAAAACTGATTCTGTGAATGAAAAAATAGAGGGGAAAATTCCTGAACTCTTTATATCAAAACTAAGAAACAATTACGATTAAAAAAGAAAGGAAAACTGTCATAAACTAAAATCGACTACTGTGACGGCAAAGACATAAACAGCAATAACTCAGGTAATTTTAAACAAAATCCATTTGTTTGGGGTTGTTGAACGCAGAATTTAATACACTTAAACGTTACAGAAAAAGAACATATGTGACGTGCCGCGACAAAAGGGACCAAAGCTGCTTAGAATTTTAGGTTATGTTTAGAGTGTTTTTAACTTCATTAAAAATTTATTATTGATTATTTAACATCAAAAGCATATTTTTCTGAAAATATTGCACATAATAATGAATTAAATATTAATAGTTTGTAAAGAAAATTAGTCATTTTTATGTATTTATACTTATAATTTCAGTTCTGTCAAAAACAGCTAAGGTCCCTTTTGTCGCGGCACGTCACATATATTTAAAATAAAATTCATGACAAAAATATCAGTTAAAGTTGAAAAATTGTTTAAAAAATGACATTTTCTTAACTTTGTAGGGATTTTTCCCTTGTAAATATTATTATAATAAAAAAAAACTCTAGATGGGTTGGAAAGCTCTGTTTTTCAGCTTTAAAATGAAAAAAATTTAATCGGCCTAGAAATAAGGATATTACGAGCTATTAGGATGTTTCATATATGAAACAGATGTCGACATAGATGATGAAGAAGAGGAAACCACAGATAATAAAGAAAAGGGAAACAAAGAAGACAATAAAGATAATGGAGAAGAGGAAAATCAAGAAGAATCCAAGGACAACAAAACACAAGGGAATAAGTTTGATATTATAAACAGCATTCCTCCAAATTTGCCTCTGAATTATTCAAGAATATTAGAGGAATCTTCAAACATTACTAGTGACAGAGAAAATCTTACTTATCATCGAAATAACTATGTTCATTTTCTATCAGCCGATTGCGAGTTCACGACTCCAATAAGCAGAATACTTATTGACATCGCAGTAATAGATCCTGAAGAAATAAAAAATAAAAAGCCTACAAAAGGACAAATTCTTGTAACCCCTAGAGGACAATATAATGTATATTCTATAACAGTAAAAGATAATTACTATGATCCATTATCGAAAAAAGACATTATTTTAGGAATGCAGAATTTGAAAATACTTCTTTCTAATCAAAAAGTAAAAGAGATAAGAATTTCTCGACACGGAGACTTTACAGATGAAATGCTAAAAGGAGAACTGAGACAAATTATTAGATCAATTTTCTATAATAGTAATATTAAGATAACTATGTGTTATGGACAAGTATCTGTTCCTAAAAATGAAAACAGAGAAGACATTATAAGCAAATTTCATAAATGTAAAATAGCAGGACACAAAGGAATAGTGAAAACATATAGAAGAATTCGTGAAATTTTTTTTTGCCACGATTAAAAGAACAAGTGACAGAATTTGTAATAAAATGTCCCACATGTCAAACACAAAAATTAGTTAGAGCAAAAACTAGCGAACCTATGATTATAACGGACACACCTCTAGACGTTTTTGACAAAATTTCATTAGATACAGTAGGAAAGCTTCCTACAACCCCAGACGGAAATTGTCATATCCTCACGATGCAAGACCATTTATTCAAATACTGTATAGCAATTGCAATTCCAGATATTTCAGCAACTACTTATGCTCATGCTGTTGCAAAAGAATTGTTTTCAGTGTATGGAGCCCCAAAAGTAATCTTAACTGACAAATGTACTTCTTTCATTGGCAAATTAATGTCAAAATTATCCAAAATTTTCAAAGTACAACAAGTTACAACCTCTGGCTATAGGCCCCAAACAAACGGCGCTTTAGAACATAGTCATGTCGTTTTAGCGGACTACATAAAGCAATATACTAAAGAATATGACGATTGGGACAAACTACTACCCTTTGCAATGTTTGCCTACAATACATCTGTGCATGAAGCTACTAATTTAACCCCTTATGAGTTAGTTTTTGGAAACACTGCTCGTTCTCCTAGTTCCTTTCCTCAAAAAGTTAAATTGAAAACATATGGTTCCTATTTAACTGAACTTATTACCAAATTAACCCTTTAAGGACGGGACGGACACATTTCTGAGACAACTTTTGACGGTAATTTTCTCGTCGACCCAAGGTTTTAAAAATTTCAGAATAATTATTCCTTATGTCTTGGACATCGCTCTTTCAGAAATTGCACTGGAAATTTAAAAAAACCAAAAAGTTACTTACTTGGGGGTTTTTGGGGTCGCAGATTGCGAATCTGAACTTCGTTTAAAAAAAATAAAAATGGCGGATCCAATATGGTTGACAAATTTTCGAAAAAAATTTCATATTTCATTATCTGTTTCCTAGGAAGGTTTGAGCAACTGATCGAAAACTCTGCCAGGCTGCTATCTCTCGATTATTGATTGTTTCAATGAAGTTATTATCCCTGAAGAGTTTCCGAATTTGTGGACCATCAAATACCCCCTCTTTAATTTAGCATCGGAAAGTTTAGAGAAAACCTTCTGTACATAGTTGAAACATTTACCTGTCTTATCAGGAGCTTTTACAAACTGCTTCATAAGACCTAGCTTTATATGAAGATGAGGAGGCAGGACCATTGATGGATCTACAAGGGATTCGTTAATGAAATTACGTGAACCAGGTGTGAGGAATTCCCTAGCTGGCCAACCTTTCACCTTGTAATGATTCTGCCTGTCTCTACTGTCCCATAAACATAAGTAGCAGGGGTATTTTGTAAAGCCAAATTGTTGTCCGAGTAATATGGTATTAATTTTTAAATCTCAACAGAACTTCCATCTGTGTTGCTCGTAGCCAATTTTATTTAAAAGTACTACCATGTTCTCATCATTTTCCTTCATAACAGTCGAATGAGCTATGGGTATAGGAGCATAAAGACGTTAATGTTATGCAGTAACACTGCCTTAATACTTCTTTTATATGCATCAATAAAAAGTCGTCAATCTGTCGCATTGTAGTAATTTTCTTTCATCTCATTCATGATTCCATTAATGTTGGTGCAATATGCTAGATCTTCATCCTTAGCAAAATATTTTCGAAAGTCTGACTCTCGTTTTCGATACACAGATACCTTCGTACGTGGTGCAAGGAATTTTTGCTGCTTCATAAACGAAGCCAAAAACTCCGTTTGGTCCTTAGCCAAACCTAAGTCGCATATGAGGTCATTTAATAAGGGTTGTAAAACCAGCTTTGCGAATGTATCTTTAGTGTCTGCAGAATAGACAGTGGGGCTATCATATCGTCATGGTCGTTTTCAGACTCAGACTCGTATTTATCGACATTCATCAATTCGTCATTTCTAACCAACGTTTCAACATTATTCGACAAGAATTACAAATTATATTGGAAACCCATGGATGTTCATCGTAGCACGCTTTCTACGTGTGTCTGCCATGACGCACAGTAGCCCGGCGTTCGGTTAAAAGTCAATTTTTACAATAGTCTTTAAAATAAAAAATTCTTTTTAACATCAATTCTTGATTATGTAAAGTATATTTTCTAAAAGTATTCAATACTTTTAAATACTTACGCACACAAATTATCAAGTTTAAAAATAAAAATTGACGTATCGCCTATGTATGTCAATATAAAATTTAATCTTTTAAATCGTTGTATAGATTAGACACTTACTTAATAAGCAAAAAAAAACTTCCTAGGAACCCTTCCGATTCCAGGTTATTTCGATAAAGAGATTGTCCAAGATGGAAAAAGCAAGCGGACAGAGGTACATCAGTAAAAATATTTGCAGAAGCGCTAATAATAGCTTTTCAAAGTCCATCATAATTTTTTGCGGCATACACGGTATAGAATATTTTTGACAGGCAGTTCGAACAGCTCGAAGAACAAGTTCATATTCATTAGTAGATTTCGACGATAGTAGAGCAAAAACGTGTCGAAATTTTTCGAATTTTCGAAAAAACGTTAGGAATATGTATAACTTGAGGTTCTTCCCCGGAAAGTCGGTTTTTCTGAAGTACTCCCTAAATAGTGAAAACTTGGGTGAATATTTGTGGACAAACCTAAATAAAATAATTTCTCAATTTTATTTCAAAGAAATAAAATTCGCTCTTTACATTCTGACAAAATTACTAACCTTAAATGTACCATCTAAAGACCACACACCACTGGCAGCGAGAAGCTCTAAATTTCTTCGCGTAAAAATACAAGGACTCGTCCGTCTTCCAGGTCATTATTATCACGAGAGTCATATGTCAAATGTTTAACAATTTCCGCATCTACTTCTTCCTGATTCGGTGGATGAGAATGAGGAAAATGTCCTTCGGAAAAAACCATTTGGAAAAAAAGCTTTTCGGATAAAAAACATATTAGGAAATTTTAATTCGAAAAAATGTTTTCGGAAAAATGTTTGGGAACCCTTCCAGGAAGTTTTCCGGAGGAACCTTCGGAAGTTACCCATGGAAACTTCCTGGAAGTTTCTTGGAAGTTTTTGTGCTATGTGGGTACCGAATCTGTATTGTCGCTATATGTTTCGTTTTAATGTCGACCGCCGTATTGGTTCCGCCATTTTGAATTTTCAAATTTTGACTTTAGATTGATAATCAGCGACCACAGAAACCCCTAGATACTAAGATTTATAAAAATTAATTTTTTTAAATGTCGACCGCCACATTAGATCCGCCATTTTAAATTTTTTAACTTTGACTTCTGATTCGTAATCAGCGACCCCAAAACACGTAAGTAAACGTTTGTAGCACTAAAGAATAAGTTTCAGACTTTTTTCCGCTGACTGCAGCAGTTCGGACCACTGTGTGAGGTCATCAAAGCCATTATCCAGGGACTTAGCCGAATAGCGAACAAAATCCGTTGCCCACCGTCACCACGTGGAGGTGCCCTGGATACAGGCACATGTAAGATATAGAGTAATTCCTGGTGAAAATGGATCACTCAAATTCTTAATTCCTTAAAGAAACATTTTTATTGGATCCGCTATTTTGAATTTTGGAAAAAATCATGCCAGAATTTACTTAAAAATTACTAAAATCTCCGAAATTTTGGTAGATACTGGCCATTGTTTATAACAATTTTGTTTTTTAATTTTTTAAAAATTTATCAATGATGTATAAACTACAATTCTCCGAATTTTTTCTGTTTAGAATTAACTAAAAAATGGACAAACGAGTTTTACTCCTCACGCTGTAGCTTTGGCAATTTTTCTTGTCCCATTTTTAGTGTTATATATTTTTATAGGTGAAAATCTAAGCTTTCTTTCGAAATAATTAAAAATAAAAAAAAACTGTTGAACTTGTAAAAATAATTTATTTAAGGGGACATTCCAGTTCAAAATGTCAAAAAAATCGATTTTTTTTGTTTTTATTTTCGGATTTCTTATCGTGTCAAGAATACTCTTCTAAAATATTATTGCAAAATTCGAAGTAAAACAAAAGTTATACATTTATATTTTTCGACATGTCAAAGATGTTTTTGTATGCGGATAAACAATCGAATGATTTAAAAGTTTTCTCATTTGCATTTTTTAAAAAAGACAAACAAAAATGTATTTCGTGTTGCGGTTTACAAATTAGATATCAAATTTTTTAAATTAAAAATTGCGGATCAGATATTGCAGAAAAGAAAATTTTTAATTTTAATTTTTTTTTATTATTTTTTTTAATCTGATTGCATATTCGTAATAAGCGACCTCAAACACCCCAAGTAACGATTTTCAAGCAAATCCATGATTTTTTTTAAATGTGGTCAACGTACGCTCTATATCTTTTGTCATTAAATTTTTATTTAAATAATTAATAGAAAATGTAAGTTAATTTTACTTCCAATAGGTTGTTTGGAAATTATAATGAACATCCAAAAAAATTTGGCATTTTATATCAATTTTGGATTAATTTATGATGGGTGAGAAGTTATCTCACCTGCGACGGATCGCGTTACAAAAAAGATTGGTTAGTCAATCAAAAAGTAACCAACCTATTTTAGAGAAGTTAAATTCAAAGTGCAAAAAAGATCAGCAGGAAAGATATACCAAGTTTCCGCGTCGAAGCAAGTTAAATTTTTCAGAGAAATTAATTTCAAATACAGTAGGAAAAATACACTAAGAGGTATCCAAGTTATCATGTCGATTAAGAACGTTTTTAGAAAAATTAATTAAATTAATTTAGTTAACTTATTAATTAAATTAAACTTATATATTTATCTTATTTTACACGGAAAGAAATCTGGTGAAATAATATCATTTGAGAAACCGCCAGAGTTTTAGTATCAATTGGCCAAAAGAATTTAACCATCTAACGCGACTAATATTAACATGAAAACATGAAAATATTTTAAAAGAGCTTCAAATAGAAATAAAGCAAAAGCCAGTTGTAAAATTTCCATCTATTTGATGTAAAAAATGCTCGTAGGCCTTATTACAGTTTCATCACAAGTCACATGTTACTATTCCATCGGCCACCACTAATTTTCAGACTGAGTTTGTACAACACAAACTAACCTTTATATACCTGCATGAACACATACCCACGAACGTTTGCGTTCATACCTCACCGTCAGTCAATGTATTGCTTGTGTGTATGTGTTCATGAACGTATGTAAAGCAGGAGCAATTTTTCAAAAGTTGATAAATCCATTTTTTTAAAAATTGAGATAAACACATATTTAAAATATTAAAATCTTTAGAAATCCATTTATCACTGTTCAATTTTAGAAAAAAATTATTAATAAAAAATTTTCAGTTTAAAAAATATTTTGGCCTAACCTTAATGATTTTTAATTTCTATATTTTTATTAGAAAAAATTATTAAAACCCTTAAATTTCCTATTACAATAGAATTTAATTACAAACATAGCATTTTAAATAGAAAAAATATTAAAAAATGAATAATTTATTACATTTTTTCTACATTAAAGATTATTTTCATAGTTATGTGAGAACTGTCACTTGTTTAAATTTCTCGAAATGACAAAATTTGGATTTATCAGGTTTTGAAAACTCACTCCTCAAATATGCGTGCTATAGATTCATTACACTAAGAAAAATGGATATTGAGCTTTAATAACTAAATATTAACGGTCAATATATGTGACAGTCAAATACATAAACATCTTAGATGTTTAAATTTAATATCCACAGATACTGGAAAAGACATGTTCACACATAACCTCAAATTTGTAGATTATACCAGTTAGCATCTGAGATATTAAACCATAACATCTAGATGTTATGAAATACCATTTTTTCTTAATATCTAGTATATTCAGATTTTTAACATCCAATTTTCTCAGTGTAGCATTTTTTCTCAGTGTAATCGTTACATTTTTAATGCCTATTTGACTATTTTTACAATTTCTTACACTTTGAGTTCTGATGCTTAAATTTTGTTGAAAAGGAGTCCGCGAATTAAAAAGATGTAAAAAAGTATATGATCCGCACAAAATTACCGGTATACTATCGAAATGACAGATTCAGAGACAGATTCTCAGTTTTCTGGCACGCATTTAAAAAAATATTTTTTCTAACACACGCACCTTTTGGTGGAAAGTACGTCGTTCCTGGAGACAGGGAGGGAATGTTACTTTCCCTCCTTGCTGTGACTTCACGGGGAAAGAAAGTAACATTGTCCAATAATTACTTTTCTTACTATGATCTAAAAATAATTATTTTTAATTGTCAAACATTCTTATCTCAATATAATCAGTATTGTGAATATTTGTTTCTAATAATCTAATAACAAATTAACATTATAAAATGAATAGTATTTATTTTAAAAAATTTCTTTAAATAATTGCATATTTGTACTTTTGTTTACGTGTGTTAGAAAAAAAATAGTATGAGCACCACGGAAGGAAAATGATTTTTGCCTCGTGTGTGTGCAGTTCTCGACTTCGACTCGTACGCTCCTCGCTACGTCACCCTCTTTACTATGTCTTTATAAACAATTAATATACACTGAGAAAATTGGATGTTAAAAATCTGAATATACTAGATATTAAGAAAAGATGGTATTTCATAACATCTAGATGTTATGGTTTAATATCTCAGATGCTAACTGGTATAATCTACAAATTTGAGGTTATGTGTGAACATGTCTTTTCCAGTATCTGTGGATATTAAATTTAAACATCTAAGATGTTTATGTATTTGACTGTCACAGATATTGACCGTTAATATCTAGATATTAAAGCTCAATATCCATTTTTCTCAGTGTAACCTGAGGCATTCAGTGCTGCTAAATAATGTACAAAAATTTTTCTAGGGTGACCACCTTATTCCCCTGGCCACCTTGGGCCCTCTACCCTATTTACTAAGAGATGAAAAAGTAATGGTTTTTAGAACCTCATGTACTTCAGATGATTATTTTACAATAAATATAAAAAATATTTTAAAAATTCTTTTTGTCTAGTGGTCCTAATAGCTTGAAAATCATTCAAGAAAAATTGTACCATTTTTCAAAATTAGATACCTTATTACAAATTAAAAAAACAACAATATCTAGATTAGACCTATAGGGAATACCATTTTTAAAATTATTTTTAAAGAAGGTTCTCTCGCAAACAGAAAGAACAAACATTTTTTATTATGTTTAAAATAACATTACACTTTAAGTGTAAAGTTGTAGACCAACTTGTCCTTGACTGTATGAACTCAATACAGAATAAAATAAAATTTAATTTTAAAAATATTCTATACAAGAATTTATGTATAATTCTTTTTCCTGCATTAGTGTAACATCAGTGTTTAAGAATATGTGCATAATCGGTGTTTACTGATCAGGTTTGGTCGTAGGTACTGGTACAGGACAGCAGGTAAATGGAGCTATACCTTCGTTGCCATCTCCTACAATGCCGAACTTCAATATGGCTGCGCAAACACCCAATGGACAACCCGCTGGATCTGATGCAGGAGTCTACACCAACGGCATTCCACAGACTTATCCAGGACGTGAGTATCAACTCTAGCGCATAACGCTGCCCCTGCGCACCTGTCACTCTATCTAACTTAGATTTATAATATAAAATATAAATTATACACCAGACTGTATAATTAAAATTTTAAACAGACATTTTTTTATAGAAGAGGCATTTTAAGTGTAATGTCCTGAGTTGAAATTTCAACTTCTTGAAAAAATTGAAACTCGGAAAATTTGTTTTTCTATCAAGTCGCCGCGCCTCACGTAGGGTGCCACGCAACCCATGTCGCGGCGCGTATCAATTAATTCTCTGAAATTTAATAACTCAGAAACAAAGAAGAAGGGCATTCTGTAGATTTACATTCCGATAGGAAAAAACCTCAGCCTTTGTTTGCAATAATTTATTTTTAAATAAAAAGGACCGATTTTTTGGAAATTAAATATTAATTATCAAAAATTAGGGTGAATTTTTAAAATATTAAAAAATAAAATTCACTATTGGAAATAGCATGAAAAACAAATTCAACGAAATGGTTCTCATTTAAAGTATGGATAGAAAAAATTGAAAAAGTAGACAGTGTATAGCAAAAGTGGTAAAATTGACCCCCTCTATGTTCCCTCCAAATTTTCGAAAAAGTCAAAAACGTTTTTTAGGGCATATTTCTAATTGATAGAAGAACAAATTCCTCGAGTTTCAATTTTTTCAAGAAGTTAAAATTTCAACTTAGGACATTACACGTAAAATGACTCATAAACGTCGTACGAACTTCTAAATTCACATCCTGAAAATCCCTTTTGAAGAAGCGTAAGGTATTTCATTTTCTACATTTTTAGACCATAATAAATTATTTAAATAACATAACCTAAAATTTATGAAATATTTCTTATTGGCAGACAATTGCAATTTTTATTCAAATAACGCTTTCAATTGTTTAAATGTTGAAAATTAAATTCTACGACATTTTACCATAACAAATTAAAAATTTAATTTTTCTTTTTCTTTTAAATTATCAAATTATGACATTGGACTCACTTTTGTTTTGACTGTACGCCAGGTTCTTCCATAAATTAAAGATGAGACTTGAATGATCACGCACCTATGTAAGTTTTATACATTTCAGTTATGTATCATTAATGGTAGAATTTAAGAATCTTTTGAATGGTATACTTGTTAATTATCTGACATTTGCTTTTACAAAAAAATCGTGATTTAAATTTTGGTGTACGGTAGTAAAAGATGCAAAAATAATTTAATAACTCAAGAATTAAATTTAGAAGAATTAATTTATATTATTTAAAAGCTTATGAATTCTACTAAAAAATAAAACAGAGTTTTTGATTTATCATTTTTTGTTTAACTTCAAGAACATTTTAAATTCACATATACCAGTTTTTAAAATCACAATTTTCGAAGGATGAATTCGCTCACTTAATTTTTTCAAGACGGACCACTTTTATTTTTTAAATATAAAAATTAATCTTTTTGTCGTCTTAAGTATGATTTATTATTGATAAACTACACTGAGAGAAATAGATTTTACGAGATACTATATAGATTTTACCAGGTATCACATTTGTATGCTGCAAAAAGGATTTGTGGCAAAAATAATATTTTTAATTTTATCGATTGTGTTTGTTATCATTTTGAAAATTTCGTTTGAGAAGAAACATTTTTTAGAAACTTCTTCTCAATATTTTGCAGATTAAGTAGATTTTAAACACTTTCTCTCTACATACCCACATAGCACAAAAACTTCCAGGAAGTTTCCCGTTTCAAAAAAAAGTTTTTTAGTGAAATTATTATTTTAAAAAGTTTAAATTATTCAAATTTTGCATTTTTTAAAATAAAAAAGTGGGTTTAATTAAAAAAATGATCCTCACAAAAACAGCATACATGAGGATAAGGCGGACTTAAACTATTATAGTCCTCAAAAGTGTGCTGCTGGAATAGCGCTTTATACGCTCAACCAAATCCACAATTGACTTTACAGGCTTAATTTATGTATTAAATATTTCATTATATCTTTAAGGAAACTAATTTCTACCTAAGGGGTAAGGCTACTGTAAACGCAAAAAAACACCTGTTTTCAAGAATTTTTTTATATGGAAAGAACGGCAATAAAATTATAAGGTTTTGATATCTTATTAGAATCATATTAAATTTAAAAAAATTTAATTTACAACAAAACATATTTGAAAACGGCGGAACTATGGACATTTTTGTTATGTGATTTTAAAACATTATTATAAAGGTGTAAGATAGAAGCCAATTGAAAATATTGAAAATTGTTTGAGTTACGCTGCGTGCCAATTTTAAACAACGTGATTTGAGAAAAATGTAGTTAAAGTTTGGAGACATATAAAAACTATCGCTTTGCACTGCTGTCAAAGCTGCACTGATGTGAGTCTGAAACATTTCTAAATTTAAAAATTTTTTAATATTATTTTCTTATTATTATATTTATTTAATTTTTTTAATTTAATTTGAGTTGGTAACGGTTTAACAGTTTTTTATAAATGATAAAAAAGTCTACTACTACTTCTGTTAAATACAGTCAATCAACTAATAAGTTTAGAAAAAATTCTCGGAAATTATGAAGACAATAAAAGTAGATTGAAAATGGTGCGACAGGGGCATAAATTCGATACTTGTATAATAAGAGCTGAGCTCATTGAAATGTAGATGCCCTTCATTTGCCTATTCCAGCACAAGGTTTACCCAACGGGGAGACGGCTCTTCAACATGCTGCGTATCCTGGAATGCAGCCATACACTGGAGTTGGTATGTTAACTTTGTCTCAGATATAATTCCTAAATTTAAAAAATGTTGTAAATTCACATATTAAATTAAAAAGTAGCGCACACAAAATACCCTCGATCTGCACTTAGAAAAAAGTACTGTTGAGTCACACAGCTCCATGCTAAGGAATTTTCCGACATTGATTCAATAGTACATTTATTAATCGAAATGTATATTGCTTAGAATTAAAACATAAAACTATTTTAATTAAAAGTACGGTACTGTAGAATTAATGCTATTGTGCAAATTATGCTATTGTGCAAGTAATATATTATTCTTTTGAAAAATCAAAACATCTTTTATTTAAATATATTATTCTATTGCTATACATAGATATAACAGAACAATTTATTACTTCTTTGGCACTTTTCATTTCAAGCGTCAAATAGATCAATTTGAAGAAAACGTGAGTAAATTTAAAACAAATAAAACTTTGTTTGCTCCAAAAAAGTGCGCTCTGGAAAACGAAAACATATGAGCGGCTGGATTCCATAAGGGCATGTAAATTTTTCTCGGCCAAAATCGAAGACCTCTGGACACTCTAAATTTATCTTCTGAATTTAAATGTTTAAATTATATATATATCCTTATATTTTATATATTATATATATTTTAAACATTTAAATTCAGAAGTTGAATTTGAGTGTCCAGGGGACTTCGATTTCGGCCGCGAAAAATTTACATGCCCTTATGGAATCCAGCCGCTCATATGCTTTTGTTTCATGACTGGTGCTATTGCGGGCTGTCTATAGCAGATGCTATAAAAATAAGAACACGAGCTTCCGGATCAAAGAAAGGCACATAAAATCTGTAATTTAACTTCTGATGTTAGATATTTGTTATGCATATTTTGTTATGCATATCCTTAAAGCAAATTTCATTGTGCATCTTTTTTTCTAATGAAATTTTTTTTCTACCTATTGCGGTTTTCAATATTTACCAGAAAAACAATTTTTTTGAAAACATAAAATTGCACCCCAATCGATGGCATTTGTGATGACGATTCTCAACTTTTGCAGTGCAGTTTTTTCATTAATTGGGTGATTTGTGACACTGAATTTTTTCCACATAATATCTAATGAAATAAATTAAATTGTAAAAAATGGTTTATAATGATACATATAATTGAGCCGTTCGCTCAAAAAACAACCTAAGTCGACTTGGGTGGTTTTTAAAAATTTTGTTATCACTGTTCTCTACAAGACCTATTGAATGTATTTATTAAGTTTCTAAGGTTTTACTTCACTATTTATAATTTTATGAGAGGTATGAACCTCCCGGGTCCCAAAATTAATGTTTATACGCAAGCGCGCGTTCATGCTTGGCGCTGCGCCACACTATAAGTTATGACAGTAACTGTCTACACGCTGTCAGATAGTTTTTTTCTCTCGGTATTTTTTCTTTTTGATTAACAATTTTTTATTGAAAAATGGACAGTTTAACTACTATGACAACATCAGAGTGTAACGACAGCTTAGGATTATATTAAAAACAAGGAAAAATTACTCGCTATAATAATATAGCGAGTAATTTTTCCTAATTTTTACCTGAGAATTGTGCATTGTTATGTTAATATTTAGTTACATATTACGGTAAAATGTCGTAAAACTGTTCAAAAAGTTCTAATGTAAAGAGGAGTATTGACTTATTGAAATGAAAATATTCTTTTATAATAATACTTAGTTTTGTATCGTATTTATAGTAGTTCGCTGGAAAAACGACCTAAGTGATTTGTTAAAAAATAATTTCTTTAAATTAGCTAAACATATTTTATTGGACCTTTTTTATATAAAAGTAATCTTCGGTAATGTCGTTTTAGTAGAAAAAATTAGCTATACAATTAATAAGCAAATTATATGAGTAATTCGATTGTAAATTTTCAATTTAATTTTTTTGTCAAAAACCTAAGTCGACTTAGGTCGTTTTTTGAGCGAACGGCTCAATTGTTAAAAAACACTATACCAAGCAAGCACTTATAAAATTCTGTGTCCTTAAAAAGATTGTTTTTCGGCGTGATTCTTGTGGCATTGAAAAGCAACACAACGCTTCTATGAATATAAGTTTTCAAGATGTTTGTTAAGGATTTTAATACACAAAAGTTTATATCAAGCAAATTATTTAATGTTTTTTTCTGAAAAAGAAATGTAATATTAATTTAGAAAACATATAAGAATGTAATTCGTTTTATTTAGAAAAGAAAATGAAAAAGACGTGTCTTTCTTATTTTTTTCTTTATCGAGTAAATTATATTTAAACATACAATGTGAGTATATTATTGCAAGTATTTTATAGAAAATGTTTAGTATTAAAATGAAATAATTACAAAATCTTTTCTAAAGTTTTCCTCTTGTTTCAAGGAGTAAATAAAATATTTCAAATTCTGAAATTGAAGGCAAAGGAAGCGACAACTTATGTTTTTCAGCGAATGAACTTGGTAGATTATTTGTGCCACTGCTCGACATTGCTATTTCCACCAAAGTTAATCGACGTTGCGTTTCTAATTGGTCCAGATGTAAAACATGTAAAGCTGCCATGATCCTTGAAAACATCTTATCAGGACTCTCTGAAAAACAAAGATATATATTTATTTTAATGAGATTTACTTGTGTCTCCTGTCGAAGGAGTTAATAATTTAATTTTGTTACTTGACTTAGTTGTTTTTATCTTTGGTTCAATTCTCTTTTGAGAAATTACCTCCTCTACGTAAAATTCTGTTGTTAGTTCATTGAAAAATTGCATCATTTCAAAGGCGAATGAAAAATATA
Source organism: Leptopilina myrica (nomen nudum) (assembly GCA_032872475.1). Classification (NCBI taxonomy): domain Eukaryota; kingdom Metazoa; phylum Arthropoda; class Insecta; order Hymenoptera; family Figitidae; genus Leptopilina; species Leptopilina myrica (nomen nudum). Next base: position 27,290,686 of record CM065463.1, on the reverse strand, counting down.
TTTATTTTAATATTTTTTTAAAATTATACCTTAATGTTGTGAAATTTCCGGAAAATCGTCATTTGAATTCGTTTGAATAATTAAACTTGGTTTTTGAGAAATTATTTGTAAATTCGAAGATGTTAATATATTTTTGCTTAAAGGGCTTAGGGGGTTAAGTATGCAAAAAATGCCCCCGCTTCTATTTTTCTCAAATTTGGTCCATATGTTACTATCCATATGACTATAACTTTCTGCAATTTTGAACTCAAAATTCGCTTTTTTGGGGGAGTTATGGAGGGGGAAAGCAAAATCAAAAAACTTATTTTTCTCGAAAACTACTAAAAATACTTTGGTGTTTGCTGGTTTGGAAATACCACAAAAATGGACACTGTAAATGGTTTATAAATTTCCGGTTCAAAATGTACTTGACACAAACAAGGAAAAAGTTGCAAGTCACCTGATTTGCTAATAGGCACTCCATCAATGCTAAATTTTAGTTCTATTTCATCCTTTGTATATATATATATATATTTGGATCTATACAATTTTTTAACCCGTTTGTGATTCCAAAATATACGTATTCTCCTGCACTTCTATAACCTCCTTCCATTGTCAGAATTTCATATTTCGCTTTTAAAGTATTTAAAAATGTTTTCGAAGACTTTGGTAAATTTGGCAATATTTTACGTTTAAGTATTTAAAGTAATACATCCAAACTATTTTTATTTATTTGATTCCTGATTGACCAAACTCGGAGTTTTTCAATGTGATAATGAATTTCATTGAAGATTTCATTATTGTCTGTACATAAATTTCCGCTATTAAAATTCTTAGACTCAATAATATTTTTGATTTCCAATTCTTCAGAAAAATCACTTTTTACACTAGTTTCGCTTTCTTCACTACTTTCATTTTCTTCCCAATTTTCATTTTTCTCATTTCACTTTTTTTCATAGTCATCATTTTCATCACTACTTTCTTTTTCTGCATTTCTTTGACTTTCTTAACTATTCTCATTTTCTTCATCTTCACTTCGATTAGTTATTCCATTTTCTGTAATAAAAATTACTTTTATATTAAGTTTTTATAAAATAATCTCGAAAATAATAATTATTAACAATCTAATAATAATTACCTTCAATTGCATGTACCCTATTCAATGAACGAAATTTTTTCACCCTTGCTCTCACTCGGCTGCGATTTCTACTTACACGATCCATAATATAGTTCAAAAAAGAATTGTACTTGACATTATCAAGATTAAATAGGTTAATTCAATTCGTGTTTATTTTGTTAGAAAAGATTCATTGTTTAGAACGACTAGATATAATAATGATAGTAACTATATAGAATTGCGTTTTTAAGTTAGCTGAAAGTAGCAAATTTAGTTCACGTTTGTTTTTTTGTCGAAAATTATTTTGTCTACAATTACTAGACAGAATATTGACAATTTCTAGATAGATTCGCGTAAACAGTTGAACTTAGTTTTGACAGTATAGAAACAATAAAAACTCTAGTTTTCCAAGACAAATTTCCACGAGCTTTGTTTAACGGACGAATTTTAAACAGCAACAAACTTTAAGTGAAAAAGTTTTTCATTTAGTTATAAGGAAGATGCATGTCGTAGGAGGCGACTAAAACGGGCTCGGAGGGTCGCCAACACTTACGGTTAGTTCGGTCAAAATTTCTCGTATGGTGAATCCATACTTAGATCTAAGATGTATATAAGAGGGACGCTTTCTGTGACGCTTCTATGTATATAGATATAGTAAATCATAGGAAGCGCCACGAAAAAACGTCCCGCTTAGCTTCTTAGATCGAAGTGTGGATTTCTCAGTAGAGTGGTGGCATACTGCTGATCATGGGCGGAGCCGTGTTGGTCCGGCAAGTTTAATATAGACCGACCCCCAGGGAGGATGTGTGCACGTAATACTACGGGTTTGACAAACCCGGGGTACCCTACCTCAAGAGAGAGAAAGGCGCATCATAAGTTACTCGAGGGAAGAGTGGTCGGGCCACCACAAGCACCCTTACGGGATTTGGTGGTCCCGAGTTGCCTTAGACCTAGCAGTCAGCAGGGACGATGCGACTGCATCAGGAGGGACTTCGGTCCTATGGATTTGACCTACCCGTGATGCCTGAATTAACTATGCCCCTTTTTGGTGACGTCGATTTGGATGTGACCTACTAATCTCGAGACCGTGTTTTACCAGCAGGAGAATAGTAAATCCGCAGACGATCGCGTATCGTAAGAGACGACTCAGTAAGCACTTCCCAACTTCCCACATACCTTTTCCTCTCCTTTTCCTGGGTGACACTTCGGCCTGGAAGCAGAACCTTTGCGTAGTCCCCGCTGGTAGTGTACGAGGCTTGACCTTGTTAACTTCTCGGGGTTCTCGAGGTGAGTACGACTACAACTAAATGCTTCTCCAATACGTTAGCACCCGTCTTCTTACATTTAGTGCGTTGTCATTCTTAAAATAAGGAATTCAACGCTTTCAGAAACGTTTTTCTTTACCCTCTTGCAGGTGGTTGAAAGCTCGTATGCTGAGCAAGAGGTGCTTGCGTCTCGCTGAGTGAGTTGCAGTCCACAATTCGGCGGTTACCTGCAGAGTAACAGGGGATTGGAAAGGTCCTGCCCCCTACCCAAGGGCCAACGAAGATTTATCATGATCTAAATTGGTGGGTAGGCAAGGTATGTAATGCCTTGTCGCTTGTGGTTGTGAAGTATCTCGATTCCGTTACGCTCGTAGGCGAATAGTGTGGAGAAGTACGCGTATGTGGAGGTGCTCCTCTTTTATCTCTACTTTGACCATAAAAACTTGTAATTGTGATTTGACCACATCACAAGCTATGAAAAGATAAATACAGTTATTTTTTACTCATACTAAATCGTTTTATTTTCCTCTACTGACAACATATGTAATATATTTGGTGCATAACATTAGTGTACTTTGGTTGTAACCTAACTATAATTCGTGTTCTTGTCGTGTTTAATACTACGATTTTTTATTTCATTTTCACAACTTATAACTGTATTTTTGATAAAATGATTTTTTCCATTCCTAATATTTATTTCATAAAACTTTTTTTTCTTAAAGTTGCTACGACTTTAAGAAGTACATTCTCATCACATCTTTTTGATTGCTGGGGGAAAATTTCCAAAAATCATGTTTTTTTTAAACGGTTTATGACTGAAAATGTTTATCCATTTATGATTTCTCGTGAACCGATTAACATATTTTAACTCTATTGGTCTAAAATTAAAGATGAGAAGTAAATGTTCATACACAATGTTTTAATCTTTTTCCGCAATATTTAAAAAATGCGCAAGAGTTGAAAAAATTTTCAAAAAAATTTTTTTGTCAAATTTATCGATTGCTGCAATCTTTGCATAAGATATTAAAATTTTCAGTTATGTACCGTTAATCGTAGAATTTCATAATCTTTTGAATGGGATACATATTTGTTAAATTTCTGACATTTGAGCTCCCGGATGGGTAACATTGGAGCTATTACCGGTCGGGTAACAGTAAGAGGCAACAATTTCAAGCTTTGTAAAAACCCACATAGTACAAAAACTTCCAGGAAGTTTTCCGTGGCAACCTTCGGAGGTTACCATTAGTAACTTCCTGGAAATTTCCAGGAAATACAATAATGTCCGCAGGTTAGAAGCTTCCCATGGAAACTTCCTGGTAAATTCCTGGAAGCGTCCCATAGAAACTTCGTGAAAGTTACCAGGAAGTTTTCAACAATTATTAAAAATGTTTTTTAGTGAAATTATTACTTTAAAATGTTCAAAAAAATTTAAATGTTTCAAATTTTGCATTCTTTTAAAATAAAAAAGTGGGTTTAATTACAAAAAATTTTCATTACAACTACAACTACAACAACGGTATTTGGATAATTCGAAGATTTTTCAATTAAATAACAAATTTAAAACTTAAATTAATATTTCATTTTAACTAAAGTCGTTGCAGCCTACTTTCAAAAAAATTTTATAATTTGTACAAATAATTTTTAATGTCTATAGGATTCACTTTCGATAATTATTTTTAAAAAAAGTTTTAATTAAAGTTATAAATATCATTTTTAAATTAAGTTGCACAGAAAAAAGGTTAGTTCGACAGCTATAAAAATTTAGTTTAAAAAATGTGTTAATTTACATGTATAAATAGATTATTATCTAAACATACCCAAAATAATAGATAAAAATTAATTTTAAAACTTACCTATGAAATGTCAAAAGTCACCATATTTTAATTAAATTTTTATAAGAATAAGAAATATTAAAAAATGTATTACTGATTAATAATTAATACATACAATGTACTTTTTTACATTATGTGCTGATTTTTTCGTTTTATAGTATAGGAATGTGAAAAAATTTACCTTTAATGTGATAAAAATAACAAAATAATATCCACAAAATCGGTTGAAGTAAAAAGAATAAGAGTGAAATAATGAGAGTTGAAATGTAACTATTTCTGATAATGAAAACTAATATTATATTAAAATGATTGATTCTGACATTTATTGTTTTTATTTGAGTTGTGCTTACAGCACAGAAACTACTGGATTCTTTTTTAGAAATTTCTGTATTAAGAATGATTAAACCCAAAGAAATTTTTAAAATTTTCACAAAATGACAATGTTAAATAGAAAAATTTTTTTTTATTTTTATTGTTAAATAAATAAAAATAAATTTTTTTGAAATGTCTCTCGTTGTTTTGATGCGGAATTAATTCACCTGTAATTTAAAAAAAAGTATTTAAAATTTTATTGAAAATTGTTGTCTCCACATTGACTTGTCAAAAAAAAATTATTTCGCCCCACTGTGCGCGCTCAGAGACAAACCTGAATAACTTTTTACCTAATTAAGAATACTCACTTTTCTTTTTTTGTGATTATTCGTGATTAAAAAAGGAGTAATATTCAATAAAAAAAGTTTTTTAAATGTTGGGAGAACATAAAAATATTTTTAATTGTTTAAACAAATTGTTTATAATTTTCACAATTTTTAAAATTTTATGTAATAACAAATATTAATCAAAAGTAGTATAATTCCTTATTATCCATTCCAAAAATCAAATTGATTCCTTTTGTAGAACGATAGATAATTATTAATTTCGAAATTAATACAAAAAAATGTTATTAACAATAACTATTGTAAAAATTAAAATTTCGCAAAACTGTTCGACTTGTATTTTTGTTTCATCGTATAGAGTAGAAAAAAGTTAAAATTATAAAAAATACTCATCTATCCAAAAATGATGGCTCACTTCACAAATTTTGACACAATAACAGACAGTTTTTGATAAAACTTGGAACACTGTTAGATATAGACTTAACAAAGATGTAGTTAAAGTTTTAGAGACTTAGGATACTTCTGACAAATGTTATGAATGGTTTAATTTTTCCACATTTTACATGCTGTCTTATGAGAAACCATACTTTTATGATATCCCTGGTTAAAAACAGAACAGATTTCGGACTTATCCGAAATTTTCCTGAAACAATGTTAATAAAAAAAAATATACAAGTAACACTTATTAATTACAGGCCGACAAAATTTAATCATCTGCATGTGGCCTAAAATGTTACAGCCGATTCTTACAGGATTTTGTGCGTAGAATACGAATCTGACCTTGAAAATATTGGATTGGCTCCAGGTTTTAAGCAACTTACGTTTCAATACGCAAAATACGCATTTTTGACATTTTTTGAATGAATGTTAAATCATAACCCGAAACAGTAAATCTTTCTGCATAGAGCCAAATTAAAGAATGAAATCTGCTATTCAATATCCAAAAACAAAAAAATTAATTTATGTACACTTTAACTTATAATATCCAAAGATACATACCCCAGTGAGACTAATTTTGACTTGAATTGCCTTATATGGTCAAAAGTAATGTTATTTTTAATACCTTTTTAATAGGTTAAAGTATACATAAATTCAATTTTTTGATTTTGGAAATTCAAGAACAGTGTTTAAGCTTTAATTTGGTGCTAAGCGGACATATTTACTGTTCCGGTGTAGGGTTGTACATTCATTAAAAATATTCCAAAACTGCGTATTTTGTGTATTGAAACGTAAATTAATTAAAAACTAGAACCAATCTAATATTTTCAAAGTCAAATTCGTATTCTACGGACAAAATCTTATAAAAATCAACTTCTATTAGTTAGGCCACAAATTTTGGTTGGCCTGTGTTATATGGTAAACATATTTTATAACGTAACAACATATTTTTCAATATACCTATCACAATTTTATTTACAATAACTTAAAATTTCTAAAGCTTGTAGATTCAAACCTACACCTATCTAACGTTACAACGCACCAATAGCGGTTACGTTAACCAAATTCAAAATTCAAATTCATTTTGGAATTTTTAAGTACCACGAAAAGAAATGGCAAAAAACTAACACATCAGACCTACCTAAACTAAGGAGATAATGTATTGTATTTTGAAATACATTTGATTAGCAAATTTATGAAGTTTTCCCCGTGTAGAAAAAATACCTCATCTCCGAGTTTAAGATTTTGTAGATTTCAATTTCTGTCATAATAAGTTTGTTACTTTTTCTTTGTTAAAATTACATTTTCTTTAGCTATGTTTCTCATTTCATGAAGTCTTGTTATTAAGTCTGTTAAATATTGATTATAAGTTTCTAATTTTTCGTGTTCAAGTGGTGGATTGCTTGATGGTAACCGTGCTAATGTCAGTCCTTCGGGTGACACAAAAATATAAATAAATCTTTTAATTAATGTATCAACTATTGTACTTGCTTGATGATTTGGGAGTGCGATTGCTAATGAATATTTCATTAAATTATCTTGTATTGTTAATATGTATTCATTTCCACTTTTAGTTTTTGGTAATGGCCCAACAATGCTCATTGCAATATTTTCAAATGCTGTACCTGGTGTGTCTGTTATAATTATTAAATCTTTTGTTTTAAGTCAAACTAATTATTAAGTTGACATTGAAGGCAGCGTTGAATATATTTTTGAATATTATTTTTCATGCTTTCCCAATAATAATTTTGACGTATTTGACCATAGGTTTTACTTACACCTTTTTGTCCTCCAACTGAGCTTGAATGGGCTTCTTCTTTTAACTGCATATATTCTTCTTTAGTAGGATATTTTGTATATCCATTACATATAACAACTTTTACAAATGTATTTTCAAAAACTGATTTTATCCTCAATAGGATTTCGTCCCAAGTTACATTATTTTTTTGCCTTTGTTTTGCAATACTTTAATTTTTATTCTTCACATCAATTTTTCATTTAAATTATTGTAGATTTTTTTTATTGTGTCCGTTAAACTTTCTTTTATTTAATTTTCTATACAGAGAGCGATATGGTATTATATACCTCCCTTTATTTTTTCTGCTATACCTTATTGAAGTTTATCAAAATTTTGTATTTGTTAACGTTTTGCTAAAGATCTGGAGTCATTATCTTGAGAATCTCCGTGGATTGGTAACACAGGTCAGCAAAAAAAGGCTTACTTTTTTTATGAGACATGATAGTGCTTCCGAAGTATTTTTTGACTCTGAACACGATTCCGGGTCGAAAAATTGGCCATCACGTCAGGATTTGGAGAAAAGTGGGGGTAAATACCACAAAAACGTGTTTTTGAGCGTTTTCAATATTTTTTTTCTTCTAAACCTGACGTGCCAGAAACTTCTACATAGACTTTAATAGAAGCTTGAATTGTCCACTACAAGACCCATATCCGTAAAACCAAAAAAAATTAAATTTTTTTTCAAAAAATTAGGTTGAAGTTATCAAAAATGTGTATTTTTGGGTTGCTTTAATGGATTTTTAAAAATTGTTTTGGATTCGTTTGGAAAATGTTACTCAGGGGTTTTTTAGGTCGCTGTTTACGAATCCGATATTAGTTTTCAAAAATTCAAAATGGCGGATCCAAGATGGTGGATGTCAAAATTTATAATTGATTAGATTCGCTTGAAAATTGTTACTCAGGGTTTTTTGGATCCGCCATTTTGAATTTTGGAAAACTATTTCGTTTTCAATCATTTATTTTCAAATAAAACGGATTCATTTTTGGGAAATTGAAATATTAATTAACAAAAATTGGGGAAAATTTTTAAAATATTAAGAAATAAAATTCACAATTGGAAAGAGGACGAAAAAACATTTCCGAAACATATTCTAAAAAAATTTTTCCATTAAAAGTATGTTAAAAAAAATTCGCAAAGTAGCCGGTGTTAGCAAAACTGGTCAAATTGGCCTCCCTCTACCCCCTTCAAATTTTCTAAAATATCAAATATATTTTTGGGGCACATTTCTTCTTGATAGAACATCAAATTCACTGAGTTTCAATTTTGTTAAGAAGATGAAATTTCAACTTAGGACATTTCACGTAAAATGCCTCCTATTTTGATTTTGGTTTGAAAAATTTTGTCGTGGTCCTGGATAAAAGGAGTTTTCGCGTTTTGGTCCTATCAATTTGTTAAGTTGAAAACAGTTTACTGCAAGATGATCCTTTGTACCACAAACGAAACAAGTTATTACATTATCTTGAGCTATGATCATTTGTGTTGTTTTAGCAAACGAGACCGAACGCACGCTCGAGCGCGCGTGTTTACTTCTTCTTTTATTTAATACTTATTTAAGTAATAAATCATATTAATCAATTACTATTTAATTTATTTAACATACAATTCTTTATATACATAGTTTTTAACAATGTTAGATGTTCGTTGACTGGCAAGACAAATTTTAAGAGATTTTCAAGAACGAACTTTTGAAAATGCAACATATAATTGTCCATGATTAATAACATCTTTTCGTAAATCGATTCCAATCATATCAAATGTTTGACCCTAACTCTTATTAACTGTTACATCCCGAGCGGAAGGCGAGGTAATAAGGTTAGGTTAATAACTTTTTGGAGGAATGGTAGGCTGATTATGGTCAAGTTGGTAAAGCTTGACCTTTATTTTTAAGTAGGATCGTTTGTACTTGTCAAAACTACGGGTTTTGCGTTAAAACAAAAGAATATTCCTTTTTAATACATTTATTTAATGATTCAATGATAATATTACAAATAATTACATGATTGTTACTTACTTTTAGTTTACAGATTAGTCGTAGCTTTAAGGTTATAGCGCTGGTCGGTATAAGTTTGGTTTTTAAGCTGTTGTTTCAATTGAATGAAACTAGAAAGTTTGTTTTGTTACACTTATGTAACGTTCACAACTTTGAGAACTTTTGCGTTTGTTTCAAGAGTTAATACCGCTTCTAAGTGTTACTTTTCGTCACTTGCACCTATTACGGAAAGAAACTTGTTTCTAAGTGTGAGAAAAGCAACTTGCACAATAATCGAGTACAATTCTATCCGCAATTGCCGATTAAAGAAAGAATTAGTGAAAAACTACAATTAATGAGACTTGACACGCAAAATACGACAGTTAATATATTGAAATTATAAATTCTAAGTGTCAAATTGTCTTTCTTGCACCCCTTAGGGAAAGAAACTTGCTTCTAAGTGAAAAACAAAGTTGACTTGCACCTTAATCGAGTACAATTCTAAACCGCAATTGCCGATTAAAGAAAGAATATAATAAAATCGAATAAGAACTGAAGGGTCGCTCGACAATGACTAATGATCTATAAAATCGCACTGGAACTTTTGACATTATCGATGAAGAAGCGTTGGTTTATATATACTCTAAAATTGAAAAGTGGGAGAGCTTGTAGACAATTACGGGGGTAAAAGATGATTAATGCTGTGATTTGACTCATCATTAGTCTATTTATAATTTATTTTTGATAGAGGAATGTGACTCGTCGACAACTGACCCAATTATTTTACCTCATATGTGGAATGTGAAGCTCGAGTAACAATGACTCATAACGCTTAGGTTGCAAAAAGCGATCCTAGTGAGTGAGCTCGAGCTTCCATGACTCACTTATGATACGACGCATTATTCTCTATTTTGGTCAATTTCTACCTCTTGTCTTGTTTTTTTTGCAATATTACAAATGTGGGACAGAGTGTAAAATTCCAATTTATAACTTCTATCTCAATTTCTGAATTTTTAGTCTATCAACACGAGATATTATATGTTATGATGACGATAGTGACATTCCTCTGGTTTTTGTTACATCGCAGATACATATAACTCTTACAAAAATGTGCCTGGGATGTAACATTAACAGTCATTGCAAATGCTAATTTTATTGGAAATTGGCGTCGTTTAAATGTAAATGGATACAAATTTTCAAAATAAAAGTATTCTGTGTATAAATACTATATCACCAGCCTAATTACACGGAAAAGATTTTGGGCGAGCAGACGTCTCTCACTCGCCTCCCACAGAAAAGGTTTTCTGCTTTCTCTCTAAAGAGAGCTCTGATGCCCCACAAGAGAGCTCTGACGCTCCACAGTAGGAAAGCAGCAGTCTCTGTGGGTGAAATGAGCTACCAAAATGGGGCTGTCACTCTACCATACGTACTGGTCACGCAGCACCACCACAACAGGTACAGCGACTCGCCCAAGAACTTTTCCGTGTAACTGTTAAAATTTTACAGCGTAAAATAGTATTTGCAAGCTCTAACACTTGTAATTTTGTTCCGTTACATAGTCCTTCATTAATAGTTAAATTTCTAACTAACATAACAATACAATTGACTCTTAATCGTAATTCGTATGGTGAAAAGTAAATGTCAACTTTTGATCAATTTTCAAATTTACATTCAGCAATCAATAAACCAAAAATTGTGAGAACAATATCATCAGATTTTGGGGCTACACATTTTTCTGGTAGCAATAATTATTTATCTAATTGTAATCGCCACGACAAAGACGTTCCTTTGGAACGTTTTTCAAATTTTATTTTATTTTTTCGTTTCTGAATAGGGCAGTCGCGCTGTCGAAACGTTAAACAACATTTGTTGTTTCTTTTCAAACACCTAACTCGGAATGATCGTTAAATTCAGTGTTTAGTAACTATTTAAAACAATCGAGTGATAATATCATATAATAATTTATCATCTTTATCATTTAAAATTCCATCACCAACAGATAATAGGAATTTTGAAAATTCTGTTTCTTCTGATAAACTTCGCATATTTTTAGTCAATGTACGTAAAGAGATTTCTTTTCCACCAAATTGAAAAAATTAGAAATTTTTTTCAGGTTATGTCAAAACCCTATCAATATTTACATTTGTATCATTAACGATATCAGATAAAAACGGAAATGTACTAATGTCTAAATTTTTATTAAAAAGAATATTATTAAATTCGAAAATTGTGTGTCTATGAGAAATTAATATATCAATATTTCTTTGAAAATCTTCTGACATTGAATCTTTAAATTTTTCTCAAAGATCTTTTGGATTATTGGGTTGACAATTTAATAATATACGAATATATAAACGTCTTAATTTTGCAGGCACCATCCAATTTTCTCCTTCTAACATTGCACGATTCCATTCAGCACCATCTTCAGTAAGACCGAAGGCTCAACATGCATTTTGAAAGCTCCCATGTCTTATTCCATTAACAGTTTGAAGATCTTCGAAACTTGTAGCACTTTTAACTGATATTAACAATATTCGAAGATGAAATAATTCAAGTTGAGTTGAACTGACATAATACATGCGTCCAATAACATTCAATTGTGTTTTGCGTTTTTGCCAATTACAATTAAATGATCTATTTGTCTTTTTTTATACAAAATGAGAAGGTATTTTAGCATACGTAAATTTGCGAACTTCTGGATCACGTTCGTTCAAACGAAAGTAATCAAGAAACAAAGTTTGTTTCTCTAAAGCAGCTCTTATGGAATCATGACTTTTGCTGCCGCTAACTATAACACTGTTTATTTGGTAAATGAACAGGTAATCGAATAATAGAATGACTTTTTTTGTAAAGATCGTCCTAGAATTCTATCATATGCTTCCACAGGACCAACTTACCGAGTTTCCAAATAATTATTAATTTCATCATGATTTATTAATGTTTCATCTGATCCTCTATCAGAAATCACAAGAGTAGCAGCATCATGACCTTTATAAATATATTTGTACACATATTTGACAGATTTGATGCTAAAAACTACTTTAAAATCATTCCTTATATCACACTCATTAATAAAAATTAATTAATAATAATGATGAATAATATTAACAATAGTAATAACAATAAATAAGAATTATTAAAATATAATTTATTAAAAATTTAGACACTTAGTTAATTTATTACAAAACATAAATATTATTATTATAAAATAATACTTAATAATTTAATAATAATATTTCTATTATGAAACAGAAAAATCAACACAAAAATTAAACAATTACTTTCTTTGTTGAAAAGTTTAAAATATTTGAAAGTTACTTATTTGTATTGACACCCTATTAATTAATCATACGTGACGTATAACAGATGTCATACATTAGAAATTGATCGTACGTGACATGTGACAGATGTGACACATTCAAAATTGATCGCACGTGACGTGTGACAGGTGTGACACATTCAAAATTGATCGTACGTGACGTGTGACAGGTGTAACACATTCAAAATTGATCGCACGTGACGTGTGACAAGTGTGACACGCTTGAAATTGGTCATACGTAATAGCAATTTTCTTTCTATTTTTACTGCTTTATTAATTATCTCTTGAAAAGTATTAGCTGCTCTAATTCTTTAATTCAATTTATGGTCTAAGTTCTCGCGACAAGCAATCAACAGTTGTTTTATCTAAATTTGTTTTAAATGCTTTATCTATTCTATTTTCATTACTAATCTTATGGTCGTCTAATATTCTTTCTGCTGCTTTTGCGATTCTTGAAGCGTAAGAAATTACATTTTCGTTTTCCTACATATGGGGGATTTCGCGTCAAGTGATCAAGGGGTCTTTTGGTGCAATGTTTATTTCAATAATTTTTTACTCTTAAACAATTAAACATACAAATTTGACAAAGTACATTTTAGAAAGGTTTTTTCATGCTCTTTCGATTGGAAATAAGCATTTTGAAAAAAAAAATTTTTTACCCAAAAAAATCAAAATTAAAAATAAATTTCAATTTTTGGGGAAGAAAGACCCAATTTTTTTTTTTTTTTTTTAAACGAAAGCTAAGGTTTTTTCCTAAAAGGACATATAAATGGTAAAGTGGGACTAGAATGTTTAAACATTGAAAAAATGAGTTTTCTACTCGCCGGAGCGCTCAAAACCCGGTTTTAAGCTCCGTTTAGGAGAAAATTCTTTTTTTCAATGTTTAAACATTCTAGTCCCACTTTACCATTTATATGTCCTTTTAGGAAAAAACCTCAGCTTTCGTTTAAAAAAAAAATAGAATTGGGTCTTTCTCCCCCAAAAATTGAAATTTATTTTTAATTTTGATTTTTTTGGGTCAAAAATTTTTTTTTTAAATGCTTATTTCCAATCGAAAGAGCATGAAAAAACCTTTCCAAAATGTACTTTGTCAAATTTGTATGTTTAATTGTTTAAGAGTAAAAAATTATTGAAATAAGCATTGTACTGAAAAACACAAAAATTTAACCCCCTCCCTCTCGGAAAATATTGGACTAGGTAAAAAAATATTTTCACGAAAAATTACTATCTATGAGTACTACAAAAGCCCCAAGTTTTGCTACGATTGGAGAAAAATTTTTCTCCACCTTGATCACTTGACATGAAATGCCCCATATATATTGCTCCTAGTTATCCTAGTAACTAATATACAGATTTTGCTGGCGCGTAAATTTGTTAAAATCTTTTTGTTAATTGTTATACTGCATTAAAATTATTTCACATAATAATTCTTTTTGCTTCACCCAAATTTCGACTTCTAATTAATTTGACTAAATTTGTTTGTACTTGTACGTTCCCTGTCGGAAAAATAGACTGAAACAGCACTGAAATTGTACTAGCCTTAGTACTATTTTAGTCTGTTTAATTTTTAATTTAGTAGACACTTTAAAGTCCTCTAACAATAGTTTCAAATGTAGGTTATGTCAACTTTAACCATTGTTAACAGTCTAGAATAGAAAATAAAGAAGGTTTTCAAAATTTTCAAAGAAATTATCGTTAAATTTTTAAATAATATTTCAACCTTTGCTTTAACAATAGACCCGAAAGCCTACTGTTGCATGGTATTATAATTTCATGGCTTAAAAAGTTTACAATTTTAATAATACAATTTTAAAAACAAAAATTTTAATTCCGTGATGTTTTATGATTACGAATATCTAAAATTCATTATTTGAAATTTGTATTTAAAAAAGTTTTAAACTATCTATATTAAGTGTATGTAAAGAATCTAAGTCCATGAAAAACAAATATAATGTTGAAGTAGAAATAAAAATTATTTTTAACATTAACAAAGAAATATTGGTCCTTTAACTTAACCCATTAATGCCTGAATGCATTTAATTTTTATTCTGACTTAAAACTTAAATATTTTCTAATAAACTTACTATTTTTTCTTCGATAAATAATTTTTTTATGTATTAAAGTGCCCTATATCCAAGTATGATATTAGAAAATTAATGAAGAATTGTTTAACAATATTTTTTTGCATATAATTAAAAAATGCCACGATTTTTTAAAGATTTGTTATTACGAATTCTTAAATTTTAAAGTCAAAAATTTTTTTTGACAGCTAATGTTACCATAAATAGTGTATTCCATTGTTATACTTTCAAAAAATATATTAACTTTTTAAAATTAAACATTTGATTTTTCAAAATGACGCCTAAAAACTAATTTTTTTTTTTGAAAATTTGATATTTGATACTCGATGTACATTTTTTCAACTTTGGCTTGATAATGTTAACTTGAGGGTTTTTGGTGTCGCTGATTATGAATGTGATATTAGTTTTCCAAAATTCAAAATGGCGGATCCAATATGGCGGACGAAAATTTAAAAAAAAGGTTGAATTCCCTTACAAATCGGTACTCGGAGGTATTTGGGGTCGCTGATCACGAATATGATATAAATTTTTAAAAATTCAAAATGGCGGATCCAATATAGCGACCAATTTTTCCGACTAAATTTTAGAAATTTTGTCGGCCATATTACATCCGCCATTTCTAATTTTAGAAAGCTAATATCATATTGGTGATCAGCGACACCAAAAATTCAGCTGCATTTTGGAATTCTTGTCCACCATATCGGACTCGTCATTTTGAATTTTGAAAAAGTAATATCATATTCGTAATCAGCGACCTTCATAACCCGCGAGTTAACATTTTCAAAACAAATGTTGAAAAAATGTTCATTGACCATCAAATTTCAAATTTTCAAAAAATTTTGATTTTTAGGCGCCATTTTGAAAATTTACTTTATTTCAATTCCTTTAGTTACCTAAACTTTAAACAAAATGTTTATATTCGAAAAGTCAATATACTGTTTAAAAGTATAACAATAAAGTGCACGATTTATGGTAACATTAGCTGTCAAAAAAATTTGTAATAAAAAATCTTAAAAAAAGTAATTTTGTAATTATATACAAAAATATATTCTTAAACAATTTTTTATTATTTTTATTATATATTATATTCGGATAGGGGACACTTTAATACATAAAAAAATTATTTATCGAAGAAAAAATAATAAGTTTATTAGAAAATATTTAAGTTTAAGGTCAGACTAAAAATTCAATGCATTCAGGCATTAATGGGTTAATTAGGGTTAGGCCATAAACACCTCCTATAGCGAATCTTTTGCAGTTAATTTTTTCCAGTACAATTTCAGTGCTGAAACGCAGCAAATTTTCACTGAAATAGTACTGAGCTCTCAGTCTAATTCCCTAGTACAATTTTAGTTTATTCTTCCGGCAGGGTTATCAGGAAGCATAGATTTTACTTCTAAACAACTTTCAAAAAATATAGTTGATGAGATATTTTTTCGGTCAAGCATTGTTATAGTTTCTAATGCATCGCGTAAAGACACTTTCTGATTATTTGGGAGAGCCAGGTATTCTTAAAAACTGATATTATATCTAGAGTTATCAAAAGAATTGTTTTCACAATGATCATTTGATTCACTTTCGTCAATTAAAAATTGCTTTAAGCTTGAATTTCAATTTTGTTAATATCTTGTTTCTTACAAATGGTTGTCGCCTTCTGAACAAATTTCAATTCACTTGACGATGCTGTGTTGACTAATGGTTGATTTTCAAAAAATTACTCTCTTTCTTAAAGATGTTATGAGGTTGGTCTCTACATTATTGCTCTCTGTTCTAAACGGGCATGCTCCCCCTTTATATATATAAAAGTTTCGTCATTAGTCTAATACTTTATGTATCTCGTGGTGGTTTCAGCTTATTGCGAGTGGCGTCTTTCCGACCTTAATAGATTACATTACGAGTCGCATCACATTGACCTTTATAGATTTAAGGTCGCAACGTTTGTCTTAGATCCTCAGGAATAGTGCATGTCCATTATAATAATCTGTATCGTCGATTAAAAAACAACAAAAATATATTGTTTACTACAGCTGATAAGGGAAACGTCACCGCGATATTATAAGTTTAGAACTATTTAATTAAATCAAATCAATAATAATAATTACATGGCGACTAGCGACACCATTAAAGTATTATTTTCTAAATTTTGCGGGTGCACAGTCTCTTTAAATAAAATTTGTTTGTGTTTTGTGTGCAAATTTTATGAGCTCTTCAGTCATTTTAAAAAAGAATATTTTTTAAAACTATGTTTCCATTCCTTAATTACTTGCTTTTAGTTAAAAATTTGTGCATTTTAAAAAAGTAATTTAGAATTTATGTTTAAAATCTTCATACGGTTCTGAATGTTTTGATGACCTTGCTTCAAGGGAACTCTTGTTGTAATGGACATTTGAGTCCATTACAGCAAGAGTTCAGTGTATTTTGTTCCAAAAGTGGAGTCACATGAACTCCATTATACCATAATCCAGCAGATGCCAATTCGGGTACGGGAACTTATTGCTGCGAATGAATATTAAGATTTTAATAAAATATCACAGGCGATAAATCAACTTGATCTAATTTATACAGATAAAACTACCTTCTCAAGAAAAAATATTACTGATTCAACGTCTAATTTTTATGCAAATAAGCGAATAATGATAAAATTAATGAAAATCGAAATAATTTTTTAAACCAAAACCAGTTCAATCTCAAATTAACGAAATATCCACTTTTTGTTGTAATAATGTCAATGGATCTGTGATTAAGAAACAAATCATGTCCTCGATATGTAAAGGAGATAGAAAATATTCGACAAATTTGTTGGTAGTACAAAACCTCTCCAATCCCATGATTATTGGTAACGACTGCATGTTGCATTAGGAATTAGCATTAAATTATCATAACTCTTCGATAAAGATTCAGGGGAATGTTTTCGAAAAAACAAAATATATTATTCGATGCAACATTGAATAAGATCAACTATTGATAACAACAAAAATTATATAAAATATATTCCAAGTTTAGAGATCTCATTAGAATTTTCGAAAGAAAATCGGGTGAAGAATATTCAGGGGGGTGATGTAATACATGGAAATTTTTATGACGTTGAATATTTATTTGTCGAGAATTTTTATCCAAAAGATATCGTTACGGGGATTTTGGTTTGTGATAATGATTTAATAATTGAAGATCCTAATGATAGTTTTTTAAAAAGCGAATAGTTTAAATAATTTTATTTTAAATGAAAAACAATAATTTACAAAATTGCTTTCTCGCTTTAAAAAATTATTTTGTCCAAAAAAGGAGTGCGCAAAGGTATAAGATTTAAATAAAACCAAATTATAAAGTAGTTTGTAAAAGTTACCCTGTCCCAGTGAAACACTAACCGCGTACTGGTAATAAAATACGAGAAATGGTGGCGGCTAATGTAATAGAAATTTCTGATAGTTCTTGTTGTAATCCTATACGCATTGTTGTGAAAGATGACGAATCTGTGCGTGTCTGCCTTGATGCTCGTTTTATTAATGATTTATAGAAGATGATCACGAGGCACCTCCACTAATTAATGAAATCATGTAGAAACTCTATGGTACTACGTATATGTCAATGGCGGATCTGACAACGGGTTATTGGCAAATACCGCTTGACGAAAGATGTCAAAATAATACCGCGTTTATGTATGGATAACGCGTATATCAGTTTTTCCGGGTGCCTTTCGGCCTTGAAACGGCAGGTTCTGCCTTTATAAGGGCGATTCATCAGACATTTGCGCATAAATTTAAGGAATTTTTAACGGTTTACGTAAATGATTTTTTAATTTCGACTTAGGAGTCGTTTATTAATCATTTTGAAAATATAGCATTAATGCTATATTTTTTTTATAAGGAAATGACCTTAATAGCATTAATTTTTACGGATACAAAATGTCAAGTTTCTGGGAAATGACCTGTCACTGTCGTAAACTCGTACAGTAAAAGATAAACATAAGGATAATTAGAGATTTTTAAAGACCAAGAAATAGAAAACAATTCCAACAATTTATAGGTATCTGTACCTCCTATAGGCAATTTACTATCGCACATTCAAATTTGTTAGAACCGTTTCGTGATATTTTGAAAGGGAAGAATCAGTGGAAATGATCAGAGAATCAAGATAAGGATTTTGATAATATCCGTTTGCGGATTGTATTGAATTGAAACATTATATATCAGATGCTACATGCTGCCTCCAAATCGATGCGTCTGATGTTGATATTAGCGGGGTTTTATACCAAGTGGATGAAAATAATAATACTCGTATAATTGCATTAAATTTGAAATTATAACGAAACATAAAAGATTGACGTTTTTGAACACTACGATATATCTCAATGCGCGCTTGATTCAGTGAAGTATTGTGTTACAACAATTTGATTTCAATGTCTCATATTGATAGGAAGCTGATAATATTATTCCAGATTTTTTTAGCCGCAACCCTCAAGGAAAGTTCGAGGGGAATAATACAGATTCATTGTATATATTTATCGTGGAAGTGTCGAATGAAAAGTGCCAATTAAGAATGTGGAAAAACTATTTTTTTTAAACTGCTTTGATAAATTGAAATAAAACTCGTTATCCAGGGGTTCTCGGGGTCGCTGGTTATAAACATGATGTCAGTTTGAAAAATTCAAAATGGCAGATACAATAAGGCGTCTGTCAAAATAAAAAATTAATCGCATTCGTTTGAAACTTGTTACTCGGGGGTTATTGGGGCCACTGATTACGGATATCAAGTCAGTTTTTTAAAATTCAGACTGGCGGATCCGATATGGCAGACGAAAACATTTAAACTTCATGTATTGGCTTCAAATTTGTTACTCGGGGGTTTTCGGGGTCGCTAATTACAAATCTGCAATTGGATTCTAAAAATTCAAAATGGCAGATCCAATATCGCAGACATCTAAATTAAAATAATGATATACTTTAAATAACTAAATGAAGTAGGTTCCAAGCGCGAGCGCAAATACTGACATGCGCGCTTGCACAGAAAATCGAAAAACAAACAATGGAGCGAATGTTCGCAGCTTTATTTTTCAGGAATGTTAGAGGATATATAAGGGTACATAAAAATCATAAACAGAAAACCCTACCTAGTCCTACTTTTCTTTCTTGGCCCTTTTTCCCCTAATTTTTTGTTGATGAGACTGCTTCCTTATTATTGTAAATAAAATTAAATAAAAACAAATAATATTATTTTCTTTACATTTTTGTATAATTGAAAGATGGATTGATAAATTCTATTCATAAAATACAAACTTTTTAAACCTTTAAATAAAATAAATCAGTCTAAAGAAAGTACAGTTATAACACTCATATCGTACTTTCATTTCACATGACTTTAATGTTATATTATAAACAAAGAACTCATTTTTGGGCAAAATAACATTTAATATGAAATTCCTTGGAGTTTGTTAAGTGAGACTATGTCTTCATAACTTTATATTCCTTAACTTTAAAAACTGCTTTTTTCCCGCTACCCTCAAAATTTAGGTCAATTTTGAGGGCATTTTTGTCCTAGACGTCAAAAATTAACAATTTTTTTCTACCATCAAAATTTAAGTCAATTTTAAAGACATTTTTAGACTAAACGTCAAAATTTGAGAAACAATTTCTGCTACCATCAAAATTTAGGTAAATTTTGAGAGCAGTTTTGACCTAAACGTCAAAATTTGACAAACTTTTTCCGCTACCCTCAAAATTTAGGTCAATTTGAGGGCAGGTTTGCCCTAAATATCAAAAATTGTTATAGAATTTCTGCTACCCTTAAAATTTAGGTCAATTTTAGGGCAGTTTTACCTACGGGTAAAAAGAGGCCCACAAACGTCTGTTACATTACACTAGTACCTCCAACGATTTCAGCGTGACTTTCTTGTGTGCAATAGATGGAGGTTTTCACCTTGACGTCATCTTTCAATAAAAGTGTCAACACTCCGGGCCGTACAAATACTGTATGTGTGTATACTATTTGAGGTTCAGAGAAAAATTTCATATAATTTTAAATTAGAAAAATTTATTTTTTTTTTAATATTATGTTTAGTTTTGGTGTCTAAGTGCGTTCTTTTACGTTTTTGACCTTTTTCAGTCATGTAGAAATATGAAAATACAACTTTAAAAAACGGGGCGCAAAAGAACACTAAACTTAGTACAATACTGCCTTTGCATTAATATGGCGGTGTCCTCCCCTCTCACCCCCCTAGCGGATGACCAACAAACTTTCGTAAACAACTGCAATAGATAGAGATGCAATCGTTGGAGGTTCTAGTGTATACGGTGAAATCTACATGTCATTTTTCATTCTTCTTTTGCCTACATATCATAAACGATCAAACAATGGCCCTTAATTTTCTTTTTTGTCCTACCTGCACGGAAAGAATGTCATTTCGGGCACTTAAGGAGGGCGCAAAGTAGCACATTCTGCCCGATAGTATTTTCCGCCCGCTCTGAAAGTATTTTACACCCGCATGTTAATTCTTTGCTTTTTTCTGTAGATAAATTAATAAAAATAAAGCTTTTTGCTAAAAATCAAAAATAATATAACCAGAGACCGTTTCCAAAGTTTAGTTTCGTTTTAGTTTCTGAGTCGACACGAAACTAAATTGACAAACTGAATTTAGTTTCGAGTCGACACAAAACCTAACTAACTAAATTCGATCATAACCTACAACTATAAAAAAATTTTTTTTAAAAGAGATGGTATTTTTTTCAAAAAATTAATCCAAAAATTAAAAAAAAAAAATTTTATAAACTATTTTTATTTTCTTTAAACTGCATCTTATTGTGAGTATTGTAGAAAACCGGTCTCAATCGAATAAAATTAAAAAAAGTTATATGCTTTTTTTGATAAAATGACCAAAATTTTGAATAAGAGATATCTCCAAAAATTTTGGAATTATTTTTAAAAAATGTTAAAATGTTAAAGTCTTCATAAGAATTAAAGTATTTTTAAAAATAACAAAATTTTTCACAGAAGCTTAATTCTTTTTAAACATTTTTCTCAATAATTCAATTATTTTCGTATAAATAATAAAATTCTTCTCGCAGAAATTTCACTAGTTTTAAAAATATTTTAATTCAATTCTTGGCATCCATTTAATTATTTCTATAATGAATAAAATTAATCACAGGATTTAAATCATTTTCAATACTAAAATTTTAAAGGAATTGCTAAAAATGTAGTTATTCTTAAACATTCTATTTCAATTCCTCTAAGAAATCAATTGTTTTAATTTCAATGTTAATTAAATTCTTTTGAAAATTCAAATATTTTTAGGAATTTTAATAAAATTCTTTACAAAACTAAAATAATTTCACATATAAATAACAACGATCATCACAAGAATTTAATTATTTTTAAAAAGTAATAAATTTCTTCTTGAAAAATCAATTATTTAAAAAAATTCTAATAAAATCGTTATCAAGAATTCAATTACTATCCAAAATTTTAATAGACTTCTTTGTAAAATTTAATTATTTTTAAAAAGTTTTTGCAGTATAATAATTTTCAATGTTTACTATTTTCATAAAATTTCCAAAAAGAATTTAACTACTTAAAAATTTTTCTATAAAAATCTTCCTAAGAATTTTCTTTTATTCAGAATGTATTTTTCTAGGACGAATTATCTTGACAACTTAGTGGTCAATAGACTGGGTTCGCAGGCAAATCAACTTAAAAATGATGTCAATTTCTTTGAAATATATCTGAAAGACTTTATTAAAGAATTGCGTGATTTAGTTTCAGATAATAATAATAAAACCAACGCAACCGAAAATATGATGTAATCTTAATAGTTTTCAGTACTTTGTACGAAAGTACAAAGTACTGCTTTTTCAGAAAATCATAATACATTGTATATTCTATAAAGTTTTGAATGTTGTTCTATAATTTTTCTAAAAATTTGTTGAATAAAAATTTATTTAAATTAAAAAATCAAGGAAGCATACATTTGTGTTATCTTAACAATAACTAATTTTATTTTAATATAATATAAAGTACACTTACCTTGACAAAGCTGTTGCTTTGCTAATTCAACTAAATATTTTTTTTATTGTTTATACTCCTGCCCTATTGGCCTTACGCACTTCGACAAGAGTCCCCGAGAAATACTTTTTTTGGATTAAGCATAACCATTCTACGTATAAAGATTCTATATATTAACCTAATTTGCATCTACAGCCGGCTTTATTAGGAGTACTCGCATTCGCCTGGACCACCTGTTAATTAGGTTTTCTCGCCAGAGGAGAGGGAAACTGTAGAAAAACTCTCTTGAGTACAACCGGTTTTATCGACAGTCAAGTTCTAATGGTGTGTACCGGACAATAATCGACAGTGCACATCATTATACCTTGACGTCAAACCTCCCGCTTGATAAATCACAAAAGTATGTAGTGAGAAAAACACCGGGCTATAGCGGGTACCAAGGCGGTCACCCATCCAAGTACTAACCGCACTGAATGTTGCTTAACCTCGGTGATCGCAACATTGTTTCGTAAAGGATGAACAGAGGCAAATATTTAGTTGAAAGAAACATTGTTGCACTAACAGAACTAATAGTCAAAGAAGACTAAATGCAAAATGATTATCCTCCTACGGTTAGATAAAATAAGGTTTACAAACTTCTTAATAGTGGGGGTTTTATTTCTTTCAAATCTTTTTTTATTAGAATTACACAGTTGTTGTAATTTTTTGATAATGTAAGTGATTTGTTTGATATTTTGTCTGAGAAAATCGAAAAAAATGTATATTCTGCGATGTCTCATACAAAAGGGGTGTAATGAGGCGGAGTGGGGGTGGGGTCAATGCTCGTGAATAGGTGAGAAATTGATTTCTGAGTTTTAATGATTTGGGTATCTTGAAAATTAATAAATAAAGTGGAACCACTATTCAATTATTTTGAGAATGTTTTAAGGGTAAATTACTAATTATATATAAATTAAAATTTTATTATCTGATTTTTTTATAAATATTGAGAAAATATATTTTTATGGATAGAGTGGTTCTTGGTATTTTTTATAAAATTGATATTTCTCCACTTGGATTGGATTAGTATAACTCTCCATGAAAGATGGTCATCGGCATCATAACTAATTAACGGACGAAAATCGAATTTGGGAGTAATCGAAATAACGAATGTTTGCTTTTGGATTTCCGATAAGAATTCAATTATTTCTGCGGAATCAACCACTTTCAAATTCACTCTGTCTCCTCCAAATGTGGATCGTCTATCGCCGCTTGAGATCAGCTTGATAAGTACAATCCAATATTTATAATTGACCTTTGACGTAATTGAAATCGGATGGTACGATCAGTCCAGTAAAATTGAATTCTCGTATTTTTATAAGCTCCGATCTTTACTTTAATCATTTGGTAAATCAAATATATATATTTGAACAGTATAATTATTATTTTTATTACTTCATTTATATTTGAGTCTATATCCATTGTTTAAAAATTATATTTCAGAATTATTTTTGAATATTTTGCAAAATTTGTATATAAGTTTTGCGCCTACCTGTTGTCTTAAATCTTCCCACATAGCACAAAAACTTCCAGGAAACTTCCAGGAAGTTTCCCGTTGCAACCTTCGGAGGTTACCCTTGGTAACTTCCTGGAAATTTCTAGGAAATACAATAATGTCCGCAGGTTAGAAGCTTTCCATGGAAACTTCCTGGTAACGTTCTGGAAGCTTCCCATAGAAACTTCCTGGAAGATTCCAAAAATCATCAAAAATTTAATGAAATATATAATATATAAATTAACCCTATGAAGTCAAGCGTCAATTTGGTTGAGCGCATAAAGGGCTATCCCAGCAGCACACTTTTGAGGCCTATGGTGGTTCGAGTCCGTCTTACCCTCATGTCCACGGGAAACTTTCTGGAAGTTTCCATGAAGTTTTTTGCTATGTGGGTTGTTGTTGTTTTCGTTCGTGCAGCTATTATTTGTAATTGTCTAATTGATAGTAATTTAGTCAATATCAATATATTTCCATTTCTTAATGATATTATACATTTCTAATTTGAATATTATTTATACATTTTATTAGATTTTAAGATTGTTTATTTGAATATTATAAATTATTGTAGCTTCTATTTCCTTTGAAAAATAATCGTTACACGTCTAAAACAATTAATTGTAAATCTAATATTTTAATCGCGTCTTCACCAAGCACTACCTACGACTTTATCGTATCATTATGAACAACTAACAATTAAGGAGCTGTATCGAAGAACTCGCTCGCCGCTCGGCGAACCTCTTTGAAGCCAGTCAGTGGCCCAAAAATTGAAAAAAATTGAAATTCAAATTTTTGAATTTTGAAAAGTCCTACTTTATAGAAAATGATAAGGCGCATCATTTTTTCCTTTAGCGTTTTTTCGTAAAATTATTATTTTTGATAATAAAGAACAAAAACTGAAAAATTTTAATTGACAAATTCAATTAAATTTTAAAACATAAATCATCATATCTCCGAAAGTTATTAACAAATTAAATTGAAATTTGGTATGTAAACTTATTAGGGCCTATTAAAAGCGAAAATACAATAAAAAGTTGAAAAATCAATAATTGTTTAATAGTTTGTTAACAATAATGAAGGCATGTCAAAAATTACGATTTCTCATTTTCGATGACAAAAAGTCTGCAGGGAACTTTAGAATTGAGAGAACTTCCAGTGAGAGATTTCTTTAATAGTATGTGAGGAAGTTTTCTGTAAAATTGAAAATTAATTCATTAAAAACTTTAGCAGATACTATATACTATATTGTTATATGATATTGTTCATAGTGTTAACAAAAAGTATTTTTTTAAAATTATATATTCTAATAAAATAAAATAATTTAAATCATTAACCACTTCGGTGGCGTGGCGTTCCACGTCCCTGGCCAAAAGTGGCGAAAATAGCGAAATGGCGTTCCAAATTTTTCTAGATTTTTTAAGAGTATAATTAATTTTAATCTACTGCAACAATATATTTCTATGTTTTCAATATCAGGGAACAAACAAATAACAATGAAAATTTGTTTTTTTAAGATTTTCATTGTTTTTTTGGACGTTGCAAAATGTCATTTTTAATACTTTTCTACGAATGGCGTTCCACTTTCGCTCAAATATTGATAAATAAACTCAAGGTCTTTCTGTGGGAAATAATATTTATTTATATCTTAGAATCTCTGAATCGTCGAATTGTGTTATAGAATCATTTGTAAATTGTTATAAACAAATTGTTAATAAAGACGATGCGTTCAATGAATTTTAATAAAAATTGATACTCGGGGGTTTATGGGGTTGCTAATAACGAATCCGATGTCAGTTTTTAAAAATTCAATATGGCGGATTCAAAATGGCGTACTAGTTTATAAAAAATTGATTGAATTCGCTTGAAACGTTTTACTCCGGGCTTTTTGGGGTCGCTAATAACGAATCCAATGTCAGTTTTTAAAAATTCAATATGGCGGATTCAAAATGGCGTACTAGTTTATAAAAAATTGATTGAATTCGCTTGAAACGTTTTACTCCGGGCTTTTTGGGGTCGCTGATTACGAATCCAATGTCAGTTTTGCAAAATTCAAAATGGCGGATTAAATATGGCGGACGAGTTTATAAAAAATTAATTGAATTCGCTTGAAACATTTTACTCGAAGGTTTTTGGATTCCCTGATTACGAATACGATGTCAGTTTTGAAAAATTCAAAATGGCGGATACAATATGGCGGACGAGTTTATAAAAAATTAATTGAATTCGCTTAAAACATTTTACTCGAGGGTTTTTGGGATCGCTGATTACGAATCCGATGTCAGTTTTGAAAAATTCAAAATAGCGGATCCAGTATGGCGCACGAGTTTATAAAAAATGATTCAGGAAAGTAACTTATTATGCGTTGCAGCAAAAATGAGCCAAGGTTTTTTTTTTGCTTATATTTCAACGACCAACCTGCATTCGATAGAGAAAATGTTCTCTACCCAGAGCACGCCAAAAATGTGGTCATTTCTTTTCGAATGACAGAAACAAAGGTTGTCGAAGATTTTATTGGAATTGCAGCGAAATTTAGGGATACTATGTACATGAAATTTAAAAGCTCCCATTACCCCACGCTCTTCTATCCCTGCTTATAGATAACTAATACAGTTATTTTTTTTTGTTCGCAAAATTATATGAGGAAAAAAACGTCATTAGACATTTGTTCGAACTAATCATAGGTATATGCCAAATACGCCATTTTGAATTTTTGAAAACTGACATCGGATTCGTAATCAGGGATTCCAAAAACCTTCGAGTAAAATGTTTCAAGCGAATTCAATTAATTTTTTATAAACTCGTCCGCCATATTTAATCCGCCATTTTGAATTTTGCAAAACTGACATTGGATTCGTAATCAGCGACCCCAAAAAGCCCGGAGTAATACGTTTCAAGCGAATTCAATCAATTTTTTATAAACTAGTACGCCATTTTGAATCCGCCATATTGAATTTTTAAAAACTGACATCGGATTCGTTATTAGCAACCCCATAAACCCCCGAGTATCAATTTTTATTAAAATTCATTGAACGCATCGTCTTTATTAACAATTTGTTTATAACAATTTACAAATGATTCTATAACACAATTCGACGATTCAGAGATTCTAAGATATAAATAAATATTATTTCCCACAGAAAGACCTTGAGTTTATTTATCAATATTTGAGCGAAAGTGGAACGCCATTCGTAGAAAAGTATTAAAAATGACATTTTGCAACGTCCAAAAAAACAATAAAAATCTTAAAAAAACAAATTTTCATTGTTATTTGTTTGTTCCCTGATATTGAAAACATAGAAATATATTGTTGCAGTAGATTAAAATTAATTATACTCTTAAAAAATCTAGAAAAATTTGGAACGCCATTTCGCTATTTTTGCCACTTTTAGCCAGGGACGTGGAACGCCAATTGGAACGCCACGCCACCAAAGTGGTTAAATATAATATAAATAACAAAACTAATATAGTCAATTAAAAATATTCTATAAATCTATATTTTATTTCGTATTCAATAATTAAATACGTTTATTCCGTATTGAATAAATTTCTATCTTATATTCATGAAAATGAAAACTTTTAATTCTATTGTTCATTTAAACAATAATTTTCTATTTCCTTACTATCTGACTTGTTTATAAACTTAATGACAGTTAGGCTGTACACGTCTTGTTGACAACAGTGAAAAATTAATATTATATAATTGTATAAAGGTTTTGTTGCAAAAATGGTTAAAACAATTATATTAAAATCTATAAGAAAAAAAATTAGGAATAAAAAAATGTGGAAAACAAATATAAGAAAGTTAGCGAGAAATGAAGTGAGTTTATTATTATTTTCAATTATTGTTTTGGAATGTCTTACTGTAAAAAAGACAGTTTTTATTAAATAACTAGAAATGTTATTTCTGACAAATACAATTTTTATTCGTAACTAGTAAATAGCTCTATGTGAATATTCTTTTATTTAACTTAAATAACTTTTAGTTCGTTGAAACAAAATTTTTTCTCTTGATGTTTTAATGTTATTATTTGATAATTTATTATTTTAGGGACGAGAATATATTTCTACATCTAATAAATTAGTTTTGGAAAATAAATTTGTTCCTGTCGAAAATTGTTGTTCTAAGCCCTAAGGAATGTTTAAAATCAGTGACTACTTTTGAACAAAAGGAAGTATTTAATTTCTTCTGAAACTCTGCTGGAGACTATAAGTCTCAAAATATTTTTTTGCACAGTTTGATGAAGATAAAAAAATTTTCTGAACTTGAAGGAATTGTTACATGGGACTATCTTTTCTATTGTGTTTATAAATAAACAGTTAATCTCTTTTTTAATAAATAATGCTTTATATTAAATAATGTGTTCATTGTATTCCACTTATTATAAATAATATTAAGCATTGCTTTTCAAGTAACTATCAGCGTAGCGCGAGTAACGAGAGGACGTACTTACGCGCTAACCGCACTTTCTTAAAACTTCTGTATCTGCTAAAGTTTTTAATGAATTAATTTTTAATTTTACAGAAAACTTCCTCACATACTATTAAAGAAATCTCTCACTGGAAGTTCTCTCAATTCTAAAGTTCCCTGCAGACTTTTTGTCATCGGAAATGAGAAATCGTAATTTTTGACATGCCTTCATTATTGTTAACAAACTATTAAACAATTATTGATTTTTCAACTTTTTATTGTATTTTCGCTTTTAATAGGCCCTAATAAGTTTACATACCAAATTTCAATTTAATTTGTTAATAACTTTCGGAGATATGATGATTTATGTTTTAAAATTTAATTGAATTTGTCAATTAAAATTTTTCAGTTTTTGTTCTTTATTATCAAAAATAATAATTTTACGAAAAAACGCTAAAGGAAAAAATGATGCGCCTTATCATTTTCTATAAAGTAGGACTTTTCAAAATTCAAAAATTTGAATTTCAATTTTTTTCAATTTTTGGGCCACTGACTGGCTTCAAAGAGGTTCGCCGAGCGGCGAGCGAGTTCTTCGATACAGCTCCTCAATTCAAAAATTGTATAAAAATTGTAGAAAATAGTTTTAATATTTAAATAAATAATTAAATACAAGACTCATATGCTTGTAATCTCGCGGGACTTAGTATGACTAAGGCAACTATTATTAAACATTTCTAATGTATAGTCAATTTTCTTTTGACATTATTGCTCCTTTTTTACCTGCTATTAAACATTTTTTCTTAAGAATACAGATATCACTTACTTTAATTTTAATTTTTTTATCCCTCCCATTACTCTTTATTTTCTTGCTTATATTTTATAACTGTTATAAGATTAATTAAAATTCTGAACGTTAAAATAAACGTATTTTAGTTGTGTCTAAATGTGTTTCACAGTTACTGTCCAAAATGGAAAACCAATGTTAATTCAACATTTATTTAGTTGAAAATTAGTTTTTTTATACATATATACAAAGTACTTTTATTAAAATATAAATTAAAACAAGCAAAAATAATAACGGATATAATTTCAACGTTTTAAACTTTAGAGACACACTGCTAACCTTACTTTTAAGGGTTATGATAGGAGCCGCGAAAATACCAACATATTAGAAAAAGATGTCTCCATTATCGAGACTGTTAATATTTAATAAAAATCAGTTTTTTTAACTAAACAATTTTTTATGAAGAATAACAAGAAATTTACCAAAATATAAAAAAGAATCATCTCTTAGAGTTTCATATAATATATAAAAACAATAATTTTTGACACCACTGCAGAGTTGAATCTCAAACCAAGGTGAGCCATTTTGAACTTTTTTCAGACAACCAATTTTAAAACATTTTTAAAAAAATTGATTAATAGAAAAATAATCAAAAATATGATGCATATTATAATGTCTTAGTTGTCAGGTTCAAGGAGTGATTTTTAGTGTCAAAAATTGATTATATTATTTGAAATATTCATTAAAATACAAAATACCGTGATAATACCCACTTTTACCCTAATTTATATCGGATGAATTGACTCCTAAAAATTATATTAAAGCAAATTACGAAAAATTAGATATCAATGTTAAAAACATTTTGTTCAGGTATGATTTTTTTCTTCATTTTTATGTATTTTGTTTTGTATTTCATTATCTTCTTTTAAATTTATTTTTACATGCTTCAATGAAGTTTCTTTTTTAATTTATTCTTTCAATTGAAGAAATTCCGTAACAAATAATTAATTTTAATAAATAAAAATTATTTCATAAAAAATGAAAAATTCAGGCAAAAATGTTTATAATGAAATATTTAATTTTTTAGTTTAATGTACGTCAAATTAAAATATTTTTTTGTCCTACCTGTACGGAAAGAATGTCATTTCGGGCACTTAAGGCGGGCGCAAAGTAGCACATTCTGCCCGATAGTATGGGAAGCGGACGGAAAATACTTAACCGCCCGCTTGTGTGACGTCAGCGGGCGATAGAGTATTTTCCGCCCGCTCTGAAAGTATTTTAGCCCGCATGTTAATTCTTTGCTTTTTCTGTAGATAAATCAATAAAAATAAAGCTTTTTGCTAAAAATCAAAAATAATATAACCAGAGACCGTCTCCAAAGTTTAGTTTCGTTTCAGTTTCTGAGTCGACACGAAACTAAATTGACAAACTGAATTTAGTTTCGAGTCGACACAAAACCAAACTAACTAAATTATCACGTCCTGGCACTTTTTCAGGAGACTTGTCATCCTGACACCTAGACAGCATGCACTAGGTAAATCACTAGGTGTCACTAGGTTTATCATTATAGACTTTAAAGACTCAACATTTATATAGAATTTAATTTTTAACTAAAATGAGCGTTTAATCGTGCGTGCCCTCAATGCCATACTTTCCCTGCAGTTTGGACAAAAAATTTTGTTTGCATTATGGGCGCAAAGGTGATTACGACTCCGGAGAGATTTCGTGACCTCGGGGACACTGTCGCTCCCTCGGCTTCGCCTCGGGCGCGAAATTGTGTCCCCTCGGTCCCTTCATCTTGCCATCGTCGCAATCACCTATTTTGCGCCCTTGATACAAAAATAACTATTATACAACTCAGGCGTATTATGGTCACTTTATCTACCTGTACAGGCGCGTACTATGTTCCCCCTTATGACCCAGCAGTCAATAAAGAAACCATTATAGCCCTAGGGAGATAAAGGGTATATTATTGACCGCTCACAGGTCAATAACACTAATTTACAGAGAAATTGCCAATCGAACAAAACATTTTTTATTCAATTAGTAGGTGTTTTCTGAGTAAGAAAATCATGGTTTAAATTTTTTTCCCTCGTGTAGTTTTTTGTTGCTTCAAATTTTGTATTTTTGAGGGTCGACGGCACTTAAATTTACCTGTAGGAAAATCAACTCTTCCAAAAATGATGAATAGGATGTCGTTGGAAAGGTAATTAAATTATCTTTTAATCCATATATTACAGAATAAAATTAAATGATAATTGAGAGAGCTGCAGTCGATTCAAGATCAAATTTCATGGAAATTTTGGTGATTTTTAGACACTTGACTAATTTTTGATAATTTTTTCCACAACAAACAGTAGAAAATATTTAGGTTTTAAATTTTTATTGATAGCTTATTCAATTGAGAAACTTTTGAGCCCTTGTGGACCTTGATTGGATTAAAAATGAAAATTCTACACCACATTTAGTGAACGAAACTACTTTGCCATTTTTAGTATACTTTTCAATATTTGCCGCAAACATGCAAATAGTAAAATTAAGTGAAGTGCTAAAGTTACTAAAATAACACATCAAGAAATTCTAGAGTTGCTCAATTCAAATACAATGTCAATAGTCGAAATTTCATAATGGCGGATCCATTATGGCGGTCAAGTTTTTTTAAAAATCGATTAAATTTATGACAATTACGTTACTAGGGGGTTTTCGGTGTCGCTGATGACGAGTCTGATGTCAGATTTTAAAAATTCAAAATGGTGGCTTCAATAGAGTGGGCGAGTTTTGGCTCTCTGATTACAAATTTGATGTCATATTTTGAAAATTGAAAAAGGTAGATTCAGTCTGTGCGAACATATTTTAAAAGTTTAAAGCTAAACTCATGAAAATTAATACTTTAGGGTTTCTGGGGTCTCTAATTCCGAAACCAACGTCGGTTGGTTGATGTTATGTTGATGGAAAATAAAAACTTTACTCTAATTGCAATAAACTATCTAATTTTTGATTATCTATAAATTTCTATAACTTTCTAACTGAAATACATTTTAAATCTCACTCGAAAATACAGTCACTGAAAACATCAAGGAGGGGGATGAAGAATATAAAAGGGCTCGAAAATATTTAAAAAAATATTTTTAATTTATTATTTAAAAACTTTTGTTTTTTAATTGTACTTTGCTAAAATTAATTACATATATTTAAAATGAATTGCAGTTAAAAAGTTATAGAAATTTATTTATAATTAAGAATTAGATAGTTTATTGCAATTAGAGTAAAGTTTTTATTTTCCATCAACATAACAGGGTCAGACCAGTTCATCTGTGTTAAACAAATTTTATTGATTTTCTAAAATGTTAAAACTTTTATGAAAATCGGTAGTTCACAACAAAACAAAAAAACCCTTTTAATCGTTTTTTGAAATTTAAAATTTTTGTTATTGTTTTTGCATTAACAAAATAATACCAAATTTAACAAAAAAATTAATAACTCAGATGCTGTTCACAATAAATTAATGAAACTTACACTGATTACACAAAATTGTTTACTCTTTTAAAAGAAAATATTTTCAAGATTGTAAATTTCAAAATTCCATATTTTTAATAACAATTTTATAAACAATTTTAATTATTTATGTGTTCTACTCCTCCAATTGCAATGAAATTCATAGGAAGAGTACTCAGTAGTCTCGTCTTGAAGCGCAAAAAAAAAATTTTTGGTATTTTCAATTTGGAATATACATAATGAATTTTTTATTAAAACGCGCGCCAATTCCACAGAGCGAGAACGTCAATTGTGTTGGAAAATTTAGTCTAGAGGATACAAATATTATTTGTTTTTAATAAATTTTTTTTTAATGAAAGTTTATATATTGCGCACTGATCAAATCAAATATGATATCTTAACTTAAAAAAATATGAATGCTACACATTTGTTAACTAATATTTAGTAAAGTTTATTCTCCTTTGTTCACATATATTGTTAAATAAAAAAAATTTTTTAACAGTTTTAAAAATTCTACCTCCACAAATCGGTGCAGAATATTATAAACTTTTATTTAAAAAAATTATTAAAAACAAATAATATTTGTATCTTCTAAACAGAATTTTCCATGACAATTGACGTTCTCCCTCTGTGGAGTTGGTGCGCGTTTTTAATAAAAAATTCGTTATGTATATTTCAAATTGAAAATACCAAAATTTTTTTTTTGCTTTAAGACGAGACTACTAAGTACACTTCCTGTGAGTTTCATTGCAAGTGGAGGGGTAGAACACATAAATAATTAAAATTGTTTATAAAATTGTTATTAAATATTTAGAATTTTTTAATTTACAATCTTGCAAATATTTTCTTTTAAAAGAGTAAATAATTTTGTATAATCGGTGTAAGTTTCATTAATTTATTGTGAACAGCATCTGAGTTATTAATTTTTTTGTTAAATTTTGTATTATTTTGTTAATGCAAAAACAATAACAAAAATTTCAAATTTCAAAAAACGATTAAAAGTGCTTTTTTGTTTTGTTGTGAACTACCGATTTTTATAAAAGTTTTAACATTTTAGAAAATCAATAAAATAAATATAATAGTAAAATAAAAATAAGAGTAATAAAAACTTTACTCTAATTGCAATACACTATCTAATTCTTAATTATAAATAAATTTCTATAACTTTTTAACTGCAATACATTTTAAATATGAGCGATTCCACGTCAAGTGATCAAGAGGTCTTTTTGTGTAATGTTTATTTCAATAATTTTTTACTCTTAAACAATTAAACATACAAATTTGACAAAGTACATTTTGGAAAGGTTTTTTCATCCTCTTTCGATTGGAAATAAGCATTTAAAAAAAAAAAATTTTTGACCCAAAAAAATCAAAATTAAAAATAAATTTCAATTTTTGAGGGAAATGGATACGATTTTTTTTTTTTTTTTAAACGAAAGCTGAGGTTTTTTCCTAAAAGGACATATAAATGATAAAGTGGGACTAGAATGTTTAAACATTGAAAAAAAGAATTTTCTCCAAAACGGAGCTAAAAACCGGGTTTAGAGCGCTCCGGCGAGTAGAAAACTCTTTTTTTCAGTGTTTAAACATTCTAGTCCCACTTTATCATTTATATGTCCTTTTAGGAAAAAACCTCAGCTTTCGTTTAAAAAAAAAAAAAAATCGTATCCATCTCCCTCAAAAATTAAAATTTTTTTTTAATTTTGATTTTTTTGGGTCAAAAAATTTTTTTTTCAAAATGCTTATTTCCAATCGAAAGAGGATAAAAAAACCTTTCCAAAATGTACTTTGTCAAATTTGTATGTTTAATTGTTTAAGAGTAAAAAATTATTGAAATAAACATTGTACTGAAAAACACAAAAATTTAACCCCCTCCCCCTCGGAAAATATTGGACTAGGTAAAAAAATATTTTTACGAAAAATTACTATCTATGAGTACTACAAAAGCCCCAAGTTTTGCTATGATTGGAGAAAAATTTTTCTCCACCTTGATCACTTAACATGGAATCGCTCATATATGTAATTAACTTTAGCAAAGTACAATTAAAAAACAAAAGTTTTTAAATAATAAATTAAAATTATTTTTTAAAAATATTTTCGAGCTATTTGCATGTTTGCTGCAAATATTGAAAAGTATACTAAAAATGGCAAAGTAGTTTCGTTCACTAAATGTGGTGTAGAATTTTCATTTTTAATCCAATCAAGGTCCACAAGGGCTCAAAAGTTTCTCAAATGAATAAGGTATCAATAAAAATTTAAAACCTAAATATTTTCTACTGTTTGTTGTGGAAAAAATTATCAAAAATTAGTCAAGTGTCTAAAAATCACCAAAATTTCCATGAAATTTGATCTTGAATCGACTGCAGCTCTCTCAATTATCATTTAATTTTATTCTGTAATATATGGATTAAAAGATAATTTAATTACCTTTCCAACGACATCCTATTCATCATTTTTGGAAGAGTTGATTTTCCTACAGGTAAATTTAAGTGCCGTCGACCCTCAAAAATACAAAATTTGAAGCAACAAAAAACTACACGAGGGAAAAAAATTTAAACCATGATTTTCTTACTCAGAAAACACCTACTAATCGAAAAAAAAATGTTTTGTTCGATTGGCAAAAAAAAGTTTTTAATTTGTAAACCTGTGTAAAGTACTCTTTATCTCCCTAGGGCAATAATGGTTACTTTATTGACCAGCTGGGTTATATGGGAGAACTTAGAATGCACCAGGACAGGTAGCATAGAGTAACCATAGTACGCCTTTGTTGTATAAAGCAAAGTATGGAACAAGGGAGATAACCTCGTTTAAATTTATTTGATTTTTATAAGCTAAGTACTTTTCCATGAAAATTTTTACTGATAATTTTTTACGTCTTCTCCGAGCAGAAAATGCAGAATTTCCTTGTAGTTTAAGTTGACTTTTCTCGCAAAAAAAAAAACCAATTCTTTGCAAAGCTATTTCCAAACATATTATATTAGATCGTTAATGATTTAAAAAATGCAATTTAATGATTTAGTGCTTCTTTTCACGATTTTCCGAAACAGCTTTTGGATCATTTCGAACTTTTTCTGACTCAGTTTAAATAAATAAATTTTACTCAAAAAACCATCGTTAATGTTTTGAAAACAAGCAAATCCAAGATTTAAAGCTCCTTTTTGCCATTTTCCGAAACAGCTTTTAGAACATTTTTAACTTTTCTAATTTAGTTTTTGACGCCCTTTCAAATTGTTATAATTATAATTGGAACAAATTTGATTTGTACTCAGAAAATCCTTCGTTAATGATTCAAAAAATGCAGTTTAATGATTTAGTGCTTCTTTTCACGATTTTCCGAAACAGGTTTTGTAAAATTTTAAACTTTTTCTAATCCATTTTTAGATGACATTTAATATGGTTATAATTACAATTGGAACAATTTTAAATTTTATAAAATTTAAATAAACTCATAAATCTATCGTTAATGTTTTAAAACCCTGGAAATCCAACATTTAAAGCTCCTTTTCACGATTTTCCGAAACATCTTTTGTAACATTTTGAACTTTTTTCAATTCAGGTTTTGACGCCATTTTTAATGGTTTTTACGATTTTCTGATACATGACATTCAGTACAGTTCTTATGTACCCAAAAATTTCAAATATTGCACTTAATCCAATCTTCAATTAACGTTGTTTGATTGTAACTTTTGCGTCAACCTACAAATAAATCTCCATCTCTGGTGTCTATTGGATCAATTATTTTATTCTCAGACATTTTTAATTTGTTTTTCATTAATATTTCTTAAGTATATAACATTAACATCAAAAAATTTTAATAAAAGTCATCAGTGGCCATCTTACCCAATAATTAATGATAAAAGTAAACATAAAAATATTAAATAAATAAAATAATTTTCCCTTTCATTTTTTGTTT
Source organism: Leptopilina myrica (nomen nudum) (assembly GCA_032872475.1). Lineage (NCBI taxonomy): Eukaryota > Metazoa > Arthropoda > Insecta > Hymenoptera > Figitidae > Leptopilina > Leptopilina myrica (nomen nudum). The sequence continues at coordinate 27,254,105 of CM065463.1, read as the reverse complement.
ATATCGAAGCGTGGGTTATGCACTACGCATTAACCACTTCGGTGGCGTGGCGTTCCAATTGGCGTTCCACGTCTCTGGCCAAAAGTGGCGAAAATAGCGAAATGGCGTTCCAAATTTTTCTAGATTTTTTAAGAGTATAATTAATTTTAATATACTGCAACAATATATTTCTATGTTTTCAATATCAGGGAACAAAAAAATAAAAATGAAAATTTGTTTTTTTTAAGATTTTCATTGTTTTTTTAGACGTTGCAAAATGTCATTTTTAATACTTTTCTACGAATGGCGTTCCACTTTCGCTCAAATATTGATAAATAAACTTAAGATCTTTCTGTGGGAAATAATATTTATTTATATCTTAGAATCTCTGAATCGTCGAATTGTGTTATAGAATCATTTGTAAATTGTTATAAACAAATTGTTAATAAAGAACAATGAACAATGTTCGATGAATTTTAATAAAAATTGATACTCGGGGGTTTATGGGGTCGCTAATAACGAATCCGATGTCAGTTTTTAAAAATTCAATATGGCGGATCCAATATGGCGTACTAGTTTATAAAAAATTGATTGAATTCGCTTGAAACGTTTTACACGGGGCTTTTTGGGGTCGCTGGTTACGAATTCAATGTCAGTTTTGCAAAAATCAAAATGGCGGATCCAATATGGCGGACGAGTTTATAAAAAATTAATTGAATTCGCTTAAAACATTTTACTCGGGGGTTTTTGGGATCCCTGATTACAAATCCGATGTCAGTTTTGAAAAATTCAAAATGGCGGATCCAATATGGCGGACGAGTTTATAAAAAATTAATTGAATTCGCTTAAAACATTTTACTCGGGGGTTTTTGGGATCGCTGATTACGAATCCGATGTCAGTTTTGAAAAATTCAAAATAGGGGATCCAATATGGCGGATGAGTTTATAAAAAATTGATTAAATTAGCTTGAAACGTTTTACTGTATTTTACTGTATTAGTTATCTATAAGCATGGTAGGAGAGCGTGGGGTAATGGGAGCTTTTAAATTTCATGTACTTAGAATCCCTAAATTTCGCTGCAATTCCAAATAAATCTTCGACAACCTTTGTTTCTGTCATTCAAAAAGAAATGATCACATTTTTGGCGTGCTCTGGGTAGAGAACATTTTCTCTATCGAATACAGGTTGGTCGTTGAAATATAAACAAAAAAAACTTTGGCTAATTTTTCTTGCAGCTCATAATAAGTTACTTTTCTGAATCATTTTAACTTTTGCTTTTCATGTTAAACTCATATTAAATTCCTAATCAGCATCTCTAAAAACCCTTGAGTAAATCGATTCAAGATAATTTAATCAATTTTTTATAAACTCGTCCGCCATATTGGATCCTCTATTTTGAATTTTTCAAAACAGACATCGGATTCGTAATCAGCGATCCCAAAAACCCCCGAGTAAAATGTTTTAAGCGAATTCAATTAATTTTTTATAAACTCGTCCGCCATATTTAATGCGCCATTTTGTATTTTGCAAAACTGACATCGGATTTGTAATCAGGGATCCCAAAAACCCCCGAGTAAAATGTTTTAAGCGAATTCAATTAATTTTTTATAAACTCGTCCGCCATATTGGATCCGCCATTTTGATTTTTGCAAAACTGACATTGAATTCGTAACCAGCGACCCCAAAAAGCCCCGTGTAAAACGTTTCAAGCGAATTCAATCAATTTTTTATAAACTAGTACGCCATATTGGATCCGCCATATTGAATTTTTAAAAACTGACATCGGATTCGTTATTAGCGACCCCATAAACCCCCGAGTATCAATTTTTATTAAAATTCATCGAACATTGTTCATTGTTCTTTATTAACAATTTGTTTATAACAATTTACAAATGATTCTATAACACAATTCGACGATTCAGAGATTCTAAGATATAAATAAATATTATTTCCCACAGAAAGATCTTAAGTTTATTTATCAATATTTGAGCGAAAGTGGAACGCCATTCGTAGAAAAGTATTAAAAATGACATTTTGCAACGTCTAAAAAAACAATGAAAATCTTAAAAAAAACAAATTTTCATTTTTATTTTTTTGTTCCCTGATATTGAAAACATAGAAATATATTGTTGCAGTATATTAAAATTAATTATACTCTTAAAAAATCTAGAAAAATTTGGAACGCCATTTCGCTATTTTCGCCACTTTTGGCCAGGGACGTGGAACGCCAATTGGAACGCCACGCCACCGATGTGGTTAAGATTTAAGATTTAAAATTATATTAAAAAATAACAATATGGTGACAAGAAATAAAAAATTTTCAACTTATTTTAGACCCGTGCAAAAAAAATAAACAAGGATTACACTTACAGTTTTATTATTTTACATCAATTTATTGTTTAGATTTAATATGAATCACAGAAGGTTGAAGAATACCCCATAATAAGTGATATTTCTTTAGAAATTCTGTAAAATATTTGAACTGGCCAACTTTCCGGTATGGCCATCTCCCCCGGACTTACCCTACATGCTGATTCCTAATTACATCTCGTGGAAAAAAGCATTATTTCTTTACGGACAGGTCGATGGATCCCCGGTTTGGGGAGATCTCATTTTAGTAATTATAATTAATCCTTTATTATCATTTAGTAATCCTTTATTAAATCCAAGAGAGTTATCGATTCAGCAAATTTTCTTCAACGTTGATTGCGAGACGGTGAGAGAGCTAGGGGGATTTCTATACAGGACTAAATAAATGATATAACTCTACCTATGTTCACTATAGGAATGGCGTTCCAAAATTTTTATAAAGGACCCCGCACAAAATGCATTAGAATTGGCTTACCGTTAATTTTGTTCAAATTTTCAGAATTAGTAGTTCTAAGTGTCCTAATTAAAGATATAATTTTGTTAAACTCAAAACTTCACTTGTTTGGCTGAAAACAGGGGGTGAAAGTACCCCCTGTCTAAGGCATGAAATGAACATTTCAGTGCTTTTAGCCAAATAAACCATTATTTTTGGTAAGTTTGATGTCAGAAGTCACCAATATACATAAAGAGAGAACTCTTAATGTTAAACAAATAAAAATGTAAAATATCAACCCTCAAAAACTACCCCTTGTACAGTTAAAACCATATAGAAAAGGAAAAAACTATTTTAATCACAGAAAATATTTTTATAAATAAAATATTGACTTTTCATTTACTAATACATATGAGATGTCATATTTACCCTTACAAACAACCCCAACAACAACAACAACAACAAAAAGCAACCCCTTTTATATTTTAAATAAATCCAGTAAACCAGATAAATGAACAGTTTAAACAGAGAAAGACTTTTGAAAATCGACTGGAAGTAATTATTTAATCTTCCGTGATTTTCAGTGCAATGTTCAAAATAAAAAAGTACCCTTATGAAAAAAACAACCCCTTAAGATTTAAAGTGAAAAAAGTAAAAAATCCATTTCAACCAAAGAAAACTATTAAAAATAGTAAACAGTTTATTATGTTTAAAAATCTTATAGTATGTAATTCTTGCCTTTAAACTGTATTGACTATATATGTGTTTTCGTGTGAATGACGCCAAATGGTGAAAGGGTAGGAACACCAGTGCGAATATCGATATGTACAATAGTATAAAGTAAGTATAGCATAAGCAGTACATACAATCTTCCTAATATCATATGGCTCCGTCTTTGTGTTGTGTTCTGCGCACGGAAGACTGCGCCTGATATTATTTTGAAGATGGTCCCTTTCGCTTTGGAGCGTCACATATATGATTTCTTTCATCAGCTCATGACATCGCTTGAAAGGCAACATTTGTTACCAGCTTACTGTATATCCTACAATATCTGGATTAAGAATATGTTAATCATTGTTTAAAATATTGTAGAGTACATTATTTAAACACATTTTTAGAGTTTGATTGATTTTTCAAAGATATTAGCATAGCATCGTTGTTTTAGATTGCGGGTATTTTGCAATACTTACTTTATACTATTGTACATTTCGATAATTGCACTGGTGTTCCTACCTTGAAGTAAATAATAATCTTGTACCTGCAGCCTCCACGTGGCGTACTCTGGGTAGAAAATGTTTTTCTAGCGAATGCAGGCATGTTTTTGAACAATATAATAAGATTGAAACAAAACATTTGAGAGTTTTCACAAGCCTAAAGACATGCAATATCTTCAATGAGTTATTTTCTTTCTATGAGCCTAATACTTAGAGGGATGTTTATTATAAATAGCGTCGAATATTTAAAATAATATTTTATTTTTGTTACATGTAGGAGGTAGTTTCTTTAACAACTACAAACATAATAAACTGTTTACTATTTTTAATAGTTTTCTTTGGTTGAAATGGATTTTTTACTTTTTTCACTTTAAATCTTAAGGGGTTGTTTTTTTCATAAGGGTACTTTTTTATTTTGAACATTGCACTGAAAATCACGGAAGATTAAATAATTACTTCCAGTCGATTTTCAAAAGTCTTTTTCTGTTTAAACTGTTCATTTATCTGGTTTACTGGATTTATTTAAAATATAAAAGGGGTTGCTTTTTGTTGTTGTTGTTGGGGTTGTTTGTAAGGGTAAATATGACATCTCATATGTATTAGTAAATGAAAAGTCAATATTTTATTTATAAAAATATTTTCTGTGATTAAAATAGTTTTTTCCTTTTCTATATGGTTTTAACTGTACAAGGGGTAGTTTTTGAGGGTTGATATTTTACATTTTTATTTGTTTAACATTAAGAGTTCTCTCTTTATGTATATTGGTGACTTCTGACATCAAACTTACCAAAAATAATGGTTTATTTGGCTAAAAGCACTGAAATGTGTAAAATTCAAAATGCAGGATTCAATTACAGTATTTTATTAGTTAATTTCAGTGTATAAACAACTTCTATGAAATAAAATAACACATAACGCCCCCCCCCCCCAAATAACGCGTTTCAAGCAAATCTATTCAATTTTTAGAAAAGCTTTGGATTCGTAAGCACCGACCCTGAAACCCCCGAGTAACACTTTTCAACTGAATCCAATTAGCTTTTAACCATTTTATTCGTCCTATTAAATTATATCCGCCATACTGGATCCGCCATTTTGAAGTTTCAAAATCTGACTTTGGATTCGTAATCAGCAACCCCGAAAACCCCCGAGTAACAAATTGCAAGCGAATCCACAGATTTTCAAAAAATTTCGTCCGCCATGTTGTATCCACCATTTTGAATTTTTAAACTCTGACTTTATTTTCGTGATCAGAGACATCAAAAACATTTAGCTGTGAAATTTTAAAGAAATCTATAAAGTTTTGCGATTTTGTTCACATAACTACGATATTGCAAATAAAAATTTACTTTAGACGCCATTTTGTGTCGGCCATTTTGAAATTTTTTTTTCGGAATACCTCTATCTATCTGATGGGTTAAGATAATCTACGAATGTTCAAAAAAGAAAAAAGTTACTTTTATATAAACAAAATTGTTATTAATTTTTTTCTTTATTAATGTAAAAATCATTAATTATACTTAATTATATATCTAATCTAACGTTAATAGCAACCCAAGCCAGAAGTGCTTGGGAGTGTTGTTTTATACGTTAAGGCTAGTAGCACGTGCCACACGTTTAAATGCTATCAACTTTAAACATTTACCATTTCAACACTAATTAATTATTAACCCTATAAGTTTACAGAAAACTTGTTTGTACTCTAATGAATAATTTTCCCACTTGAGGTTAGTGAACTTCCAGTAAATAAAAATTTTCCTGTTAAAAAAGTTCCAGCGGCTCAATTTAACATTACAATATAAATCATTTTCTTATGAATAACTATATTAATTGAGTAATATTGATGACTTTATCGATCACTCCGAGTCATTAAATGACTCGGAGTGATCGATAAAGTCATCAATATTATTAAATAATACCGAGTGATAAATTCAAATTAATATTATATTAATTGAGATTATTGTTAAATTATTTTATTTTATGTATTTCATACAATTTACTACTACTATTACATGTAATAAATAATTTATTTCAGAATTTGTAAAAAAAAAATTTAATTTTTTATTTAAAATGGCGGCAATATACGCCATTTTCACAAATGCCCATTTTCGGTAGTAAGATTGATTCCAAACTTTCTAAAACAGTTAAAGACAAAAAAGTAACATTCTCTTTGTTAGATATTTCTTTAGGTGTAGAACCTCAAAAAGTAGAATTTTCTTCCCTCCCCTTTTTTAGAGTGCTTTTTTCAAAACATGCAATGCCGTTTGATTTTTTTCAAACGCTTTAGAAGTACTCGAGATATCAGTTTTACCAATTAAAAAAAGACATTTGGAGAAAAACGCATTTAAAGTTTTTGTTCACAGGTTACGAAATTGTTTTTTAAATCATCGGATTTGCTTGAAAATCGTTTCTCGGAGGATTTTTGAGGTCGCTAATTACAAATATAGAATCAGATTTTTAAAATTCAACATGGCGGATCCAATATGGCAGACAATTTTTTTCAAAATCATTGGATTTGAAAAAAATTACTGGGGAGTTTTTGGGGTCGCTGATTACCAATCCCCCACAGCACCGAAACTTTCCTAAAGATTTCCTAAAGATTTATTTGAAATGTTCGATATATTTAATTGCAATATTTATTGAAGGTTGTGTAAAGATTTATATGTCTCGATTAAATAAATGTCTAGCACGAACCTTTCCTGAACATTTCCTGAAAATTTTCGCCTAATTATAATTATAATTATAATTATGCGAAGATGTAATTGAAATGTTCAGGAAAGGTTCGCGCTAAATATTTATTTAATCGGGACATTTAAATCTTTAAACAACTTTCAATAAATATTGCAATTAAATATATCGAACATTTCAAATAAATCTTTAGGAAATCTTTAGGAAAGTTTCGGTGTTGTGGGGGATATGATATTCGACATTTTGAATTTTAGAAAACTGACGTCAGTTTCGTAATTAGCGACCCCAAAAAGTCCCGAGTAACAATTTTTATGCAAATCCACTTGATTTTAAATTTTTTCTTTCGGAATATTGGATCCGCTATTTTGAATTTTTTAAATTTAATATCTAATTTGTGATCAGCAATACCAAATACATTTTTGTTTGTCTGTTTTAAAAATGCAAATGAGAAAATATTTAAATCATTCGATTGCTTATATGCATACAAAAACATCTTTGACATGGCGACGAATTAATAAATATGTATACCTTTGTTTTACTTCGAATTTTGCAGTAATAGTAAAGGAGAGTATTCTGGGCACTATAAGAAATCCGAAAATAAAAAGAAAAAAATCAATTTTTTTGACATTTTGAACTGGAATGTCCCCTTAACTAAATAACTAAAAACAATAATTATTTTCTCCAACTAATAGATAAATCGATAAAAATCCCATAAATAGGTTACTTTAATGACGAACTTTAGAATAATATTTTATTTAAGAATAAAAATCGGGATGTACAAATATGCGGTACCAATTACAACCGAGAGATAATATCATATAATAATTTTTAAAAAAGGCTTACTTTTTTATGAGATATGATAGTTGTTTCCAAATTATTTTTTGACGCTGAACACGATCCTGGGTCAAAAAAATTGGCCATCACGTCAGGATTTTGATAAAAGTGGGGGTAAAGACCACAAAAAACGTGTTTTTTAGCGTTTTCAATATTTTTTTATCCTAAACCTGACGTGCCAGAAATTTCTACACAGAGTTAAATTGAAGCTTGAATTGTCCACTAGAAGACCCATATCCGTAAGACCAAAAACAATTAAAAATTTTTTCAAAAAATTGGTTTGAAGTTACCAAAAATGTATATTTTTGGGTTGCTTTAATGGATTTTTAAAAATTGTTTTGGATTCGTTTAAAAATTGTTGCTCGGGGGTTTTTGGGGTCGCTGATTACGAATCCAATATTAGTTCTAAAAAATTCAAAATGGCGGATCCAATGTGGCGGATGTCAAAATTTATAATTGATCGGATTTGCTTGAAAATTGTTACTCGGAGGTTTTTGGGGTCGCTGATTACGAATTCGATATTCGTTTTCAAAAATATGGTGAGGTTAACATTTAATTTTAATTTGTATGTTTTTTAGTTATACTCGTTTGAAACTTTTTTTTCGAATTCTATATGAAAAATAAGTAAATACGTGTTTTTTTATTTTCTTATATAATCAAAATTATAAAAGTTATGATTTTTTAAAATTTAACGTTTTCAGATGCAGATAATTTTTGAAACACTTTTTTCTCTATTATACAAAAAGATAAAAAATAATGTAATATATGAAAATGACTTGTTTCTTCTTTAATATTCCAAATATGTAATTTAAAATTATATCAGTCGTTGCTTACTGATTTATTCGATTTTTACTCTTTTTCAAAGATAAACCTTTAAAAACAAAAGAAAACGAATGTTTCGTGGTTAATTTCTCAATATCAGATTCGTAATCAGTGACTCCAAAAACCCCCGAGTAACAATTTTCATACGAATCCAAAACAATTTTTAAAAATCCATTAAAGCAACCCAAAAATATACATTTTTGGTAACTTCAAACCAATTTTTTGAAAAATTTTTAAATTTTTTTTGGTCTTACGGATATGGGTCTTGTAGTGGACAATTCAAGCTTCAATTTAAGTCTATGTAGAAGTTTCTGGCACGTCAGGTTTAGGAACAAAAATATTGAAAACGCACAAAAACACGTTTTTTGTGGTCTTTACCCTCACTTTTATCAAAATCCTGACGTGATGGCCAATTTTTTGACCCAGGATCGTGTCCAGCGTCAAAAAATAATTCGGAAACCACTATCATATCTCATAAAAAAAAGTAAGCCTTTTTTTGTTGACCTGTGTGATCTATGCCCATTTTGTAAAACTTGGCCCAGAAGACCTCATCCATATGCATACGATTTGTCCTGTCTATAATACAACTCGTCACAAATTTCCATCAATTTTCAGAGATAAATTAAATACTCCTAATACATGGCTTTCTTACATGAGTTCCAATGATCCTTCTCTTATCAAGAGGTTTTCTTATGTCGTTTCGGTAATATTGCGAATTTTCTTTTTTGTTTTTTTTATAGGGGAGAGGGCCGTAAGGTGGTCACCCTAAGAAAATTTTTGTATATTAGTTAGTATCTTCAAATGTTTTCTGTTATTGTTGTTATTTCAAAAGACAAAGATTTTAGTAAAGTTTTGAGGTAAATAGTCGTATGAATCTCTTTGTAACGTGAACGTTGTAAAATTTCTGTTTTTAAATGATCGAGAAATTTTTTTCTCATGGTGTTAAAATCATCAAAATTAACCATTTTAAATTAGTAAAAGTCGTTATAATTATCTTTATATATTGTACAATAATATTCCAAATGAATATAATTAATATTGTGCTTTAAACAATTTTTTCATTAACGTTTAAAAAATTGTGTCTTGGCCCTAAGGTAGACACTTTTTTGGTCACTTTTGATTTTTTATAAAAATGTATTTATATGCTATATTTATTAACATTTATCACTGTGAATGTGAATTTTGTCAATTTTTAAGTTTTATGATGAATAATAATGAAATAGAATTATTTTCAAAATTTTACCTATCTAATACATACACAAAAAGTAATAATACGTTTTTTACATTTTTTTATAACTTTTTAGTGAATTTTCGTATGGTGACCACCTTGGGGCCACTTTTTTAAAAGTCGAATTTTCTACTTTTTTTAAAAAGTGACATAACTTTGTTTTTATTAATGAAACGAAAAATACTTTATGATAGGAAGTTAGGTAATAAGACAAAGCTTCAAACGCCGTATTATTGACCTTTATATATAATTCCATTTGATATCTACAGTCATTCAAAAGATGGATGACCACCTTAGGACCCTCTCCCCTATATAAATATGTTATAACATTCTCATGGAGATACTTCCCTGTACAGATCGAATAAACGATATATAACTTTGTAATATTAAATAAATAAATTGTTATTTATTATTTTATATTTTTAAATGCTTATTATCAATTTACAATAATAAATTTGTACATTCTTAACAAATGCTAATAATTTGTATTATATTTTTGTAATAAATTGTATTTCTTGAGGGGATTTTGACTTCCGAATCATGTAGTTTTAATGTATAAAATCATACGAATAAAGAATGAATTGTGAAATGACAGTAATTAAGTATTAATAGTGTTAGTTAAAGTAAATAATGCATGAAAGTAAAAATAAAAAACAAATCAGCCCTTTAAAAAAGGAATCAGAAATGTAAGAACAGTTATCTGAAAGAATCAACGGGGTCCTAATTAATTTAAAGAAAATAACGTCAGTTAACGCTGTTTAATGCCGAATAGTGCTTAATAATGACGAAAGAAGTCAAGCGTGGTGAATATTGCCGAAGGTGTTCGAAGAGAGTCGAACGACTCCACGCGACGTGAATCACGTGTTTTCTTAGGCAACTGTAGAGGTTATATTGCGACCAACACAAGACTGACATATTTTTGGATTTACAATGTAATACAATGTTTAAATAAAATTAAAAGTTTGTTTACTTGACAACTGGAAACATTCTCAAGAATTGCTTCTAATAAGATTGTTCCAAATTTTTTGAATTTTTTGTTCCACGTTTGACGGCCTGAATTTTCTAAAAAAAATTACACGTTAATGCCTATAAGCAATTCTTATAGTGTGATAAATGACGTTTAATATTAGCCTAAAATCATTAAAAAGTTTTCATTATTTTTAATGTTATTTAACTTTTTGTAAAACATTGAAAATTACGATGTTTTAAAAATATCTAAATAAAATATTGGACAAATGACTCCTTACAGATCTTCTTTTTTTTAATTTTATCGTCTTTCAAAAAAAAGTTAAATTCTATACATTTAATAGTTTGAAATGTTTTTCAGTCAGCCAAAAATTGGCGGTCTCTTAATTTTGACCGGTACTGCAATGTATTTTAAAAATTCATATAAGAAAAAGTTGCAAAATTAATGTCAAATAGTGCAAGAATCGTTGAAATTTAAGTATTGTAATAGAATCAGTGTAAGCTTTGAGGGAATAGTTATAATAGTGCGAATTAACAAAAATAGTGTAGTGTTAATATAGAAAATAACGTCAACTTTTTCACAGATATAGTACAGATATAGTAAAATTGGGTGTCTATGTAGACGAAGTTATATTAGTTATTTTAACGCAGAAATCGACTATAATCATTAGGAATCAAATAAAATCATCTACTAATGTTTAAGTGATTCGTAAGTGAAAACCCCCTCGATTTTTATTAACAAATAATGTAAAAATGGATTTATAAAATTATGTAAAAACTTACGTAACATTAAGAATTTGTGATAAACTTTACATTTTTGATAAAAGTTTTCTTCCAATTTCTCATAAAATTAAAAATACATGTAAAATAAATTTGCCATTTTTCACATTTTCACGATTTTCAAGTGCGTCTAACTTCTTTGGAGAAAATTGGAAAGATACGGGAAACTTAGATACGGGAACTTCCTGGTAACTCCCAGAAAGTTTCCAGGAAACTTCTGTGGGAAGCTTCTAGGATGTTACCAGGAAGTTTTCATGGGAAGCTTCTAACCTGCGGACATTATTGAATTTCCTGGAAATTTCCAGGAAGTTACCAAGGGTAACTTTCGAAGGTTGCCACGGGAAACTTCCTGTAAGTTTTCTGGAAGTTTTTGTGCTATGTGGGTATTACTTTTAAAATATTTATAATTTGTAAACTATGCCAGGGACCAAAGTGAAAGTCATAGTGTGCGTTTAATAAGTGATAATTTAATTATTCCTGAAAATCCCATATTTTTACGATTTTCTCCAAACAAGTTAGACGCATTAGAAAATCGTAAAAATGTGCTAAATGGCAAATTCATTTTACATGTATTTCTAATTTTACGAGAAAATAGAATAAAATTTTTATCACAAATGTAAAGGGGTCAGAATTTCCCAAACGGATCACCTAAACTAAAAAAATTTCTTTTTAAACCAAAATATATTTTTTTTACTCTCAATATGATTAAGAAAAATCCCTTAAAATATGAAGTCAAAAAAATTTTTTTTGTAAAAGTTATTAACAATTGAAATTTTTAGTAGTGCTAAATTAAAAAATTTTTTTCTCGAGTTCCAGTTGACGGATTTAAAAAACAAAATATGGGTTTTTTTCGTCTTAAATAGCACTATTTGAATATATTTTTTGTTTATAAATTTTTTTATTTTTTATAAATTTTCATTTTATTTGTTTATAAAATGTTAATAAACAAATGTGTTCTTCACGTCCTAATAAAAAAATTTAAATTGTATTATATTTCTGAAATCTCTCCGATTCCAAAACCGTTTAGAAAAAAAATGAGCCTCAATTAGAAAAAAAGTTATTCATTAAAAACTGCAGCGGTAGAAGGATTTTCATGACGTTGAACTTGCGTTGCGCGGCGCAAGCATGACCGTTTACATCTGTGAGCACTGGTTCTCGCTACAAGTTTGCACAAATTTTAATGGTAATATCTAGTTAACAGTAAATTTTGGAGACACAGAGACGTTAGATTCTTCCACTGGTTCCAAAGGATTTCCTCTCTCAATGGAGATTCTGCACGTATTACATACATATTTCCCAATTAAATTGGAAAACGCCGAACTCCAATTTTCAGTTATTAGTTTAAGACTTTTATGTACACAAAAATATTTTTTTCCCACAAGGAATGCAGCACCTATTAGGACGCACCATTTTTTATAAAATTACCATTAAATAAGTTTAAAAAATTTCAAATGAATTGAATTTCACCGTTCGCTTTAAATTTTTTTAAACTTCTTAACGACTAAAATTGTATAAGAAATTGCACACGAAAGTGAAAACTGACATACTCTCAATATTTATTTGTTTTCCATTAAAAAAAACATCAATTTCCATCGCAGTCACAAAAACAAAAAAAAATAGTATATAAAAATATATATGATAAATATTATTTCTACTTCTACGTCGGCACAAAAATAATAAATAAAGAAACATATTATTAATTAATTAAATTATTTAATAATTAATGAACTTTTAAGTCCAAAGATTATAATAAGAATTATTGTGAATTTATTATGTAAATTATAACTATTATAATAAACTATTTGAGAATGAAAAGTAAATAAATTTTTAATTATTAATAATTTATTAAAAAATGAAAAATTTACTTTGTTTATATTTTGTTACTGTTAACTAGATATTACCATTAAAATTTGTGCAAATTTGTAGCGAGAACCAGTGCTCACAGATGTAAACGGTCATGCTTGCGCCGCGCAACGCAAGTTCAACGTCATGAAAATCCTTCTACCGCTGCAGTTTTTAATGAATAACTTTTTTTCTAATTGAGGCTCATTTTTTTTCTAAACGGTTTTGGAATCGGAGAGATTTCAGAAATATAATACAATTTAAATTTTTTTATTAGGACGTGAAGAACACATTTGTTTATTAACATTTTATAAACAAATAAAATGAAAATTTATAAAAAATAAAAAAATTTATAAACAAAAAATATATTCAAATAGTGCTATTTAAGACGAAAAAAACCCATATTTTGTTTTTTAAATCCGTCAACTGGAACTCGAAAAAAAAAATTTTTAATTTAGCACTACCAAAAATTTCAATTGTTAATAACTTTTACAAAAAAAATTTTTTTGACTTCATATTTTAAGGGATTCTTCTTAATCATATTGAGAGTAAAAAAAATCCGTTTGGGAAATTCTGACCCAAAGTTTATCACAAATTCTTAATGTTACGTAAGTTTTTACATAATTTTATAATTCCATTTTCCCATTATTTGTTAATAAAAATCCCCATAAACAAGTTACTTTAATGACGAACTTTAGAATAATATTTTATTTATTATTTTATATTTTTAAATGCTTATATTAATTTATAATAATAAGTTTGGACATTCTTAACAAATGCCAATATCACCGGCACACAAAATAAAAATTTGGATTGCCAGGACTGCCATGTGGTAGATTTCTTCCTTAAGGTGTTTCTAAAGAGAAAAACATTGTGCGACCTAAAAGTTAGTTCGTGTTCTCTTTTTGAAGGATTGGTGGCGGGGGGGGAGGGTTAAATTATTTAATTTCTATAAATAAAACTGAATTTATACGAATTTATACGAATATGATGTTAGTTTATAAAAATTCAATATGGCGGATCCAATATGATGGACAAAATTATATTTAAATGAATGAAATCGATTGAAACTTGCTACTTCGTTTTTTTTGTTAAAAGGTAAAATGGACGGATTATTTTTGCATGAACTTGTTATTTTACTTCCCTAGAAAAATGTTTTTAGGTACAAAAAAATATTGATGCACGTGAATCGCATAAAACTGACTGCTTACACTTACCCTTTGTTAACATTTACCCCTAATGACCATATCAATTTTTATTGTTTAAAATAATTATTGTGATTGAAGCAATTAATTATTAAAATATTTAATAATTTTTAATATATGATGTGCAAGACTAAAAAAATGTTAAACGAATTTTTAAAACATAGTTCATTGAAAAAAAATTAGATAAGTATTGTACTAAAATTTGTTCAATGAAACCCTGTTACTGTTTTGTTACATATTACTTACATAGCAACACTATAACATTTGTTATATAACAATGTTACCCCTTTTTATAGAACAAATACAGAACGTGTCAACTGGGTCGTTATGATTTATGTTCAATAAACTGCATGGCGCAAAACCAATAGTTTAACTTCAAAAGTCTCTTTCGCCGCCATTTTGCAATACTTTAAATTTAAAAAATAATTTAGATAGATTACATTATATACTTTAAGATGTGCCTTAATTAAATTAAAAAATCTTTACCATTTTTGTGTAAAAAGTTCTTGATATTAAATGATATTAAATTTTAAGGTTTTTTCATGTTGAACTATTTTCCGCGACTTTTAAAAGTTGACAGACGTACTTTGCCCCAACCCAAACCTGCCAGACGAACATTTTCATACTTGTTTACATGTTAACTTTCGATTTATAAAGGTTTTAATCGGTACGAAATGAGAAAAAGTTACGCTATGTTTCACATATTTACCACTCTGCTGCCGCCACTTGCCCCAGCACCAGCCTGCCAGACATGCGTTTTTGTTATTTACATGTATAGAGCAATCTACACTCAAATTTTCAGCAGGTATAAAATGTGATAGTTGATTTGGTCCCCAGCTCCCGTACTATCAGGTCGTTTGTGATAAAAGCTTTCACATTAATAGTTTGTTTTTTTCAACTTATTTGTACTTAATTAACAATAATTAAATTAATAAACAATACTTAAAATTTAATTAATTAATTATAATTTTCTATCCCACATAAAAATGTTCCCGGAAGTACACTTCCGTGATATTCTTGGAAAGGGCTGTTCACTCTCGAATTCAAGATTCATAATGTAATGATTACACTGGCACACAAAAAAAAATTGATGCTCTGAGCTTTTGATCAGACTATGACTACTTTATGTTTTTGGGGTCGCTGAAGCCGAATCTGAAGTTCATTTAACCCCATCACGTCAGGATTTTGAGATAATCTCAAAAAACTCAAAATTTGACCCCAAAATTTTTATTTTTAAGTCTTACTGTAACTACTTTATGATTTTGGGGTCGCTGAAACCGAATCTTAAGTTCATTTAACCCCATCACGTCAGGGTTTTAAGATAACCTCAAAAAACTCAAAATTTGAAACAAAAATTTTTTAATCATCAAAAATTTTTATTTTTAAGTCTCACTATCACTACTCTATGTTTTTGGGGTTGCTGAAACTGAATCTGAAGTTTATGTAACCCCATCACGTCAAGGTTTTCAGATGACTTAAAAAAACTTAAAATATGACAAAAAAAATTTTTATCAAGAACTTTTTTAAACAAATTTTGAGTTTTTTAAGGTTATCTCAAAACCCTGACGTGATGGGGTTAAATGAACTTCAGATTCGGGTTTAGCAATCCTAAAAACAAAAATTAGTGATAGTAGAAAATGAAAATTTTTTTTGTGTCAAATTTTGAGTTTTTTTGAGTCGACAGGTCTCAAAACCCTGTCGTAATGGAGTTAAATGAACTTTAGGTTCGGGTTCAGCAACCCCAAAAACATAAAGTAGTGATAGTAAGACATGAAAATAAATATAGTTCAGGTTAAAAAAAATTTTTGTGTCAGATTTTGAGTTTTTTTGAGGTTATCTCAAAACCCTGACGTGATGGGGTTAAATGAAATTTAATAATCAAGTAAGCAAGCCCTGGAGGAATTGGTTTACTTCTTTTAGAAAAGTTCAATATTCATTAAAGAATTTTTAGATATTTTTCTAATAGCTTGGAAATAATTGTTCTTGACGCTGCAACTGAGTACTTCAGTCACTGCGCACTGAAAAAGTCTCCAACTATTTGAGAAAGAAGACGTAGCGTAACCAATAGGTATACAGCGCCACTTGGCTTTAAACGATTTAAGTACGATCTAAAACTAAAGTATCGTATAACTTAAAATAATATTTCAATCTATGGTTTTGTAGTATTTCTTGTTTTATTTCCATATCCTGAGTTCTTGAATAAGTTTCTAAATAACTCATAAACAAAGTTTTTCCGTGCAAAAATATTAATTATGTCTATTAATGTGGCTAATTAAAGAATTATGATTTAATTAAATGACTATGGTAAAGTGATAGGTAAAAAATATTTACTTTACCTTTTAGATTCTAGAGTAAATTTCCCCAAACGGCGTTTGACCCCTGTTAAATCGCCACGCATTTATCACGACAGATGGCACAACTGACACTCGTACTCATATTTTAAAAAAGCAATTATATTATTTGTTAGTTTTTTTTTAACAGAAAGAAGAATATATTTCATTTTTAAAAAATAAAACATATTATCTCAACCCGCAAAAAAATGGCTTCTTTAGACCAATTTAAATTTAGTTTAAAAAATCTGCTGAAAAACGCATTTTTTTGGTTAAAATGCAAGTATTTTTATAACACTGAAGTTGGCTATCTTAATAGTCTTGCAAAAATCTACTTGTATTTAACCAAAAAAATGCGTTTTTTCAGCAGATTTTTTAAACTAAATTTAAACTTAAAAGTAGTTCGTTCTCCATCACCAAAATTTAATAGAATGAAAAAGAAGGCCAAACTTAAATATTAAGACAAAAATTGGATTTTTCGATTAACCGCCTGAGAAGAAATAAGTGATTAAAATCACTGAAAATCATGAAACACTCAATATTAAAAGTAAAATTTTTTATATTTCTATATTATAAAATTAAAAAGTTAGCACATATTATAAAAGTACATTAAAAATACTTTACATTAAATAGTAATAAATTTTTAAATATTTATATACTTTTTAGAAAAGTGTAAATAAAATGTAGTGACTTTTGACATTTTATAGTTAAGTTTTGAAATCAATTTTTATCTACTAATTTGGGTTTGTTTACATAATAATCTATTTATACAAGTAAATTAGCTCATTTTTAACAAATATCAATCAAGAAATTTGTATGATCTAAATTATTTCCATGCTTCTTTATTAAATTTTCATAACTGTCAATCTAACCTTTTTTCTGTGCAACTCAACTTAAAAATTCAAATTCTATGTTTAAATCAAAAAATTTTATAAAATAATTCTCAAAAATAAAATCTACGGATATTAAACATCATTTTTACAAATTATGAGATTTTTTTAAAAATAGGCCGCAACGGCTTTAGGTGAAATATAATGGACTGACCCTGTTGGTGTATCTATTGTTACGTATAATAAATTATCTGTAAAATTATTTTTTAATAACTACATAATTAAAAAAAATTATGAACATTACTGATTCTTGTACACATGCCTTTTTTTACAGTAAACAACATTCACTTTTTCCTTGAATTAAGCACAACACTGAAATAAATATTATTATTTTATCACACAACAGACTTAAAAGTAAACCCTAATATGAAGAACTAATTCAGTTCAAACGAAAAATATCTAGCGGTATCGGGGAGCGAACTCGGGTCACACTGGGACGAAATACCTAAACGCACGCTTACGCATCACGGCCGTTCTAGTCGATGGACGATTCCGGAAAAATAATAACCATACTCTACCGGCAGTAGTTCTGTCTGTCCAGTTATTCTCATGGTACTGTCTAGGCGTTCCGTGAAATTATGTTTCAAAGTTTGTCGTGGCGTTTGCGCTACCGTCAGTCCAGCAACTGAACAGTGTTATATAGACATTTTCCATAAATACATCAGTGTATACACTGAAAAAAAAAATTCGCGGGTATAACTAGAATTATGTCTATTTTTTCCGTAAGGAATTAGTAATAAATTGTTACTGGCTACTGTCATTAATTATAGACAGTTCTGTTATATAGATCGGAGAGCTATACATATGTCAACGTCAATACATCAATGTAAAACATAACCTCACTTTATTGGACCATTTCTAACTTTTTGTATGTAACAGGTTTGTTAAATTAATATTTATACATATAATAAGATTATGTAATCTTGAAAAAAAATTGTCTTCTGAATTTAAAAATTAGTTATTTTAATTAACTCAATTAATTAGAGCGAATTTTAAAAAAGTTTTGAAGTTGTCAACAGTAAAATAAAAGAACAAAATTAAAAATATGAAAACTATAAACTGTAAAACCAAAAGATTTATTTTATAGAAAATATTTTGAAAATGTCAATACACAACTGTTTAGTTACTGAAACCGGCGGTAGCGCTGACGCCACGACAAACTTTGGAAAATAATATCTCGGAACGCCTCGATAGTGCCATGAAAATAACTGTACAGGACTTCTATGCAGTAATAATCAAGTTCAACTTTATATTTTCTTTAACAGTGTTATGCAGTAGCTGTCTAGTAATTCGCCAGTTAAGCTAGATTAAACTTCCATGACTAAAACTGTACAGTAACTTGAATAAATCTAGTCATGCCACGACAAATTTCTACTAGGGTAGTTTAAACTCTGTGAAATTAGACTGCTTACTTAAAAATCCTTATTAAAGAAAGGTCAAAAAGACCCCATGTGTTCTCCGAAGGTTAGAAATAAGACGTATCGTCCCAACGTACAAAAAAATGACTGTCAAAAAAATTAAGATCAGATTTAAACTATAAAAGTTTAAAAATCTAAAAATTAAATAGTTTCTTCATTATGTTAAAGAAAAAACTAACAAATAAAAAAATGTTACAAAATTTGTTCAATAATCCAAATTTTGAGTAGACTCCTTTGGCCTCCATTTTTGGCAAATAAGAAGATATTTTGTATATCCATGGATGTATATGACCGTTGTAGATTCATGGTCGATAATTATGATGATGTTGAATTTATCACTTTGTTAAAATTGTTTAATTGAGAGATGAAAAATTATTAATCAATCCATCTCAGGTTCAAATAAAACCAATCTGTTTTACGTTACAACGACACAGTCGTCCTCTTCAGAAACTAAAATTTATTGTAATTAGAAAAAATTAGAAATTTTTTTTTCTTTTATAATATACAAAAAAATATGTGCTATTATCATTTACCCAAAAAATGTTACAAAATTTGTTCAATAATTCAAATTTTGAGTAGACTCGTTTGGTCTCCATTTTTGGCAAATGAGAAGATATTTTGTATATCCATGGATGTATATGACCGTTGTAGATTCATGGTCAAACACTGTGTGAGGAAAATTGCTTTAGAATCAGAAAGGTAAATTATATATTAATTACGGATCACTTTACCATAGGCATTTAATTTAATTATATTAATTTTGATATAATAATGATTCTATCACTGGTTTTTTAATTTAATTATTTGTTGATTGAAGTTAACGATCACTCCGAGTCAAGTCAAGTCAATAATTATTCTTTGATTAGTCACATTGATAGACATAACTAATATTTTTAAGTTTTTTTAAAAATATAAATTGTTTTTAACCTAATTATCAACGTTTTTATAAAGCAAATACAGTCGGGCCTCCGAACTGCACGCTTTGAAAGTGAACGCTGTTGCCAAACTGCACGCTGGCTTTAGTTGCTAAGTACTCCACAGTGTGCGGTGGCGCTACTAAAGGCAGTGCCGTATATTTGAAAGTTAAAAAATAAAAAACAAAGACGGTATTCTTATATAAATTGTTGAATGTATGTAACTTTTTTTAAATTGTAGATACATATAAATATGTACATATTCATATAATATGTATACTACAATAATATGTTTATTTTTATAGGAATTTATTTATATATATATATATATATATATATAATATAAATTAAATGTTATACATAACTTAAATAGTAATTCTTATGAATATTTTGCCTCTTAAAATTAAAAATAATTTTACTGATTTATTTAAATTATTTTACTGTAAAAAAAGAGCGTCTTGGTTAACCACTTCACTGGCAGGGCGTTTCAAATGGCGTTCCACGCGCCGAGGCCCAGACTGGCAAAAACACCGAAATGGCGTTCCTAAAAAAACTCTTTTTTTAAAGAGTGTACACCACATTTAACTATTGTAAAGCAATATTTCTATAGTTTAGACATCAGGGATCAAAATTATCACAATAAAAATTTTAGTTTTTGGGATTTTCAACGTTTTTCCGAACGTTCAAATCGTCTATTTTTAATCATTTTCAACAAATGGCTTTCCACTTTCTTTCAATTTTTACACAATAAAAATTTTTATTAAAAAAAAGATATTTATATATAATAATATAATATAATAATATAACTATTAAATAATATATACATATATATATATATATATATATATATATATAACTATTATTTATTATTGTGAATGGTAATTTTATACGTATATGTTTTTGCCAGTCTGGGCCTCGGCTCGTGGGATTCCATTTGGAACGCCCTGCCAGTGAAGCGGTTAAGACGTTTACGTGGTCACTTCTAAGACGTGTATAAGCGTCTTATTTGCCTTCTAAAATGCATGTATTTGGAGGTTATGTTTTTCAGTTAAGAAGCTCAAATAAGACGCTTTATAATTTATAATCGTTATAAGTTATAATCGTTTATAATCGTCTTATTTTTAGACGCCATTTTTTGCAGTGTTTCTTTTCTATGATTTGGATAAATCAGTTAATTTTTTTTAATATTATGAGGCAACATAATTTGATTAAAAAATGTACATTTTTTCTACCATTTATAAATTTGAGAATAGTATATATTTTTATGATTTCAATTAATTTTGAATGTTAAATTATTCAGAAATTGAAATTATTTTCAGAATTAAAAATTTTAGTAAATTATAATATTATTTCAAATTGTATACAAAGTTTTTCGTGTAAAATTTCTAGTTGTATTCATAAACTGCTATTATTAATACTTATAATTAAAATATTAAGATTTGCGAATATTGTTTTGTTTACAAAAATTATCTTTTAAAGTTTAATTGAAAGTGCTATCATTCAAATAACTTTCAGTTACAGTTTTAAATTGAATCTGGAATATATGAAGTGATTAGTGAAGTTTTAAATTGAAGTAAAAATTGTTTAAATAAAACATCTGTCATCAACGCCAAATATATTTTTTCTATGACCGCTATTAAAATCCCACTGAATAAATATGTAAGTACGATCCTGAAAATTAGAAAGTGGAGATGAATTCGTCAGCGTACAGTTTGAAATGAAGTGGAGGGGTTATTTCTGGGGTACCTGTGCAGTTCTGCGGCCCGACTGTATAATAAATAACAGACTTATAAAGCTATTTACCAAATGTTTCCCTAATGTATACCCTCATTCGGTAAACAAATTCCGCCAGGGTAGTAATACATTAAGCAAACAATTAGGTAAGCAAATAAATAAGAAGAAAATAATCGAATAAGTAAGCAAGAATGAAATATGCAAATAAGAAGGTAAGAAAGTAAGCAAAAAGGAAATAAGAAAGTAAGCGAGTAAGCAAGTAAGGAAATAAGTATGTAATAGAAGATATATGCAATAAAAATCCATTTAATCTTGCTTGATCGTTATTTATTTAGAATCCAAATATAATTTTTTTATGAACATAAACGTAGCTGTGAAATAGGTAACCAAAATACCGGGTAGAGAGGTTAATTTGTTTGAAAAGATAGTCCTTGAATTAATTTTTTTAAGTGAGATCTATAACAACGTTTTAAGATAAAGAAAAAAAATAATGCTAATACTATAATAATTGTTAATGTTTTCAAAATCATTCAAAAATGTACTGTTAGAACTCACAGCTCATTGGCTTATCCAATGTTAAATCAACCTTCATATCTACCCCAGTAGCACAAAATGTTCCAGCAACATTAACAACATTGTCTCAACATTACCTATGTTTGCCTCAATGTTCTCAATATTGCTGTAATATAACGTGCCTCTAGGGTACGTAACTTCCGTAACCTTTTCTTCACAATATTGTGACCTCTCTAAATATAAAATGGTTCATGACCTGACACATTGAATTAAAATTCAATAAAAATACAAAGAAAAGAAGAATTGTGATGAAAAACTTGTCAACGATAAAAAATGGACCAGGAGATAGTTTTTTATCCTTCTTGTTAATTTTCACAATATCTCTCACAATGTTTATTCTTCTTTTTTTAATTTTCTCACTTTTAATTTAAAAAAACAGAAACGCTTATAAGTTAACTTAAATTTTTTTGTTCTTTAAAAATTTTTTGTTTTTAATTAGTTACAATTATTATAATAATTATATTTTAGTTTATATAAAAACAATATGTATTTATAGGTTTCAAATTTACTCTGAAGAAGTAACTCAACATGTGCCGAAACGTCAGAATTATCTATTTATAACGCTTAATTTAATCGTACGACCAAAATAAATTACATTAGGATTCTAAATAAGTATGTAAGCAAAAAGGAAGTAACTTGCTTACTTACATGATTATTTGATTCCTTGCATACTTACTTGCTTATATCCTTCTTGCTCCCTTGATTATTTACTTACTTCTTTAGTTGCCTACTTGCTTATTTCTCCTTTGCTTCCTTGCTTACTTCATTACTTATTAATTTGCTTCCTTTCTTATTTTCATACTTCCTTTTTTGCTTCCTTGCTTACATTCTTACTTGATTATTTTCATTTTTCTTCCTTGCTTATTTGATTATTTGCTCAGTTTTTTACTTGCTTGTTGACTTGCTCCTTATTTCCGTGTTGTTAAGCTAAAATCGGTGAATTTGAAGTAAAATTTTATTCACAGTAAAAATAGTACTAAAGGGGAAATCAAATTGGAAGGCAGTAGTATAGCTAGGCCGGTTCTGGATTATTTTGTCGGTAATGTAGATTCCTACTTATCGACTGAACTGACGCTGAATTGGCCATTAGAGGGGGTTCTTCATTTGCATATATGCAAATTAGTTAACCCTTTTAATTTGCATAACCCTAATTTGCATACGTTTTTAATTGTTAAGCATTTAAGCTTATGCAAATACCACCCACTTTTCACCCATCTTTTTTAACTTTTACGCAAATTTCACCCTTTTAGACGTGGAATATGCAAATACCACCTACTTTTCACCCTATAATTTGCATAAACCTTAATTTGCATACGTTTTCTATTGTTAACCCTTTAAGTTATACAAATACCACCCACTTTTCACCCACCTTCTTTAAGTTGTATGCAAAATCCACCCTTTTAGACTTGGAATATGCAAATACCACCCACTTTCACTCCCTTTTATACATTCTACCTAACCTGTATACATCTTGATCTTTGCAACCACCCCCTCCCACCACCCACTCACCTGTTACCTATGTAAAAAACGTTACTTTTAGTTAATCACCCCCACCCTACCACCCACCCACTTTTTTCCTTTATATGTATATTTTCTATACTACCATCCACTTTGTATAAAGCAAAAATTTCAAAATTCGTATAGAGAACGGCGAGGGACCAAGCGTTCGCGAGATACCGCGCGGGAGTTGTGGGTAGTGGGAGTGGGTGGTGCGGTAAGACCCAGTGCGCAGCCGGTTATTGCGTTGAGTGAGTGGATTGTTCCATGGGTCAGACCTTGCTGTCTGACTCTTGCAGCGTGCTTTACTGGCACTACAGCACCATAGGGATAAATGTATTGTCCAAAAATATGTAAGCAAGTTTCAACTTGACTATTTTCAAGATAACAATAGTATTGTTTAATAATATTCATACAAGTTTCAACCAGCATCTTGAATAGAATACAGACATTGCCTTAAAAACCTTCACATAGGTTTTAACCTGCCTGTAGATAATAACAAGGACATTTTTTAAAAACCTTTTTAGTGACATCATTTTTTTATACAAGTTTGATCACGCCTTTAAATGACTCTTCCTTTTAAATTAAAGTGGAGGTAGTTGCGTGCGCAGTTGTTAAAGTGGGGGATTCGTAATCAGCGACCCCGAGAACCCCCGAGTAACAAGTTTCGCTACATTCTGGCAAGTTTTAACACAGACACTAATTTCTTCCCTGAAATTCAATTAAGGGTGTTTTCTACCCTTAAAACTCAAAACGGGACAATATAAAAAAATACGTGTCAAATATTTTTCGATGTTTTCGTAGTATACCAATTTTCAGAAAAATCGGCGTATGGCACTTGGGAAGTGTTACTTGTGAGTTTTAGGAATACATAAACCAAACTGTGTGTTTCACAAACTGCAACAGACGAACTGGAGGATTTCTTGGTGCTATTACAGATTGATTTGTGCTACACCCAAATTAGCTTGTCGGAAACACTACACTGAAATAAATGCTTTGACATTATCAACAATAAAAGTTGGTTTCGGAAATTCTTAGTAACTTGAAAATAAGGTTCTTTTCTTTTAGCGAAACGGATCATAATAACTATAAGCACAATTTTGAAAAACATAAATACGACTTTGTCTGACAATGTTATTCAGAGGAAACATTTATTTTATCTATTTTAAGTTATAAATGTTATTAATTCATGTATAAATTATAATTCTCTTTCAAAAATTTATGAATGACAATATCAATCATATTTAAATGTAACTCTGTGATTTGTCTCTTTGTACTACTACAATTTTTATGTCAGTTTTGTCTATTCCGTTTTCTAGCTGATTCAACCATACTGAGTATCAGTATTAAAAACCCAGCTTTCGTGTGTAAAACTGGATGTTAGGTGCGCTTGTTAAAAGCGTTGTGCGCAGACGTATTCGAAACAAACAGAATGGAATGGCTAAAATAGTGATATCGTATAACAGTAACAAATCCAATAATACAATACGGTTGTATTAGCCAGAATTATCACAGTAATCACGAATAATTTCTTTTAGTGTCAACTTAACCTATTCGTACATTCTACAAAAGACCTTGTGATTTTCACAGGACATTTTTTCCGTGCATGTGTCCTGACGTGGTGGATGGGACCATGCATTCAAAAAGTGAGATATACAGAAAGTGTAAAGTTGAGCCTTCAATTAATAACTTTTGCTTAAGCAATGCATAACCTCTACACCGACGATGCTTTTAATATTATGGGGTTCTGCAAAGAGTACGCATTGCTGAAGATATATTTATCTATTTTATCTCTGTTAAAGTCAAAACAAAAGTATGTGAATGACATGTAAGGTAGTAGACGATGGTACAGAGGAACTGATTTTTTGAAGGGTCTTCTATCTGCATGTAAAAAACTTCAAATTGACAAAAGTTTTATCGTTAAGAGTAAAAAAAAGTATAAGTTAAAACAATTTTTGACTTTTGTATATAAAAAAACAACTGAAAAACTTTATAGAATTGTATTAATAACTAAGACTTAATTTTTTTCAAAGTAAGGTTCCCTTTACCTCGTACGGATACATATAAAATTTTAATTACATGTTAATAAATTTAACCTGAAAAAAATTGAATTTCTTTAAAATTTTTAAAAATATGAATTCATGTAAAATATATATTACACTGAGAGAGCTTTGGGTTAGCCGCAGACTGCTGTACAATTTTAGGCGCGTGAGAGTCCTAAAGTAGTTAAGCTGCAAACCAATGGCGGTATCCCCACTACTTTGGTAAGCTGATCACGAACATTTTTAAAAGTCACACACCAAAAATTGTACCGCAGCGCACCACAACTGTAGTGGAGCCGGTGTCACATATGTTGTTCCGCTACAGATCCAAAGGTCTCTCAGTGTACATTTTGAGGTTATCATGCTTATACTGAGTTAATTAAAAACAATTACATTCCTAACAGTCTAACATTCTAACTACACTGCAAAATCAAGTGTCTCATTTTGTGACGTTTTGTCCCCATATTTGAACTACGTAGATGTTTTGTGTCCACATATTTGAAACAGTTATGTGTCTCATTTTAAGACGTTAAAAATGTATCACATATTTAGCACTGCATTTTGAGACACGTTATATGTTTCAAGTATCTGCCTTATGGTAAGAAAACGTTTTATGTTTCTTATACGCACTGAGTCACCTTAAATGTCTTAAAATAAGACACAAGATGAAATTAAATGTCTCAAAATAAGATAGATTTTCTATCTCAATAGTTGAAACACTTAAAGCAACCAATTTTAAGACACGAGTGAGATACCAGTTTATGCAGTGTAAGTGAATTGATATCATGGTTTCTTTGACATTGTGATTTAACTTTTTTAATAGTTAACTGTAACATTTTCAATGGTTAACCTTAACTTTTCAAAAAGTTAACTTCAACTTTTCCAATAGTTGACTTCATCTTTTCAAATAGTTGACTTCAATTTTAAAGGTATAATTGTTTTCTTAATACAAAAAGTATAGTAAAAATACAATCTTTGTATTATAAGGACACAATGATACCAGTCAAATTAACTTTAACTTTTTAAAAAGTTAAGTAGATATTACCATTAAAATTTGTGCAAATATGTAGCGTTAACCAGTGCACACAGATGAGGCTCATTTTTTTAAAAACGGTTTTAGAATCGGAAACGTTTAAGAAATATAATAGAATTTTTATTTTTTTGCTAGGTGGTGAAAAACATATTTGTTTATTAACATTTTATAAACAAATAACATAAAAAATTATAAAAAATTAAAAACAAAAAATATATTCAAATAGTGCTATTCAAGACGAAAAAAACCATTATTTTAATTTTGAAATCCGTTAATTAGAACTCGAGAAATTTTTTTTTTAATTTAGCACTACTAAAAACATAATTGTTAATAACTATTAAAAAAAAATTTTTTTTAAGTTAATATTTTCAGGGATTCTTTTCGACCATAGTAAAAGTCAAAAAAATCTATTTTGGTTAAAAATGAAAAAATTTTGTTTTAGGTGATCCGCTTAGGAAATTCTGACCCCACTACTATAAATTTCTCTCCATGTATAAGATTTAATATTTATTACTAAATATCAATAAAACTTTGTTATACTCATTGCGCTACTCAAAAATGATTACATCTATAGTCGGACACCATGATTTTTAAAATATTGAATATCATATTTCTTGTTTAATTATTTTGTAAAATAACACTATTTCAAAAAAATATGAACTTCAAGCGTTCGTTCAGTAAAACTCAAATGTTTAAAACTATACCTGCAGATTAAGAAAACAATTATACCATTCAAAATGAAGTTAACATTTGGAAATGTTAAAGTCAACTATTTGAAAAGTTGAACTTAACTATTGGAAAAGTTAAATCACAATGTCAATAAAACTATGTTATCAATGCACTTACACTGCATAAAGTGGTATCTAACTCGTGTCTTAAAATGGGTTGCTTTAAATGTTTCAACCATTGAGATACAAAATCTATCTTATTTTTGGTGTGTGACTGTTAAAAATGTTGGTGAGCAGCTTACCAAAGTAGTGGGGATGCCGCCATTGGTTTGCAGCTTAACTACTTTAGGACTGTCACGCGTCTAAAATTGTACCGCAGTCTGCGGCTAACCCAAAGCTCTCTCAGTGTAATATATATTTTTTACATGAATTCATATTTTTAAAAATTTTAAATAAATTCAATTTTTTCAGGTTAAATTTATTAACTTGTAATTTAAATTTTATATGTATCCGTACGAGGTAAAGGGAACCTTATGTTAAAAAAAATTAAGTCTTAGTTATTAATACAATTCTATACAGTTTTTCAGTTGCTTTTTCATATACAAAAGTCAAAGATTGTTTTTACTTATACATTTTTTTACTCTTAACGATAAAACTTTTGTCAATTTGAAGTTTTTTACATGCAGATAGAAGACCCTTCAAAAAATCAGTATCTCTGTACCGTCGTCTACTTCCTTACATGTCATTTACATTCTTTTGTTTTGACTTTAACAGAGATAAAACAGATAAATATATCCTCAGCAATGCGTAGTCTTTGCAGAACTCCATAATATTAAAAGCATCGTCGGTGTAGAGGTTATGCGTTGCTTAAGCAAAAGTTATTAATTGGAGGCTCAACTTTACACTTTCTGTATAACTCACTTTTTGAATGCATGGTCCCATCCACCACGTCAGGATACATGCACGAAAAAAATGTCTTGTAAAAATCACAAGGTCTTTTGTAGAATGTATGAATAGGTTAAGTTGTGCTTTATACTAGTTTACTATACTAGCTTTATGCTAGTTGAAACTCATATGTATATTATCAAACAGTACTATTGTCATCTTGAAAATAGTCAAGTTGAAACTTGCTTACATATTTTTGGACAATACATTTATCCCTATGGTAATGTAGTACCAGTGAAGCACGCTGCAAGAGTCAGACAGCAAGGTCTGACCCATGGAACTATCCACTCACTCAACGCGGTAACCATACGCGCACCTCTGCTGCGCACTTATTTTCAAAGAATATGAACCTCAATCCAGGTGAAAATAATAAAAATTAAGCATTTTGAAGGTATTTGAATTGTTTTTCATTTTTACCATTCTTTAAAATTTAATTCAAACACCTTCCTACTCATCTAGAGAATTAGGGTTAGTTGGAAGATGCCGCCGATGAACTCTCCTTAGTGATTTTGTGATGCTGCTTCGTTCCGGAAGTTGTCTTAATACTCCAGCGACAGGCCTTCCAATTATATATATTTATGTATACATATGTAGAACAAAATAAATTTATTCACATTCCATGTATAATTATATTATTTCATTATATTATATTTTTCGTGTTTCTTGTTGTAAATTATTTTCAAGAATGGATAAAAAGCATGTAATAAGAAAAAATTATTATATTAAAAAAGGTACGTCTGGTTAATTTATCATTATGTGGAATTACAAAAAGAAGAAAATCAGATAATGTTACTAGCAACGAATATTATCAACCTAAAGTAAAAAAATCATTTAACTTTTACATTAAAATTGATTTTTATTATTATACAGGGTGTGGTTTAAGTATGAAACTCCATAAATATTTATTAAAATATGTGATTTTAAAATATTAAATAATTTAATAATGTATTTACATTAATACAACTTTTGATTCAAAGATTATGGCCAAAAAAGCATATTTGAAGTAATATTTAAGAGACTCTATTCTTTTGATACACCCTGTATAAATTTAATATTACTATACAACACTACTAAAAAACAAGACTCTAGTAGACTCTAAATTGGATTTATTTAGGTACTTCGTATGTACTAAACTTGTACTAAATCAGAAATTTAAAGATCCGAAAAGATCTTGTTCAGGTCTTACCTATACAGTGAGTATGTTTGGCATAAGCTCTGTCAAGTACTATAAAAGTAGTATATAATAAACTATTTAGTCTTTAAATTTCGGCTCGAGCAGTCTTCGATTTCGGAATCTATATCCAAAACCATATAAAAGCCCTTTTCATAAAGAAAACCATATAGATTCCCATGTAAATCGTATGGGAAATTGAGACTATGTAAGATTTTATGTAGAATTTTACATCGCATATATTTTCCATAAGATTTTATATGGGAATTCATATGGTTTCTTTTATAGAACTGTAATTTTACATGGTTTTTGATATAGAATTCTACGTGGGTTTCCATGTGGTGATTTTCAGTAGTATACTAATCAAAACTTGTGAATCGATTCACCCGTTTTTTCAGAATTACCCTATACTATTTTGGAAAGCAAAATATTTTTTTTCTATTCTGTATAAAATAACAGATACGTATTTATTTATTTTTGTTTAATTGTCAAAGTTTTCGAGTTATGAATTTTCGAAATTTTGCACTTTTAATCGTAGACCTATATTCAGCAGCTTATAAGTCCGAAAATATTAAGTTTAGAGAAAAGTTGTCACAGAACGAAAGTTTTAGTTTTCTTTCGACTTTTGGGAAATAAAAACAAAATTTTTTTCTTTCATTTTTTATTTCAGAAATAAAAAATTTTTATAAACAAATTAATTTTTTTTAATTTGGGTATGATAAATTTTTAATTTTCTTTTTTTAAAACATACCCGTAAATGATAAGAAGGTTTTGCAAAAAGTTTCAGAGTGGGCCTGACAAGTTTAATGGGTTAAAAAAATAATTAAGCTGCCCGTACAGGTCGCACGACCGCGGCGCAATGGGATTTTTTTACACTTTACTATTAAAAATTGTCTAGAGCCTAAAAATTCAATAATAATCAAAATCCGATAAAATTTGTAGGCTCTAGACAATTTTTAATAGTAAATTGTAAAAAAATCCCATTGCGCCGCGGGCGTGCGACCTGCACTGGCATCTTAAATATTATTTTTAACCCATTAAACTTGTCAGGCCTACTCTGAAACTTCTTGCAAAACCTTCTTATCGTTTACAGGTATGTTTTGAAAAACAAAATTAAAAATGTATCATACCCAAAGTTAAAAAAAATTAATTTGTTTATAAATTTTTTATATTTTTTTAACAAAAAATGAAAAAAAATCATTTTTGTTTTCATTTCCTAAAAGTTGAAAGAAAACTAAAATTTTTATTTTTTGACAACTTTTTTCTAAACTCAATATTTTTGGACTTATAAGTTACTGAATATAGGTCTACGATTAAAAGTGCAAAGTTTCGAAAATTCATAACTCGAAAATTTTGACAATTAAACAAAAAAATTTTTTTTTGCCTTTTTTTAGTCATATTAAGTAGATTTCAGAGCCAGCGGGCATGGCGACATTTTCTGCATTTTCCTTTCTGTTGCCGTTCGCAAGCGCACGGCCCATTTTCATTCAGCCACCCTTCTACTTTCTCTTTTCCTCTTCTCTCTCCGTCTTACCAACACGGTCGTCTTCCTCGCACGTTGACGCGCACAGGCCCATTTTCCTGGCACGCGCTGATTCGCCGGCAAGCGCCCGTCCCATTTTCTTTCACCCTCCACTCTCACCATTTCCTTCCGTACCTTTCACTCCCTCGATTCTCGCATACCTCCGTGCTGGTTCTATTTTTCTAATACTTCTCGCGCGTTGAAATTAAGAAAATTGTTTAAATAAACGCGTAGTATATAATTATAAGATCGCGGATCGATAAATAACGTATGGACATATACGTTAGCATCATATGAGTATATGTTCATATGCGTATATATTTTTCCATCGTGTTCTTCCAGCCCCCAAACTGGCATCCATCGTGCACTTCCATGACATTCTGTTAGTTCCAGGACGGACCTGGAACTATTAATAAAGTATTATGGAGAAAGAATGCATTAAGACCCCGAATTACACGTTAGATAAACATATATATATATATATATATATATATATATATATACATACACCTATATATATATATATATATATGTATATATATGAGGCATTCCATGTCAAGTAATCCAGGTGTCTTTTGGTGTAATGTTTATTTCGATAATTTTTTACTCTTAAACTATTAAACATAAAAATGTGACAAGGTACATTTTAGAAAGGTTTTTAGTGCTCTTTCGATTGAAAATAAGCGTTAAAAAATTTTTTTGACCTAAAAAAATCAAAATTAAAAATAAATTTTATTTTTTTGGAAAAAAGGTCCCATTTTTTTTACGAAAGCTGAGGTTTTATCCTAAAAGGACATATAAATGAAAAAGTGGGACAAGAATGTTTAAACATTGAAAAACAGAGATTTCTACTCACTAAACCCGGTTTTTAGCTCTGTTTACGAGAAAGCTTATTTTAAATCGTAAGAGCATGAATAAACCTTTCCAAAATGTACCTTGCCAAATTTTTATGTTTTATAGTTTAAGAGTAAAAAATTATCAAAATAAGCATTGCACTGAAAAACCCAAAAAATTAACCCCCTCCCTCTCGGAAAATATTGGACTAGGTAAAAAAATATTTTCACGAAATATTACTATCTATTAGTACTACAAAAGCCCTAGGTTTTGCTACGATTGGAGAAAAATTTTTCCACCTGGATCACTTGACATGGAATGCCTCATATATATACTTTATATCATTGAAATACAAAAGATAACGTCTAGGTAACGGCGTCGGTAACGCCGGATCTGGTAACGGCTACCTTTATTTCTTACTCTAAGGCAATTTTCATTAAGAAATGTCTCTCTTTACCTAATTTGCATATCTACTCGTTTCATATTAAGGATTAAGGGTATTTTAATCTCACATGAGACGTGTCAATTTATTTACGTCACAGTACGTAAATAGTAACCGATACAGATCAAAATAATTTGTTACTTTGTCGAGTAATAATTAAATATGGGAGCATCTTTCATATATTAATTATTACAGAGGGGTAAAAGAGGTTGAACAGAGGGGTTGAATTATTAAACAATGGTATTTTCTGCACTTTTTGATGTCCTGTAAAAAGATACTATGAACGATAATTGAACGAAAGCTCGAACCTTTATATTTAAAAAACAAAACTGAAAAGTAATGTAAAAATTGCTGGGAACCTGTATTTACAGAGTACCCTCTTATATGAGCGATTCCATGTCAAGTGATCAAGGGGTCTTTTGGTGTAATGTTTATTTCAATAATTTTTTACTCTTAAACAATTAAACATACAAATTTGACAAAGTACATTTTGGAAAGGTTTTTTCATCCTCTTTCGATTGAAAAGGATAAAGTGGGACTAGAATGTTTAAACATTGAAAAAAAGAGTTTTCTACTCGCCGGAGCGCTCTAAACCAGGTTTTCAGCTCCGTTTAGGAGAAAATTCTTTTTTTTACTGTTTAAACATTCTAGTCCTACTTTATCATTTATATGTCCTTTTAGGAAAAAACCTCAGCTTTCGTTAAAAAATCGTACCTCTCTCCCCCAAAAATTGAAATTTATTTTTAATTTTGATTTTTTTGGATCAATAAAATTTTTTTTCAAAATGCTTATTTCCAATCGAAAGAGGATGAAAAAACCTTTCCAAAATGTACTTTGTCAAATTTGTATGTTTAATTGTTTAAGAGTAAAAAATTATTGAAATAAGCATTGTACTGAAAAACACAAAAATTTAACCCCCTCCCCCTCGGAAAATATTGGACTAGGTAAAAAAATACTTTCACGAAAAATTACTATCTATGAGTACTACAAAAGCCTCAAGTTTTGCTACGATTGGAGAAAAATTTTTCTCCACCTTGATCACTTGACATGGAATCGCTCACATAAGAGGGTACTCTGTAAATACAGGTTCCCTGCAATTTTTACATTACTTTTCAGTTTCGTTTTTTAAAGATAAAGGTTCGAGCTTCCTTTCAAGCCATATTAGAGCTTTTTGTCTTCATATTATCTTTTTACAGGACTTCAAAAGGTGCAGAAAATATCGTTGCTAATAATTCAACCCCCATTTTTAGAGGAGGAAATAAACTAAAAAAAATGTTGTGTATTTTCTTGTTCATTGAGACACAAACTTTTAATTTTTTTTAACACATGACCATTTTTTGTTACTCATTGTCAGTGTTATTAGAGTCCCTTCTATTTGCATGGATGACACATATATACTCTATGGGTCCCATGTCACTTACAAAGAATCATCCAATCATATTTCTCTGGTTGCTCCAACCATATGCACAACTGCATATTATATTAACAAGTATAATAGAAGCATGTGCCTAGGACGGAAAATCTACTGATAAAAGCAGTAAATTGACAACCTTTATTGTCGACTGGAGAAGAAGAACCTTTATATATCCTAGTTAACTATCCCGCTTGTGCCCATCTTTGCCTTTCCAAATGTTTATGCTAATTCTAAGATTGTTGAGGGCTGGGTTTCAGTTTCATCTTCGGCAAATTATGTAACTATATATTCTTTTGTGTGTTTTTTGCAGTTTTTACTACGTGAAAAATTATAATCACGTTTTAGCGCACTTAACTATAAAATTTTATAAGTCGTATCTTTTATAAAAGATATATGAATGTTTGCACAGGTTTGCACCCGTGTAGGAATTGCCATTTTTAGGTCATAATATGCAGAAAGCTTTATTGTAGTTTGTTAAGGGCATGTTTGCAATGTTTAGCTCAATGTAATGGATCATGACGTATTTGTTGTTTGTTATTGTCGCAGCTTATCCCGCCGTCTACGGACAGTTTCCTCCAGCCATTCCTCAACAGATGACTGCTGTTGCACCTTCGCAAAGAGAAGGTAAGTAAACATGTAAATTTATCGTTTAATAGTTGATTGCTTCCTCCACTACCGTAAATTTTAATGTATGTCCGGTTCCATCCAATCCACAATCACTATTTTTCATTGTCATCTTCCTTAATCAGATCAGATTGTAATAAGCTGTGGACATTCTGCATTTTCTAATTAAAAATAAATATATCTCCCTAGAACACATGCTAAATGATTGAACAGTAAACGAGAATCTCATATTTTTCTTTCATTATTTTTATTTCATCGTAGGCTTTTCAATTATTTGCATAAATATTTATACAGATGAATTATTATAATTTCTTTTGATTATTGATAAATTTAATTTGTAGGCCTATTTTCAATAGCTTATAAGTCTGAAAATATTGAGTTTAGAAAAAAGTTGCCACAGAATGCAAATTTTAATTTTTTATCGACTTTTAAGAAATGTCAAAAAAAAATTTTTTTTTAAACTTTGGACCCGATTTTTAAAAATATATATTCATACCTTATACTGTAGAGAAGATCTTCCAAAAACTTCTGTAATGGGCAAAATGCGTTTAATGAGTTTAAATTTTTTTTAAATTACATGCAATCCTCACAAGGGGTCTTTTACAATTAACTTTCAGAAATGTCTACAGCTTAAAATGTTTAATCGATTTGAGTTTTTTTTGTTTAAAATAAAAGGATAATCATTCTTCAAGATATCCTTTCATGGAAACCTGAAAATAATCTATTGTTTATTAAAAAAATTAAACTTTTTTTTGACAGTTTCTAAAAGTGGAATGCAAACTGAAACTTTCATTCGGTGGCAACTTTTTTCTAAACTCGATATTTCAAAATTATAAGGTATTGACAATAGGCCTACTTTTAAAAATCAAAAGTTTCTAAAATTCATTACTCGGAAATTTATGCAATTGAACAAAAATAAAAAAATACGTATTTCGTATTATTCTATAAAGATTTAAAAAAAATATGTAAATGTTTTATTTTCTGATTTGATAAAAATTACGGAAGATATTAATTATTAAAATTTAATTTTTTCGAAAACAATGACTTTTCAAAAACGTGTTTCTCCCTCAATATATCAAGTTAGAAAATAATATGCCGCATTAAATTTGTCGAACATTTAATGAACTTTTCAAATATGTAAGTATGTAAATTTTAATATATTTCAACATCTTACTTTCGTTCAATTTTTATTGAATGTCATTTGTTTATTTTTTGTTGATTAATATTATTTATTTTCATTGAAGTTGAAAGTTTCATTCAATTTGTCAAAATAATTTGCAAATTGTATAAAAAATAATTATTTTTTTTAAATAAAGTGTAAACAAATGACAAAAATCAAATCATACAATAAAAAATACGTATTTATTTTTTTCGATACAGAATCCAAAAATAATTATTCTAATAAAATCAGATTTTTGAAAAAAATATAATGAAGAATGCCCAATAAGCATGTGACGCTCCATGGTGAAAGAGACTTACGTGACAAAAAATTAATTTTGAGTTATTTTTTTCTTAGTCTTATTGACGAGGTAGAAAGTTACAATTTGTACTTTAATCGTTCTTTAGCATCTGCCGATTGATACTCTTTAAATTAGTCTTTCCCGGTTATGGTTGTGATTGCCGTTGTGTATAAATGGTATTGTAGTAATGATTTCATAAACACTTATAAAAACAATATTAGTAATGAGCGCAACGGCGCTGAACTTAAGAAATGTTTAGAAAATCTACGAACGTAGAGTAATATAAAAATTATAAACTCTATAAGTTTAACGAGTTAAAAATGAATTTAAAGTAGTTCACAACTTTTACTTAAACTTGTAGCGCAACGGCGCAAAAAGAAAAACAAAATATATTTGGATTTTAGCAATTTGCTTATCAGTCCTATTTTAATTCGATGTCAGTCTGTTTTAATACCATCTTGTATGCTTGGGCTACATTTTCTCAGAAGGCCTTGAAGCGCATTTGGGTCAGCCAATGGAATTTCGTCGACGGGATTATCTCTCACCAAGGAGTTTTCTTTCGTAGCGCGCGAGGCATCCTTTAGCTCTTTTGACTGTTGTGATGTTAGGGCTACTTGAACAGCACATTTGGTCTTGAGCTCTAGGACGAGTTCACTACGCTTAGCTATCTTATGTTCTTTTTAGCTGGTTTTAAATCGTTTACAGGATATTTCCCTAGCTTTTTGCCATGCGCATCGCAGATAACGACTATCATAGTTTAGTTTTGATGAAAATTTGCATTTGCCTGGGCTACCCGTCTAATGGGTTTTCTCGCCAGTGGAAAAGGAAACTGTAGAAAACCTCTCCGAGTACAACCAGTTTATCGACAGTCGAATTCTAATGATGTGTACCTGACAATAATTGACGGTGCACATAATTATACTTCGACGTCAAACCTCCCGCTCAGATTATTTCACGTGCCGGAAAAATCCCAGGCTAATGGGCGCGAAGCAAGTACTCCCTTGGTCAGTATTTTTTATGTAAATCGCAATTGAAAATTGAAAAATTACGTATAGCTATTGGCCCTTGACACCCTTGACTGGTTTTGTTTTTCTCTCTACTTTTGAATAGGCTAAGGGGCCTCAAGGTGGCCACCCGTCTTGTGAATGAATGTAATTCCTAAATGGTATTATACAACATAACCAGTTATCGTACCCGCCTTCGGCAGGCTCAAAATCTAGTCTGATCTACTCCATAATATTTTATAAAAATAAACAAGTTGTGAATTAAGATGTTCATTACATGAACATTTTGCTTCCTCTTTACGATAAGCAAAAAATTTGCTTTAAAGTGAATTTTTTCATTTTATTTAATTCTATTAATGCTAATAAAATATATTCTTTCTATACATCAATTGATTTGTCTTGATGAAATGAAAATTTTAAGTTTGTTTTTAAGTCTAGATTAACATTTTATTATAAAGCAACATAATTTTTAAGAAGGAAATAAATTTCTAATAAAAGTGCGAATTTTTGGTTTTAATTATGTTTAATTCTATAAATTCAAATAAAATATATAATTTATATATACCAATCGATCCGTTTTAATGCAACGGATAAGATTATTGAAAAAAATGAGTAAAATCTTATTGTACTGGAATATAATTTTGATGAAAGAACTAAATTTTTGAAAAAAAAGGTAATTTTTTTGCTTTAATTGTCATTACCTCTATAAACTCTCATACAATTTATACTTTATATATACCAATCGATTCGTCTTGATGCAAAGAAGAAGATTTTATTGTATATTAACTTGAATATTCAATTTAAAAAAAAAAATTGAAAAACATTTTTTTTTTGAAAAAAGTAAAAAACAAAAATTTTTTAATAGATTTTTTAATGTCCATCAATCCATTTTGAGATATTTTTATGATAAATATTCCTAGCAATTTTCAGCCGAATTCGTTGAAACCTCTTCGAGTTATCGTGTTCACAAAAATCGGGATCCACACACACACACACACATACACACACACACATACATACATCCGGACAATTGTTCAGGGTCTTATATAACATAGTCCCATATAGAAGAGAATTTGTCAAAAGGATTTTTAAAAATTTTGTAAATTAAACGACTACAAAGCTTCCTCACGAGGAAGCAATAAAAATTTTTTGAATCATTTTCTTCCAATATAATATTGTTACAAATAATTTAACTATAATATTCTATATTAAATTCTATTTAAAATCAGTTGGGGTAGATAGAAACAGATTTGCTAAGTTTCACCATATATCATAAGTTTTTTCTTTTAAATCGGATTACTTCTTGTTTTCTTGTGTATTGAGTTACTATTTCACTTCCGTGAAACAATTTTATAAGATAGTCAAAAATATGGGTATCAGTAAATCGCAATAATCAACTATTTCTATTTCAGTTAAATAAAAATTTTTGCAATCAAGACAGCCTAAAACCTTGAACTTAAGATCACGCCCAACAGGATCAAAGTATTTTCCCATTTTACGTTTGTCAATTAGCAGCAGTATAAACAAAACTATTTTTTATTGCATAAATATTTAAAAATGAAAGAAGAAATCCATTCACTTTTTTAATTCGCATTTGGAAAGAACTTAAAATAATTATATAATTAAAATATCATACTAAAAATAAATAATTATCTCTTATTAACACATTAACGCCCAAATGACAAAAATTTTAACTTAAACTTCAACAAAGGATTTAAAGTATTTTCAGGTAATAAATTATAGCAGCAATAAGGTATAGGGGGTTTTGGGGGTCGCTCTTCAAGATTCTGGGGTCAAAATAGCGATTCGATCAACACAAAATCCAATATGGCGGATTTTTTTGAAAAACACCCAAAAAATCACTGATTTCTTTTTTAAATATATTTATATATTTATTATTATTATATATTTATCATAACTATAAGTTATGTTTTGTGTAGAAAAAGAAAAGGATAAAGATGGAACTAAAGCAGTGTACTTGACTATTTGAATGCTGGTAAAAAACAAATAAATATCGATATGGAACACAATTGAAGAACGAAGAAACTTTACATAAAATATAAATTCAAAAAATTTCAATAGGATCTCGTGTTGTTTTTACCCAGAAAAAGTCACGAAGCTTGATATAAACACAACCAAAAGTTCTTCTGACAATTATTCGCTGAAAGCCAGAAAATTCAGCAATGTTAAAAAAATATTTTTGCGAAAAATGTTTTAAATTTCTTACAAATATTTAAAAAAATTCAAAATTCAAAAATCATTCTTTAAATTAAAAACAAAAAATAATACTCTTCGGTTTGTACACTTCCACGTGGTAAAACTTGGAAACACCATTAAAATAGAACAAAAAATTTTTTTTTTAAAGAAGTGTCCGCCATATTAGATGAGCCATTGTAAATTTACAAAAACTGACATCGAATTTGATAAATTTTTCAAAAATAAGTGTGGCATATTGGATCCGCCATTTTTAATTTTAAAAAACTGACATGATATTCGTTACCAGCGACCCCTAGATAATATATTTTTTGACCTACATGTCAAGAGTTGACCTGTAGTTTCTCCCCTCTAAATTTAGGTCATTTTTAAACCTAAACGTCAAAAATTTACAAACAATTCCCGCTACCACAAAATGTAGGTCAATTTTAAGGGCAGTTTTGACCTACGAGTAAAAAGTGACCCACAAAACGGTCCTAATCATGCCTTTAATGATACGGCAAAGTCTATGTCAAATTTAGCCAATGTTTTTACCTTTAGGTATAAAGAAGTATCTATAAGGGCACCATAAGACCATAATCATGCCCGTAAAGTAAAATTATTTTTAAGTGCTTTCGTTTAATATCGCATGTTATCATTTACTGTAAATTTATACTAAAATATTAAAGTAATATTGCTGTAATAATAATTATAATGGGCAGTATAT
This sequence comes from Leptopilina myrica (nomen nudum), assembly GCA_032872475.1. Taxonomy (NCBI): domain Eukaryota; kingdom Metazoa; phylum Arthropoda; class Insecta; order Hymenoptera; family Figitidae; genus Leptopilina; species Leptopilina myrica (nomen nudum). Next base: position 27,214,312 of record CM065463.1, on the reverse strand, counting down.
TTGATTTAAAATTACTTATGTTATTTATTAAATTATTGCAGTACCGTACAACATTGTCAGTTTACCCATTTTTAAAGAAATAAATAAAGATTTTTAACATAACATTTATAAAACTAATTTTTTTGTACAAGTTTTGTAAGATGATAAAAAATTCAAAAGAATAAGATCTTGTAAAAAACATGTTACCAGTAATTTATTTAGAAATTTAAAAAAATTGGCATTTTCAATATTTCACAAAAATTTAAATAACTTCTAAAATATTAAACGTTTTAAAATGATCTTAAGCTTATTTTAAAGGTATTATTATTAATTTAAATTACTTATAAACTTATTACTTACAATTAGCCTATCATTTTAAACATTAGAAATTACAATTTTTATAAATTTCTAAATAAAATATTGTCTAAATGACTTGTAAAAGGTCTTATTATTTTTAAAATTATACCATTTTACAAAACCACCCCCAACTTTGACCCCTTTAAATTTAAATTATTAAAGTAGGTTATATTTTTTTCCTTAACCAATTATTATTATCCAAGTTATCTCAAAGTGTTATTGCAAAAAAACACACTTTTTAAGAAAAAAATTTTTTAATTGTTATTTTGACATGGAAAATTAGAGCATCTGGTCTCAAAAGAACAAAATATCGCTTTCTTGAACCCTTAGCTACAAAAAAACATAATTCCTTTTTTTGAAATTCAAGATGGCGGATATGAAAATGGACATTTTTTCAAAATGCAAAAGGCCGAAAAAAAATTTCAGACAATTTTTTAAAAAGTAATTGTATTTGATTGAAAATGGTCATTTGGGAGTTTTTGAGGATGGTGATTACTAATCTGACTTCAGAAAAATATGAAAATCAAACAAGTTAGTCTTTGTGGGAATAATGAAATTCTCGATTATTAAAAAACAGAACAAATTAGTAATGAACAGAGGATCATTATTCTTACAAAGAATAACTTGATGATATTAGTAAAAAACAGAACTGTTTTTTACTAATCGAGAAAATCATTATTCCCACAAAGACTTGTGATTCTATTTTAGTTAGTTTAGTTATTTTTGAGTTGTTACTAGTTAGATTAGGTTTTGATTGATTTCTTTTATATTACTTTTGCATTATATCGAGTCATTTATTTTTATTAAGTATTGTTGATTTTCTTTTGGTTAATTTTAAATTCATCGTCATTTATTATTATTTTTATAATATTTCTTTACTTGTTTTGAATATATTTTCTTACGAAGGTTTAAAACTCTGCGTTGTTACTGACTTTACCCTTCCTATCGATATCACTAAATTGACTAACTAGCTTGCCTAAATTTTGTAATGACGCTTTACGTCATTTTATTAATTTATTTGATAAAAGATTATGTATATTTTAACCCGGACTCCATCCGGCGAGCAAATCCTTTGGCTTTAAAAATTAAGATCTTTACAATACATAAAAAGACTCTTACAAGTATAAATTTTATAATAAATATAAATTATTAAAAAACAAATAATTATAATTAAAATTTTTATATATGGCGGTTATTTTTAGAAAAATTTTCGATTCGCTTGACACTTGTCACTCGGGGGTTTTCGGGGTCTTTGATGGCGATTTCGATGTCAGTTTTGCAAAATTCAAAATGGCGGATCCAATATGGCATATCGTGGAGATCCACTTTACCCATGAACTCTTTAGAAAAGTGAAATCCGTTAGGCAATTTCATTTGAATTTCATATAGAAATATAAAAAACAATTAAAGAACTAAGCAACTTAATAAAAGGGTATACGTATGTTAACGATCGCAAAAACATCAGAAGGTTAATTGTTTAATTAATAATTGCATTGGAATATCGTTTTTTTTAATCGTAAAAGTAATTTTTTTACAAATGCCGGTTTATATCCATGATATGCCATATTAAATCCGTCATTGTAAATTTACAAAAACAGACATCGAAATTGTCATCAGCGTCCCCGAAAACTCCCGAGTGACAAGTTTCAAGCGAATCCAATTTTTTTTAATGTACGCCATATTGGATTCGCTATTTTAAATTTTGAATAACTGACATTGGAATCGTCATCAGAGTCCCTGAAAACCCCCGAGTGACAAGCCAATCCAATTTTTTTAAATGTCCGCTATATTGGATTTGCCATTTTGAATTTTGAAAAACTGGCATCGAATTCGTCATCAGCGACCTCGAAACCCTTGAGTATACATTTTAAATCGAATTTGCAAACTTTTTGAATGTTGGTGTAAATTATGATTTTTTCACTATAATGCATAGACCCCAGAATCTGTAAGAGAGACCCTACATCTTATTGCTGCTAAAATTTATTGTTTAGAAATACTTCAAATCGTGTATTGAAGTTCAAGTAAAAATTTTGGTCATTTGGTCGTTAATGGGTTTTTTTACTTTTGTGACTAAGTAAATCAACCGATTTTATTTTTCGATGGCTGGTTTGAAAGATTATTTAATTGCGTAACTTTTTCCCAGAGATACCTATACTTTATCTTTTATTGTTTAGTGTTGCTGTGTTAACTTTAACAAAAATTGCAAACGGTCCGGTTTATCCCACCCCTGGGTTTACCAGGTTTACCCCTTGGAGTAAACCGGACCGCTTTGTTTTTTATTTATAATATTGAATTTACATAATGTACAATAATAAAAAACATAAAGAATAATGTAAACAATGGTTGTAGTCTCTAGAATTATCTCGTTGATGTGGACCTTGAAAATTAATCCTTATGATAGGCACAAAACAATCAACACACGCGCAGAAATAAATGATTCAATAATCGTTTTGTAAGAAATAAGTTTTAATTAACGAATTGATAATCCATACAAAAGGAGCGTAAAAGATCGTGACGTAGCACGATATTCCGCCGATGGCTTGCTTATATTTTAGTGTCTTTAGCAAGGTTAACCTCCTCTAGTGGGTTGCAATGTGAAATCAGTATACGATGAATCAGAGTCCTCGTTGTTTGTCGGAAGCCCCAAGATTGGTTGACTCACGGATTGGACCTCTCTCAAGACAGAGAGAGTCGCTATGTTTGGTGTGTTGTTTTTTGCCCCCTTGGACGTATTGTTAGCAATGGCGTTGCCATTTGCAGCGTAAGATGGACTAAGCGAATCGTGGTTGATATGCGCTTTGGGCATCGAAATTTAAGTTTTCTCAAATTTTATAGCGAGATCATAGCGTTTCTTGGTGCTCTGCGCGATGATCACTTTTCTGCAGAGTGTTAGGAGCGTTTGGAACCATGATATTGCGCAAAAATCTGAAAAATGAAATTACAACGTAGGTCGTGACCGTAGTCTTTGTTTTGCGCTTTTTAGATCATCAACGTGGTATTTACCTAACCTTTTCCCAAGCAAATTGGTGATAACGACTACCATGGGTGATAGAATTTCTGAGACGATCGCGGGGCCTCTATCGCGGGGTGCTAATTTAGAACTAAAATTTTTCGCGGCGTTAGAGAGGAGGTTATTTGGGTAAAATACCGATGTAGTAGCTGGCGATCATAGTCTTGAGATTACGGTTGACGCGTTCGACGGGATAGACTGTGGGTGGTAAACTGGTGTAGTTCGCTGTTCTGTCCCGATTTCTTGTAAAAACTTGTTAATTACGCGATTGACGAACTCTGTTCCGTTTTCCGCCAAAAACACCAGTAGGGCTAACCATTTATTTATCAGCACGTTTAAAGAACCGACGATTTTGGAACCATCTGTTTTTGACAATAGAAAGCACTCAATGTACCTTGTATAGGTATATTCGCAGACTAAAACGTAGGATTTTTCCGTTTTTGAGCGCGGTGAGGGGCCTATTATATCGAGCGATACCACCTTCCAAGGTTCTGTAAATTGCCTGGATACATGAGCGCATGAGGGGGGGAGTTGTCTGGTTTGCAACGAAGGCAAACTTTGCATCTCTTGATAAAGCGCTTAATATCTTTGCGCATGCCGAGCTAATAATAAGAATTTGATATCGAATGATAGCTCTTATTAATCCCTTGATGCGTGGATTGGTAAAATCGTGGTATTCCGCAAAGAGGGGAATAATTTCGGATTCTTTAACGACTTTCTTCCACGCGTTGTTATCATAACAATTTTTAAAAAACCGCAGTCGACAGATGGTCGACAGTAAATAAAACATATAATTAAATTTACTTTAACCAATTAGCATGATCTCAAGGGAGGGTAAAATTGGTGAACCCAAGAAAATAATTACCAAAAGAATGTCGACTGAAAAGAAATATTTTATCAGATTATCTACTTACATTTCGGTGTCTCACTTAGTCGACGAATTGGCCAATTCCACACTCACACAATATTACATTAAATTAAATAATTCTTTAATGAATAAAATATAGTCGACAGTAAAATTTTTCACAAAGATGTTACAATATCGACGTTACCATGACAACACAGGATCGTAGATCGACATATTATCAATTAATATTCAATTATTCATATTTAATTATTTCTGTATAAAACAATAATTTAAGGACTAATACTCTGCAATTTTAGAATAAGGAGATACGTAAAATACGTCCTGTAACACTCTCCCCTTTCGAACTTATCGATATATGGGGAAATTTTTTATCTCTATAAGTATGTTTAGTTCAATTTACGTTCAAAGTTCTAAAAAGAAATATGTCATTATATCACATTTTAAAATAACGATGAGTAGACAACCTGCAATAACCTTTCTTTGACACTCAATATACTGTGAAAATTCAGTTTATCAAAGTTTATTTAATTGTCTCTCATTCATTAACACATGTAAAGTATTGTCGCAATGTTTTAGTCTCTTTCTTCTGAGATTACTAGTTTTATAAAGAAAAGTCAAATTATCGAAGTCAAAATTAACAAAAGAAACGTCGATACCAAAATATAAAATTTGTAGAAATTAAAAAAAAATCGACATTGTTATTTTAAGAAATTTTTATATTTCGACGGTATGATTATTTTTAATTCCTCAACGTCCAAGAGTTCAAAACGTCACTGTACAACCACCTCGAAGGATTCAGTCGACATAGATGACAGCATCACTTTGATGGCTCGTTGTCTCTTCTCTTCAGACAATTCGTAAGCTGTTTTCGACTCCAAATTTTGAACTTCTTGACTTGTCGAAGAACATTCTATCACAACAAAAATCGACGAACTTTATTTGACTTGTCTCGGGGATTATCGAATTTCGCCTTCACTCTTCTCTTTAATGAATCAGTCTCGCTGCCGACAAGAAACTGATGATCACGATAACTGATGATCCATAAAAAACAAGTTGTGTAGTTCAAACGCAACCAGTCAACAACTCCCTCATGACGTACATTTCGATGTGTGTTCAACACAGTGAGGGTAGTTACAGCTCACTATATTGAGCAGAAAAGCACTACAGTTGTTTGAAATTCAACTATTAATTATCAGTATTTATGTGTGTTTAATTGTTTATTATTTTATCGTTTAATTTGTTCAATTGGTTGAAGTTCATTTTGTATTATATATATATATATATATATATTCAAGTAATCGTTTTATAAGAAATAACTTTTAATTAACGAATTGATAATCCATACAAAAGGCGCGTAAAAGATCGTGACGCAGCACGAGATTCCGCCGGTAGCTTGCTTAGCTCTGGTTGCGCGAAAAATGCTAACGACGCCGGCAGCGAGAAAACGTGGTTTTGTCGTCTACTCGTGGTAGCATATGCGCAGCCATTTAGTGTTGATAAATTAACGCGCGAATATTTAAATATGAGAGAAGCCAGCGACAATAACACTTGTAAAAAATGGTGGGTCGTAACAAAATGTAGTGTTTCGATGAACAAAAAAAATTTTACCATACATTCTCCGAGACCACCGCTTTTGTCAAAAAAAATGTCTCCAGTTGTAAGACACTCATTAAAAATTGCTAAAATTGAATAAGTTTGACATAAAACGTTATGTTTAGTAGAAATAATTAAATATATTAATAATATATATTATTATATGCTGTAGAATAATTTTATATATTAAAATATGACTATAAGTCTATATTTCATTCAAATCGCTATCACAATGTACGCAAGTAAAATAACTTGTGTTTTTGGATTAACAAAACAGTTTTTAAAGGTAAATTTTTGTGCTGTCAAATGTACGTAACGTACTAAACTGAACAGAGCGTTATATGCAAGATTCCGGGATCTTGATAGCATGAATGTAATTGGTGGTGCGGACAATAGGATGTAAGTGGGGTGGTGGGAAGTAGGGAGTCGTATGAATGTATGTTTGATTTTGCTGATCGTGCCTTCAGCATGAGAGCTTGGGTGATTGCTAATAGTTAAGGTGTGTCTGAGTGTGAACGGTTCAAGTCTGCTTTTGCTTAATGTAGCTTGTGGAGGCGGCATGTGTTGGGGTTTTTTTTGGTGAGACTTCGGTCTGGGAGCAGAACCTCCGCGAGGTCCCTGCTGGAAGTGCACGAGGACTGCCCATGCTAACTCCCATTTTAATAGAAGCTATCATGGTTAGGAGGACTGCAACTAACTGCTCCCCCAATTCGTTGTCACCAGTCTTCTGCAATCTGGAAATCGTCTCTTTTGCCTCCCTTTTGGTAAGCAAAGGATCCCATGCTTACAGATGCGTTTTTCCATTCCCCTCCTGTCAGTGGTTGAAAGCTCATGATGCTGAGCGAGAAGCCTTTTTCCGTGCTTCGCTGTGTGAGTTGAGTCTCAACTCGGGTGGTGGCACTGCAAAGGCACTAGGGATTAGAAAGGTCCCGACCCAAACCGAGGGGCCGCGGAGATTCTCTGATTGTGAGTTGTCACTTCAGTGAGAAGTTAAGGACTCACTGCGGATCGGTAGACAACTCATCTGAGTTGTTGGCACTGGTTGAGCGTATCTCAACCCCGTTATGATAGTAGGCGGTCAGTGTAGTAAAATACGCGTATGCGGGGGTACTGCACGTAAAACCAAATAGGCGATGTCTCACAACTGGAGACTCTACCCTATTATTTAATCTTTAATTTAAGGCTATAATAAAGTTTTCATAACGCGGTGCAAAAAGGGGCACTTCTTTGCACCTTGTTATTAAAAATACTGTTCGTAACTTGTGCTAGCAATTGACAATTTTTAAACGAGCACTTTTTTCCACAAAAAGTGCTCATTCAGAAATTGGCAACTGCTCGCACTCGTTACGAAATATACTATTTCAGCATGTCAGGTTAAAGAGAAAAAAAACTTCAAGACATATAATTTTTATTATGTTATGTAGATGATTCTTCTGAAAGTGATATTTTTGAAGTCTTGATTAATTTTATAAAATCCACTCTTTAATAACACAGGTCTACAAGGTTTTTTTAGACATCGAAATGGTTTCCTATATATTTTTGTGCGCAGAATACGATCCCGGTCTCCAAAATTGCGTATCATGTCAGGATTTTAAGACAAATTGGGTTAAACACCCAAAAACGTCTTTTTGACGGTTTTCAGTATTTTTTCTCATGAACCTGACGTGCTAAAGACTTCTATTTAGCCTCAAATTAAAGCTCTATTCGTGCACTTTATGACCCATATGCGTAAGATAAAATAAAATTTTAAAATGGCGAACATAAAATGGCGTCTAAAGTGAATTTTTATTTTTAATATCGTAGCCATGTGTACAAAGTCGCAAAACTCGATAGATTTCTTTAAAACTTGACAGCTAGATATTTTTGATGTCCCTGATCACGAAAACAAAGTCAGAGTTTAACAATTTTCAATGGCGGATACAATATGGCGGACAAAATTTTTTAAAAATTTGTAGATTCGCTTGAAATTTGTTACACGGGGGTTTTCAGGGTCGCTGATTACGAATCCAAAGTCAGATTTTGAAAATTCAAAATGGCAGATCTAATATGACTGATGGCTTTTTTCAAAACGGATTGGATTTGCTTTTTTTAAACAATGCTGTGAATCCTTGTATAATGTTATTTTGTTTTGTGAATCAAATACATTTTATTTCAGTGTATAAACAACTATTATAGAATATTAATTTGTTTATGTGTTATTTTATTTCATAGAAGTTGTTTATACACAGAAATAAACTAATAATTAATACTGTAATTGAATCCTGTATATTGAATTGTAAAAAATGGATGTAAGATTCGTCATCAGCGACCCTGAAAACCTCTAAAATATAACTCTAAGTAACAATTTTCAGTCAAATCTAATCAACTTTTAATTAAGCCATTAGCCAAATTGGATCCGCCATTTTTAATTTTCTAATCCTAATTTTGAATTCGTAATCAGTAACTCTGAAAATCCCCGAGTAACAATTTTCAAGTAAATACAATTTATTTTTAACCATTTTATTCGTCCTATTGAATTTTAACCGCCATATTGGATCCGCCATTTTGAATTTTCAAAATCTGACTTTGGATTCGTCATCAGTGACCCTGAAAACCCCCGAGTAACAAATTTCATGCGAATCCACAAATTTTCAAAAAAATTTCGTCCGCCATGTTGTATCCGCCATTGAAAATTGTTAAACTCTGACATTTTTTTCGTGATCAGGAACATCAAAAACATTTAGCTGTCAAGTTTTTTTCTGTTGAGTTTTTTGTTTAAGTATAGTGTCAAACTTTGGTCCAAAAAATTGTACATTTGGGCGTTAACCCCTTAGCAGTGTAGTCAAAATTAGCTTTTTGTGCCACAAATGTGCAAAAAAATTTTGTTTTTTAAATTACTTCATATGATTCTATTTTATGTTTTCGGGATCGCTGAATCCGAATATTTGATCAAAATTTAAAAATTCAAAATGGCTGCTCCAAAATGGCGACCAAAAAAATTTAAAAGTTAACGAATCTTGCTAAAAATGCCTACTCGGGGGTTTTCGGGGTCGCTGGATCCAAATCCGTTATTATAAATTCAAAATTCAAAATGGCGGTTTCAAAATGGCGACCAAAAAAATTTAAAAGTTACCGATTTGTCAGAAAAGGGGCATTTGGGGGTTTTTGGGGTCGCTGAATTCGAATATCTGGTTAATATTTTGAAATTCAAAATGACGTCCGAAAAAATTTTAAAGTTTCCGCATTTGGCTAAAAATGCGCTTTTGGGGTTTTTTGAAGTCACAGAATTAGAATATTTGGTTAAAATTTTATATTTCGAAATGTCGACATCAAGATGTCAGCTAAAAATTTAAAAGTTTACGAATGTGGTTATAAATAGTTATTTGAGACTTTTGGGGTTTTATATGTTTATATTTTTATATATTTATATACATTATATTTTACATATATTATATTTTTAGTAAGCTATTTAAAACACCGCTCTTAGTCGAATCCAGAGTCACGAACGAGGACGTGGCGGTAAAAACTCCATTTATTTTTTTTTACTTTTTCATGATATATTATTTAATTTATTATATATTTAAATTTATCAGTAATTAATTAATATTTTTTATGTATTATTATTTTATTTAATTACTATTATTAAATTTTTTAATATAGATTGATTTTGAATATTTCACAATGTTTTAAAACTTAAGACATCAATTTCTCTACTTTCAGTTTTAAGAACTAATTTCAGAACTTTAAATTTTCTGGTCGACGTTTTGAAGCCGCCATTCTGAATTTTTGACTAAATATTTGGATTTCGAGACCTCAAAAATCCCTCAATGAGAATTTTCAGCCAAATTCGTAAACTTAAAAAATTTTTGGTGGCCATTTTCAAGCCGCCATTTTGAATTTAGAATTTTCAATAACGTATTCGACATCAGCGACCCCGAAAACCCTCAAGTGAAGACTTTTGGTCAAATCCGTAAACATTAAAATTTTTTCGGTCGCCATTTTGGAGCCGCCATTTTCAATTTTGAATTTTTGACTTAAAATTTGGATTTAGCGACCCCGAAAACCCCCGAGTAGGCATTTTTAGCAAGATTCGTTAACTTTTAAATATCAGTTTTTTCGATGCTGCTATAGCGGTCATACACACTGGGGGCACGAATTATTTTTGCTTCTATAGACGTCAAACACTGTGAAGGGGTTAATGGGTTAACAAGCTCAAAACTTTATTATAGTCTTAAATTAAAGTTTAAATTTTTACATGCTAGTCCATTTTGAAGTCCAAAATCGTGCACAGCGCATAAAAAAACATTGAAAACCACTACAATAACCAAAGGAACCATAATAAATTTTTTTAGGATTACTACTACCACTTTTTACAACATCCTCGATTTTCTTTATTTGTCCATTGTGGGTCTTAAAGTGTACGATTTAGTCTTTACATAGAAGTTTCTAACACGTCAGGTTAAGGAGAAAAAAATACTTAAATCCCTTAATAGTACATTTTTGGAGGTCTTTACCCCCCTTTCTCAAAAGCTTTTACATTTTTTTGATCTTACGCATATGGATCTTACAGTGCACGAAAAAAGCTTTAATTTAAGACTAAATAGAAGTCTTTAGCACATCAGGTTCATGAAACATATACTGAAAAACGTCAAAAACACGTTTTTGAGTGTTTACCCCCACTTTTCTCAAAATCCTGACGTGATACGCAATTTTGGAGACCGGGATCGTATTTAGCGCACAAAAATACATAAGAAACTAATCCGATATCTAAAAAAAAGTTTTTTTTAGACATGTGTTATTATTATCAATTCCACAGTAAAAATTTAGCACTTACTTATTATTTTAAAAAGAAATTCAAATAATTTTTTGTCTTACCTGCACGGAAAGTATATCATTTCAGGCACTTAGAGCGGGCGCAAAGTAACTCATTACCACCCAGGGGTAGGGGAAGTGGGCGCAATATATTTTGCGCCCGCTTCCTCTACCTCCGAGCGGGCGCAAAATATTTTGCGCCCGCTTCCCCTACCTTCGAGCAGGCAGAAGCGTATTTTGCGCCCACATGTTAATTATTCGATTTTATTTATTAAAATATGCACCGGAGTCAATCGATAAGAGAATTTTTGTTTCTATCGAATAATCATAGCTATAGACCAACTCTAAAGTGCACCCGGGTATCCGGAAGTCGGGTGAACATCTTCTTCTTGGAATTTTTGTTTCTATCGAATAATCATAGCTATAGACCAACTCTAAATTGCACCCGGGTGTCTAGGAGTCGGGTGAACATCTTCTTAAGGGAATTTTTATTTCTATCGAATAATCATAGCTATAGACCAACTCTAAAGTGCACCCGGGTGTCCAGGAGTCGGGTGAACATCTTCTTCAGGGAATTTTTGTTTCTATCGAATAATCATAGCTATAGACCAACTCTAAAGTGCACCCGGTTGTCCAGGAGTCAGATGAACATCTTCTTCAGGGAATTTTTGTTTCTATTTAAAAATCGTAGCTATAGACTAACCGTAAAGTGTACCTGGATGTCTAGGTGTTAGGTGAACATCTTCTTCAGCGAATTTTTGTATCTATCGAATAATCATAGCTGTAGACTAACTGTAAATTGTACCCGGATGTCCAGGAGTCTAATTTACTTGACTCCTGGATACCCGAGTGCACTTCAAGGTTAGTCTATGTTTATGATTATTCAGTATAAACAAAAATTCCCTGAAGAAAATGTTTAGTTGACTCCTGGACATCCGGGTACATTTTACGGTTAGTCTGCAGCTATGATTATTCGATAGATACAAAAAATTCTCTGAAGAAGATGTTCATCTGACTCCTGGACACCCGGGTGCACTTTAGTGATTGTCTATAACTATGATTATTTTGAAGGAAGCCTAAATTTCCTGAAACTAGTGCAAGTACTCGAGTAGATTTGGGTACCCGAAATTTTCGAGTACTCGAGTAGATTCGGGTACCCGAAAAATTCGAGTACCCGAGTGGATTCGGGTACACGAAAAATTCGAGTACTCGAAAATTCCGGGTACCCGGTACATCGAGCCAAGCTCGGGCTCGGCTCGCAAATATTCCGGCTCGGCTATTCGAGCTTTTTGCACATCTCTACACATTTGGTTTTGTTCACATTTCGGTTATAAAAATTGGCAATTACTATATTTCCAGGATACATTGTTGTCTTATTTCCATAGTAAAACTTGTATCATTATAGACTTTAAAGAGTTAACATTTATATAGAGTTTAATTTTTAACTAATATGAGCGTTTAATCGTTCGTGCCCTCAATGACATACTTTCCATGCAGTTTGGACAAAAAATTATGTTAGCATCATGGGCGCAAAGGTGATTACGACTCTGGCGAAATTTCGGGACCTCGGGTCACAATTTCGCTCCCTCGGCTTCGCCTCGGACGTGAAATTGTGTCCCCTCGGTCCCTTCATTTCGCCATCGTCGCAATCACCTATTTTACGCTCTTGATACGAAAATAACTATTATTCAACTGAATTTATGTAATAACTAAATTACTTTTATCCCCAAAGCCTTTTTCTTGAAATATGCGAGTTTTTCTTTTGTTTTTCGTATTTACCTGCATAGCTGTAAAAATTACCAGTAAATCATTTGATTTAAAGTTTACATTTGATTTTACTTTAAATAAATTTATATTTTAATCGAACTGAATATTAATCTAATGGAGCAACAATAAACTTTTTCAAAGGATAAAAGGTTTAATATTTTTAAGAATTAATTTTACGCAATCTAAAAATTTTACTCTTGAGTATAAAATAAGTAGTTTTAATAGAAAAACCATATAATTTAAAAAAAAATTAAAAACTGAAGTTTAGAAGTGTCGTTTTCAGATGAATCACCCATATAACACCATTTAGGAATTACAGACGTTCAAAAGATCAAAGTGTAATTTGTACATTCCTTATTTATAACACTGGTCGACAAAAAGTTATTTTTTCTCTGATTCAAAGATCGGACAATGATATTTTTATAGGATTTTCAACGCTGAACCCGAACATGACCTCCAAAGGTGCCCATCACGTCAAGATTTTGAGAATAATGGACTAAAATCTCGAAAAACCCTGTTTTTGGCCTTTTTTATCACGTTTTTATCACGCTAATTAATACGAATTTTAAAACTGACATTTTGAATTTTTTAACTTTTAGTTAAGATTCGTAATCAGTAATCTCAAAAACCAAGTTTTAGTCAAATTCACCAATTTTCAAAATATATTTGTCCGCCATTTTTAATTTTTCAATAACCACCTTACATTCGATCAGCAACATTCAGCGAGCCCAAAAATGATAAATAATAATAAATGACGCAAATAAAATTAATAATTAATGCCATAGTGTATTGCTATATGAGTACAAGTAGAGCGCGCGCGCACATTAAAAAGTTGTGCTATATGAAAATTTTTGACTGATTGAGAACTTTACGATTTGATTCTTATAGTTAACAGTTCTAGCTTTAAATTAAGCCTAATTAGAGATTTCTAGCACGTCGGCATCATTCTCTACACGTGATCAAAAAAGTCCAAAAACAGGGTTTTTTAAGACTCAATTTTTCTAAAAATCTCGACGTGATGGGCCCTTTTGGAGGTCATATTTGTGTTTAGCGATTAAAATCCTACAAGAATATCATTGTCCATGTCGACCAGTGTAATTATATCTGGATCAATCGTTTCGTTATTTTCTTTAAGAATATCGTCAATTACAGTCATCTCTAATATAATTGTATTTGGAAATACTTATTTTTAATAGAAACTCTTCCTATCAATTTTAAATTCTTGAAGCCAATAAGGTTTCTCATAAATACTTGATGCAAGAAAATCATTTGATTAAAAATCAGAAATTTTAATGCACTTGTCGTCTGAATGGGTAGAGTAACTTGCTTCTGTCAATGGTCGGACTGACAAATATTTTCAGAAACTGAATCTGTATAGATTGCATTTTTTATCATTTTAAACATTTGTTATTGTTTTAAATAAAATTAATATTTCCTTTAACTGTCATGATCAGGTCAGCTTTACTATTTTCATACGTCCATTTAATAATGTTAAATTTAGTTTTATCTAATATGTCGAAAATAAGCCGGGTCTCCGTAATATGTTCTGTCGAGTCTGTGTATAAGATGATAGAGACATGATTTTCTATTTTGAATTTATAGGTTTTTGAAAGACTATAAAGATAGACTTCGAAATCTTTATGGTTTTACTCGTGGAAACAGAATTAGACATTGACAAGGATGTTACTTGAGATACAATTTCATGTAACTTACCAATATTTCATTCTTTGGTAGTTCCGTGAAATCTAGCTTTGGTGTTTTACTCGTACCCGTTTGTGTTTGTCTTTATTAAGATTGTGAACAGCTCTTTTTGTTAACAAATCTTTCTTGGAATTGACTGGCATTATTTTTTTGAAATACTATTTTTTGTTATCGTAAGTCTGACTATAAAAATTTTAAATATTTTTTACCCCAATTTGCTTAAAATTTAAAAGGTCGTTATATTTTGTCGTAAGGAGTGGATTTTGATATTTCGTTTAAATTAACCCATTTAGTCCCAAATGTCCGTCTTTCTTTGTACAAGTTTGAGCTTTCTGTTCTACGAGTTACGAATTTGGAAAAAATCGGGACATAAGTTTTTTTTAGATTTGAGAGTCCTCTTTTAGAATCTGAAAGAAAATTTCAATTTCAATTTAATTATAAAAAGTTGTAATTGTTTAAACAAAAAAAGCAGTTTTTTAAAGTGTTTTTTGTCATTAAAATTAGAATATTTACTCGAATTCGGTTGGGAAAATCCGGGACAAGAAAATATCGCGTCCATAATGTTGGGACTATTAAATAGGCATAATGCCAAAATTTTTTGTTTCTAATTTCAAAATGGCGCCTCCAAAATGCCGCCAAAGTATTGAAATTTGGAAAAATAATGTTAAAAAATATTAACATTATTTTTTTTTAACTTTTATGCTTTATTTAAATAAAAAAATGTTGTTCCAACAAAAAATATTGTTATCTGATATTATTTAACAATAATTTAAACATTTTTTATTAACAATTTAAAATCTGTTGGCCAAAATGGTAAACAAATTTTTATTTTTATCAATTCTTATTTCTTTTTGCAGTAAAAATGAATATTAAAAGTTAATAACTTAATTTAAACTTTTTTACAATGTTTAAGAATGTTATAAACAATTTGCAAAACATGAAATAGAAACCTAGAAAAAAATTATTTTTTGATTATATTACGTTCTCTTGTAATCAAAATGTTGCTTAAGGTTTAAACTATCATTTAACATTATTTAACAATATTTAAAAATGTTATAAACAATTGTTATAAAAAAATATTTTCAGAGTGGAATATAACTTCTTTTCTATCCCACTAGCTTTCTTTTGTCATTAAACAGGAAACTAAAGTATCTAATGCTTATAAAAAATTTGTGAACAATTTATATAAATGTTATAAACAATTCTTATAAATAATTAGTTAAATATGAATTACCATAATAGAAAAAACGCATTTTTTTAATTATATATTGCACTCTTCTAATCCAAATCTTTGTTAAAGAGATAAACTTTTATTTAATATTATTTAACAATATTTAAAAATGTTATAAACAATTTTAATAAATAATTTGAAATTCGTGGGCCAAAGTGGTGTAAATTTTTTTTATTTTTATCAATTCTCATTTCTTTTTGCAGTAAAAATAAATAATAAAAGTTAATCACTTAATTCAAAATTTTTTACAAGGTTTAAGAATATTATAAACAATTTTAAATATTTTAAATATTGTTAAATAAAACCGACGGAATAGCTCAGTTGGTTGGAGCTCCGGCTTTGCGGGTGGTGCGAGCGAGGTTCGCGCCCTCTGTCAGCCGGGGATTTTTTCCGACAGGTGAGATATTCCGAGCGGGAGGTTTGACGTCTAGGTGCGACGGTATGCATTGTCGATTATTGTCCGATGCCTACCGCCGAAACTAGACTATCGATAAACCGGTTGTACTCAGAAGAGGTTTTTCTACAGTTTTTCCCTCTTCTCTGGCGAGAAAACCCAATTACGGGTGGTCCAGGCAAATGCGAGTACTCCTATCTTCGAAAGCCGCACTGTAGGCTCATTAGGTTAAAACAAATTTGCTAATATTTGTAGAATGGTTATGCTTAATCCATAAAAAGTATCAGCAGGGACTCTTGTCGAGTGCGTAAGGCCAATAGGGCAGGAGTATAAACGACAAAAAAAAATATATTGTTAAATAATGTTAAATGATAGTTTAAACCTTTAGCAACATTTTGATTACAAGAGAACGTAATATAATCAAAAAATAATTTTTTTTTAGGTTTCTATTTCATGTTTTGCAAATTGTTTATAAAAATTGTTTATAACATTCTTAAACATTGTAAAAAAGTTTAAATTAAGTTATTAACTTTTAATATTCATTTTTACTGCAAAAAGAAATAAGAATTGATAAAAATAAAAATTTGTTTACCATTTTGGCCAACAGATTTTAAATTGTTAATAAAAAATGTTTAAATTATTGTTAAATAATATCAGATAACAATATTTTTTGTTGGAACAACATTTTTTTATTTAAATAAAGCATAAAAGTTAAAAAAAATAATGTTAATATTTTTTAACATTATTTTTCCAAATTTCAATACTTTGGCGGCATTTTGGAGGCGCCATTTTGAAATTAGAAACAAAAAATTTTAGCATTATGCCTATTTGATAGTCCCAACATTATGGACGCGATATTTTCTTGTCCCGGATTTTCCCAACCGAATTCGAGTAAATATTCTAATTTTAATGACAAAAAACACTTTAAAAAACTGCTTTTTTTGTTTAAACAATTGAAGGGCTGGATGCTATAACGTATTACGCGCCATTTACTTAACATGGCGCGTAACACATTATAGCATCCAGCCCCTCAATTACAACTTTTTATGATTAAATTGAAATTGAAATTTTCTTTCAGATTCTAAAAGAGGACTCTCAAATCTAAAAAAAACTTATGTCCCGATTTTTTCCAAATTCGTAACTCGTAGAACGGAAAGCTCAAACTTGTACAAAGAAATACGGACATTTGGGACTAAATGGGTTAATTTAAACGAAATATCAAAATCCACTCCACACGACAAAATATAACGACCTTTTAAATTTTAAGCAAATTGGGGTAAAAAATATTTAAATTTTTATAGACAGACTTACGATAACAAAAAATAGTATTTCAAAAAAATAATGCCAGTCAATTCCAAGAAAGATTTGTTAACAAAAAGTCTTAATAAAGACAAACACAAACGGGTACGAGTGAAACACCAAAGCTAGATTTCACGGAACTACCAAAGAATGAAATATTGGTAAGTTACATGAAATTGTATCTCAAGTAACATCCTTGTCAATGTCTAATTCTCTTTCCACGAGTAAAACCATAAAGATTTCGAAGTCTATCTTTATAGTCTTTCAAAAACCTATAAATTCAAAATGGAAATAATATCACATATAAATATTTTTTGTTGAAACACCATTTTTTAATTTAAATAAAGCATAAAAGTTAAAAAAAATAATGTTAATATTTTTTAACATTATTTTTCCAAATTTCAATACTTTGGCGGCCATTTTGGAGGCGCCATTTTGAAATAAGAAAAAAAAATTCTACATTATGCCTATTTGATAGTCCCAACATTTTGGGCGCGATATTTTTTTGTCCCGGATTTTTCCCAAAAAAATTGATCTTCACAACTACAACACACATGAGGCTAAGGCGGACTCGAACCTTAAGTCACATAGGATAACCCTCAAGTTGAGCTGCTGGGAAAGTGCTTTATGTACTCAACCAAATCACTTCTTGACTTTACAGGGTTAATTTATATATTATATATTTCATTATATCTTTGGGGAAACTAATTTCTACATTTTTTAATTAAATAACAAATTAAAAAATTAAATAAATATTTTATTTTACCTAAAGTCGTTGCGGCCTTCTTTTAGAAAATCTCATAATTTGTACACATAATGATTAATGTCTATAGCATTCAGTTTTATAATTATTTTCAAAATATGTTTTAATTAATGTTATAATTATAATTTTTAAATTAAGTTGCACAGAAAAAAGGTTAGTTTGACAGCTATGAAAATTTAATAAAAAAGCATGTAAATAATTTAGATAAAACAAATTTTTTGATTGATATTGGTTAGAAATGTGTTAATTTACTTGTATTAATAGATTATTACGTAAACATACCAAAAATAATAGAACTAAATTAATTTTAAAACTTACCTATAAAATGTCGATTCACCATATTTCAATTAAATTTTTCTAAGAACTTTATAAATATTAAAAAATGTATTACTAATTAATAATTAATAACTTTAATGTACTTTCACATTATATGCTGATTTTTTCGTTTTATAGTGAGGAAATGTGCAAAAATTTACCGTTAACCCTTTCGTGCCTCCGGAACATATATGTCTCAATTAGAAAATTTTATGTAATTCTTATAAAAATTAACCAATTAATTTACGCTAAATTGCTTTCTATTTCGAATGGATGTTGCTACAATTAAAAAATAGTAAATTACAAAAAGTTTTAATATTTATTTTTAACATTAGAATAAACATTGACTGTTAAAAAATATAATAATGTAATAAACTATACATTTCATTAACATTTAATAAATAATTTTAAACAACACTCCGTTTTTTATGTTTTTAGGTTTTGTTGGTTACAAATCTTCAGTCAGATTTAAGAAATTAAAAATGTTGGATCTAATATGTCCGACAAATTTTTTAACAAATTTCAGATTTTTTTAAAATCTCATCAATATTTCTTTTAAAATGTTACTCGGGGATATTCGGGAAACCAATATGGCAGATAAGATTTTATAAAATTGCTTGAATATGCGTCAAATAAAGAATTTAATTCAAAATGCTTCAAAAATCATGAAAAATAATTTTTTCATTTGGCAATTTTTTGTAGATTCAAAAAGATATTTTCTACCAAATTGAGCAAGTATTATTTTTTTCTACTATTTTATCAATAAAACTTAAGCTGACATCTAATTCATAATCAGCGACTCCAAAAAGCCCCGAGTAGGAGTTTTAATGCAATTAGAAGCAATTTTTGAAATCATGTTCGACATAATGGATCCTCTATTTTCAATTAAATATTTTTTTTAAATCTGACGTCTCATTCGTAATCAGCTACACTTGAAACCCACAAATAACATTTTTGAAGCAAATACAAACAAAATTTTTAAAAATCTCGTTTGCCATTTTGAATTTTAAAAAACTGACATAGGATTCGTAATTTGCGACCTCAAAAACCCCCAAATAGCAATATTGAAGCAAATGCAAACATTTTTTACAAAATCTGTCAGCCATATTGGATCCGCCATTTTGAATTTTTTAAAACTCACATCGGATTCGTAATCAGCGACGTCGAAAACGTCCGAGTACCATTTTGAAAGCATATGCAAACGCTGTATTCCCCAGGGGGATGAAAGGGTTAATATTGAGTCTTTAAAGATTTTCCGTGATTTCAATCATTTATACGTCCTCTGGCGCTTAACAAAAAAATCCAATTTTAATTTTAATATTTAAGTCGGACCTTCTTTTCCATTCTATCAAATTTTGGCGATGGAGGACAAGCTACTTTTAGTTTTATTCATATTTAAATAATAAGTTTAAAAATACAAATTTTTTGGTAAAAATACAAGTAGATTTTTGCAAAAATAAAGTTCTATACTATAAAATGAAAAATTCAGCCCATAATGTAAAAGTACATTTAGTGTATTAATTATCAAACAGTAATACTTTTTAATGTTCATAAAGTTCTTAGAAAAATTTAATTGAAATATGGTGACTTTCGACATTTCATAGGTAAGTTTTAATATTAATTTTTGGCTATTATTTTTAATTAGATTAGAATTAGTTAGATTCGTAATAAACAACTCTTAAAACCCACAAGTAACATTTTTGAAGCAAATCCAAACAAAGTTTTTAAAATCTTGTCCGCCATATTGGATCCTCTATTTTGATTTTAAAAAATTTTTTAAATCTGGCTTCTGATTTGCAATCAGCGACCCTAAAAACATAAAAAAAGAAGTGTTGTTAAAAATTATCTATTAAATGTTATTTAAATGTATAGTTTGTTACATTATTATTTTTTAACAGTCAATGTATATTCTATTGTTAAAAATAAATATTACAACTTTTTGTCATTTACTATTTTTTAATTGTAGCCACATCCATTCAAAATAGAAAGCATATTAGCGCAAATTAATTTGTTAATTTTTATAAGAATTACATGAAATTAATTGAAATATGGTGACTTTCGACATTTCATTGGTAAGTTTTAAAATTAATTTTTATCTATTATTTTGGGTATGTTTACGTAATCCTTAATATGAAACGAGTAGATATGCAAATTAGGTAAAGAGAGACATTTTTATTTATATTGCCTTTTTAGTAGAGAAAGAAAAAAAGGTTAATTTAGGGATGTCAGTATATTTTAAGCCAATAAAAAAATTGAAAAAAATTCAAACAGGTATAATCCCTTAGGATTTTGTTCAAATATTAAGCTCAATTGAGAAGTGAAACATATAAAGGACTGATGTATTATTTACACAATCATGAGTTGGAAAATAATGTCCACGTAAAAAACGCTTATACTGTCTTCTAGTTTTATAGGATCACATCGAAATATGATGCAATAATGTCGGGATTCGATGGCTATTATGCTCGTCATGGTAGACCAGATTTATTTATCTTAATGACGTGTAATCCAAATTAGAAAGAGATACAGGAAAATTTATTCCTCTATCAAACTGCTGTTGATAGACCTAATATAGTAATTAGGGTTTTCGCATTAAAAGTAAAACATCAACTTAAACTTATTGTTGGTAATAAGTTATTTGGAGAAGTCAAATCTTATGTTTATGTTATTTAATTTCAAAAGCAAGGATTACCACACATTCATATGTTATATTAAAAGAAAATTCTAAAATATTAACTGTTGAAAGTGTTGATCGTTATATTTCTGCAGAAATTGCTGATGAAAATATTAATCCTATTTTACATAAAATAATGCAAAATAATATTCACGGACCTTGTAGAGATTAGTGTTCGATTGATAGGAAATGTTCAATATTTCAAAAACTTACCAAGAAGAAAGTACAATTGAAGAAAATTGCTGTGTTCATTTTCGTCGAAGAAATATTAGTAAAGCGTATGAACGACTAAATGGATTTATCGTTGTTAATTCTAATGTTGTTTCGTATTGCCCTCGACTTTTAGAAATATTTCATTAACATATTAATGTAGAAATAGTTTCGAGTATCAACTCTGTTAAATATTTATATAAATATATTCTCAAAGGGCATGATGCTGCATCTATTGTTATCGCAAATACGAATGGTGAGGTAACTGTTAATCATAAAGAAATACATCACTATGAAGTAAACAGACATGTTGGTCCAGTTGAGACAGTTTGCAGAATTCTAAGTAAACCATCAGGGGAAAAGAGTCATAGCGTTAATAGCTTTCCTATAAATTTGCCAAATGAACAGAATGTTATTATTCGTGAAGAAAATATAGTTACGGCATTTCTTTCGATTTTAATGAAAATACAAAACTTCTGGATTATTTTAAACTTAACCAACGAGATAGTAATGCTCAAAAATATTATTATTCAGAAATACTAGTGCATTATACATGGATAATAAAATCTCTTGAATGGAACCAAAGAATTTGTAAAAAAAGTATTGGGAATAATATATTCAGTTAATCCACATCAATTGGAGTTATTTCACCTTAGATTATTATTGTTGCTGACAGTAAAAAGAGCAACTTCTTTTGAAAGTTTAGAAACAGTTAATGGAGTTGTTCATGAATCCTTTACTACTGCTTGTTTGGCATAAGAAATAGTAAATTTATGAATACAAAATAGTAAACTATGGAAATATTTTTAAAAATACACATTAACAGATAATATAAGAGCTTTACCACAAGAAAATTATCGAAAGTGAATGCTATAGACATTAATCATTATTTGTACAAATTAAGAGATTTTTCTAAAAGTAGGATGCTACGACTTCACCCATATAGCACAAAAACTTCCAGGAAACTTCCTGGAAGTTTTTGTGCCATGTGGGTAGATGAAATAAAATATTAATTCAATTTTTGTATTTGTTATGTAATTGAAAAATGTTCGAATTATACAAATATCGTAAAATTTAATTCAAAAGAATTTATCTTAAGTTGAAATTAGTTTTCTCAAAGATGTAATGAAATATATAATATATAAATTAACCCTGTAAAGTAAAGTGGTGATTTGGTTAAGTGCATAAAGCGCTATCCCAGCAGCTCACCTTGAGGGTTATTGGAAAAAATGACATTTAGCAAAAATAATTATTCGCAAAAATTTCATTTGGGGAATAATCATGCGTCCTAAAAAGTTTCAGACAAAAAATGTTTTTTTCTGTATGTAGATTGATGAAAAAAGTATTTAAAAAAGAGTATCCTAGGTCCTATTTATCTATCTTCAGAGATAGGGGCATTTTACATAATATAACCCAGGATACACTTTTTGTAAAATATTTTTAGTTTGCTTTAAATTGAAAATATGTAGGGGAGAGTGAACCTAAGTTTGAATTAGTAAAAAAAATTAACAAAATGGAATTTATTCAAGTCTGCAAGTATAAAATTTTATTTAGCGATCGTTTACCTATAATTTGATGTTATTTAGAGCGTTATAGAATGGCTTTTGTACTCTTAATACAATAAATAGTAAAAAGTTGCATTTTTGACATTTCGTCCCAAGATGACGACCACTTTTTTCGCTTGCGTTTAAGCAAGAAATGCATATTCTTTTCAATTTCGTAGAAATTTTACAAATTTGATACATTTAGGAGAAAAAATACGTCTTATTTAACTATTTTTGTTTAGAAAAAGCATTTTTTTATTTTATTCAATTTCACTGGTGGATGGCTGCGGAGACTGGCGTTTTGTTAACATGTTTGTTATGCGAAACATTTTAGATTATATCCTCTCGAAAGATAGTATGATCGATTTTCGATAAATGCGTTGTCTGACAGAAACAGGAAGCAAATCACATGGAATGTGAAACCCCCTCTACCTATAAAACGTATACGTGAGCAGACAATCTTTGAGATAATAACGATGATTTTACTGACAATGAGCCGCTTTTCTTGCGTGATGGGGAGAAGATTTCGATTGTGATTTTTACATGCACGCTATAAAGGGGGTACACTGTGAGCTATCATTATCGTTGTCAACGGACAAATTTGTAATGTTTTTGTAGATTCGTAGCTAGAGGGAATTAGAGTGATAAAAAAAGATAAACGTAGTGCGACATTAAAAACAGAGTGGTTATTTATAATCTACCATTAATGTCCTGGTGGGGAGGGACGTATTAAAGATTAATTGGTATTTCAAAGTCAAGTTTACGAAAAACCTTAGGTAAAACTAGTTTGACGTATGAAAACATGAAGACAACGTAGTGCGATGTGAAAGCGATAGTCAATTCTTGACCACTTACTTACATGTCAGAAGATCCAGATGATCTCAAACTAAAAGTAAGCTACAAATTAAGATACTTCTTTTTGCAATGCAGCATTTCTAATCGATAACGAAATTATATCTAAAGCTTTGTAAAATTATTTAATAAAATTCTAATTACCTTGCTTTTCTCGCAGAATAGAAATATTACAATTTTCTCAAAATTCAGAGTGTCCATTTAAGATACTGTTTTACATCATAATAATTTTATATGGGATAATTCACATACTCGTCACGCAAATTTAGAAAATTTTTATCCCCTCCCACGTACATCACATTTTCTTACATCGAAATTGGTCATTTTTACACATACCATCGCAAAAATGTAGACCCCACTCCAACCCTAAACCTGGGACGTAATATGTGAATGGTCCCTATAATGATTATTTATTTTTAAATAATTTTAATATTATTAGTAATAACCATTGTCATTATTCATTCTGATCACCAGCCTTAACCTGTTACCTTTTACCTAAACTTTTTTAATAACCTTGGTGTTGTGTGTTATATATTTGAAAGTATAATTACTCAATGTTATTCTTTTTAAAAATGAGAGTGGTTTATGAATCGTCGTGACGCTCCGGCTTCTAGGAAGACATTTTTATGATTAAGTTTATTCCTTTTTTTATTCTTTGCAATAATATAAAATTATTTAAATAATTTATTCTAATACAATTATTTATTTTTATTGGCTGGAAAAAATACATCACTTTTTTCTAACATAATACAAGAAATATAATCTTTAATAATTCATTTAGTACAACAAAAAATTAAATTCTTTTCTTTTAACAATATAACGGCAAAACTAATTGCAATGGAAATAATAATAGATTCTTTGATGTCAGAGTAGTTTAAACAAATAATAAAATAAAACGAATACATTCAGACGAAGATTCTTTAATGTTACTCCAACGTTTCGAAATCCACGGATTTCCACCTCAAGGAATCTAATATGTATAACAAAAAAATAATTTAAAACAAAAAGTGTTAGCTTACATTAAATTAAGCAAAGTATTGTAAAAACTTAAATAAACAATTAACATAAAAATTAAATGTTGATAATATATATGATCTTGGGAAGGTGAGACTTGAATAAAAATTCAAAAGTTTGTCGTTAAAGCGACGTTTCGCTGGCCAGGGTTTGCCAGCCTCATCAGGCTAAAATTTATTAAATACAAAAGTTACACATCAGTATTTTTTTTATAAAACGGTCTAAGAGCACTATTTCAATTAATAAACAATAATAATATACCTAAGTTTTGTTAGAACATGGAACACATACTAACGCGTCAAAAATTAAAAAGATTTCGTCAAATTGAAATAAAAACTAATCATTCCACACTTATAATAGTAAAAATTTTTCGAGAGAGAGACGACATTCTCAGAACAGCGATTCACTGTCAACTGAAACCGAATTTTATTCATCTTATAAAGTCAAGCTAGTAAATACGTCAGAGAAGTCAAAGAACTAAAATGTAAACACATTCATAGAAGAGGTACAAGATATATTGATTTTATTATTTTCATTATGGACACGAGTCTAAACGTCTAAGTAAAGGAAAGAATGTTTTGTTTAGGGTAAAGATATCTTCCTTTCTGTTGATAGTGGAATGGTTAGTTTTTATATAAATCATTTCAGATATTCGTCTTTTTTTAAAATTAGGTTCATTGTCCAATATTTTTGCATTTTCCCAGTCAAAATCATGATTAAAATTTAAGCGATGTCTATAGACTACAGAGTTATCGTTCACTTTTTTATGTTCGTTAATGCGAGTTTGCAATGATCGTTTTGTCTCGCCAATATAAGTTGCTGGGCAGTCTTTGCAATCAAACTTATATACAACATTCGTTTTGTCCCATTTTATGGTTATATCTTTTCCCAATTTTATGATAGAACTAGAATTTTTATTTATGATGGGAACAGAAATACAATTAAAATCTTTAAGAACGTTTGACAACTTGAAGAAATATTTTTCATTGAAGGGCAAAGACACCTTGGGGATTTGACTATAGATATTGATTCTATTTTGGTTATTATTATTCTTATTAGAGAATCTAAGTTTGTTCATTCTAATACCAATATGTTTTTCAATTAAATCCAAGGGATAATTATTTTTTAGAATTGTTTTAATTTTCTTGAAGTTGTCAGACTGGAACTTTTTATTGGACAATGAAATAGCTCTATCAACTAAGTTGTACACAATGTTCTTTTTTTGTTGAGTTGGATGATCTGAAAAATAATTAATAAGTCTGTCAGAAGAGGTAGGTTTTTGATACCAGTCAGTGATTATATGGTTATTTTCTCTAATTAGTGTCAAGTCAAGAAAGTTAATCGAATTGTTTTTTTCTATTTCCATAGTAAACTGTAATTTTTGGTTGTATGAATTATATTTATCTTTTAAAATTTCAAGACAGTCAGTTTCCAGATCATCCATTACAATGTCAGAAACAAAGGCTGAGATAGGTGAGACCATAGGTGTTCCGTAAATCTGCCGGTAAAACTTTCCGTCGAGTGAGAAATACGTGTTATTGAATACAAACTTAGTACAGTCGACAATGTCACCGAATGGAATCTTATAATTTTCATTTATAGAGCGTATGCGTCGATCTAAACTCTGAATGACTAGTTCACAAGAAATGTTTGTAAACATAGAACTCACATCAAGTGAAAGAAAAGTATAGCTGTCGTCCATGTCAAGGTTACACAATTTGTTTTTTAATTCTAAACTATTATTAATATGAGATCGTGGTAAACTAAAACAATTTTTTAAGGAATTATATAATGTTTTGGCTAGAAAATGAGTAGGGCTATTAATTAAAGAAATAATAGGACGAAGTGGAACATTTTCCTTATGTATTTTTGGAAGTCCATACGCATTAGCAAACACAGAGTCAGTCAAGGTCAGTTGATTTGGATGGTATGTTTTATCTAGGAATTTGTTTTCGTTCAAGTATTTAAGAATCCCTGATGTCTCTCTTATTAGTTTTTTAAGAGGGTTCTTTTTTATAAGTTCATAAGTTGAAGCATTGGAAAACAAGTTTGACATTTTGTTTTTATAATCATACTTATTCATGAGAACGGTTACATTCCCTTTGTCTGCTGGAGTAAAAAAGACTTCAGAATTATTTTTCAAAAAGAGTTTTGTTTTTTGTAATTTTTTAGAAAAGGATCTTTCTTGATTAGTCGGTAAATGTTGATTAGTCAGGTTGTTCGTCAAAATATCAGAAAACTTTCCTCTTAGAGAATTTTTTTAAGAGTCGTCAATTTCAAGATTAGATAAGGAAGACTCTAAATTTTTAATAGAATTTATTATGTCTTTTTTTGAAAAACTAAAATTAGGACCCAGTGATGCGATTTCAACGACTTCCGGGGGGGCAAAGTATCAGTCAAGTTTTTAAACCAATTATCTCTATTACATTCAGAGTTCATTTTTTGTTTACTTGTTAGTAATATAAGTTTGTTTTTATGAATGTCATTATTAGAACTCAGAATACGAATAAATTTTACCCGGGAAAGCACAAAGAACCTGTCGCGAGACTTAACATCGAAATTGGAATCTATAATACGCTCTTTACATATATTTAATGATTTATTTAAAAAAGTGACATGTAAGTGAATATCGTTGATTTCAATATTTAATAATTTTTTTAGGTAGAAATTATTAAGTTTAGAAAAGGTTGTGAAAAGAAGCAAAGTTTAAGCGCTTCTGGAAGTTGATTATATGTTGAGGAACAATATTATTGTTTCTGCAATTAAGTAGAAAAACCTTTTTGGAGAGTGCTAAAGCCAGAAGTTTATTAAGAGATGTCCATTCTTTTAGCTGTCGTTTGAGGTGTGAACCATATTTTATACCAATGTGTGTAAAGAAAGATGTTGACAATAAGTCTATCTCCGATCCAAGACTCGTAGTTAGTAAGTTGTTAGAAATATATCCTTCCATAGTTTGTAAATGTTAATAACATATATGATCTTGGGAAGGTGAGACTTGAATAAAAATTCAAAAGTTTGTCGTTAAAGCGACGTTTCGCTGGCCAGGGTTTGCCAGCCTCATCAGGCTAAAATTTATTAAATACAAAAGTTACACATCAGTATTTTTTTTATAAAACGGTCTAAGAGCACTATTTCAATTAATAAACAATAATAATATACCTAAGTTTTGTTAGAACATGGAACACATACTAACGCGTCAAAAATTAAAAAGATTTCGTCAAATTGAAATAAAAACTAATCATTCCACACTTATAATAGTAAAAATTTTTCGAGAGAGAGACGACATTCTCAGAACAGCGATTCACTGTCAACTGAAACCGAATTTTATTCATCTTATAAAGTCAAGCTAGTAAATACGTCAGAGAAGTCAAAGAACTAAAATGTAAACACATTCATAGAAGAGGTACAAGATATATTGATTTTATTATTTTCATTATGGACACGAGTCTAAACGTCTAAGTAAAGGAAAGAATGTTTTGTTTAGGGTAAAGATATCTTCCTTTCTGTTGATAGTGGAATGGTTAGTTTTTATATAAATCATTTCAGATATTCGTCTTTTTTTAAAATTAGGTTCATTGTCCAATATTTTTGCATTTTCCCAGTCAAAATCATGATTAAAATTTAAGCGATGTCTATAGACTACAGAGTTATCGTTCACTTTTTTATGTTCGTTAATGCGAGTTTGCAATGATCGTTTTGTCTCGCCAATATAAGTTGCTGGGCAGTCTTTGCAATCAAACTTATATACAACATTCGTTTTGTCCCATTTTATAGTTACATCTTTGACTTCTCTGACGTATTTACTAGCTTGACTTTATAAGATGAATAAAATTCTTTTTCAGTTGACAGTGAATCGCTGTTCAGAGAATGTCGTCTCTCTCTCGAAAAAATTTTACTATTATAAGTGTGGAATGATTAGTTTATATTTCAATTTGACGAAATCTTTTTAATTTTTGACGCGTTAGTATGTGTTCCATGTTCTAACAAAACTTAGGTATATTATTATTGTTTATTAATTGAAATAGTGCTCTTAGACCGTTTTATAAAAAAAATACTGATGTGTAACTTTTGTATTTAATAAATTTTAGCCTGATGAGGCTGGCAAACCCTGGCCAGCGAAACGTCGCTTTAACGACAAACTTTTGAATTTTTATTCAAGTCTCACCTTCCCAAGATCATATATATTATCAACATTTACAAACTATGGAAGGATATATTTCTAACAACTTACGAACATAAAAATTATAAATTAAGAAAATCAACGTAAAAATTTCAATATATTAATAATAAACAAAAAATTCTAAATTAATAAATACAACAATAAAAAATAAAATGTGAGTAAATTCTGACCAAATAAACTACAGTCAGAAAAATTAAATTTTGTCCAAGAATAAAAAACCCTACACAATGCCACTCAAAGGTACAAAAACAGTTAACCCACATAGCACAAAAACTTCCAGGAAGTTTCCCGTAGGAACCTTCAGACGATTTAATTGAGCGCATAAAGCGCTATCCCAGCAGCTCTCTTTTGAGGCCTATGGTGGTTCAAGTCCCTTTTTTAAATAATAATTTTATTTAAAAAATTTTATATAATTTTTGGAAACTTTCTAATAACTTGCAGGGAATTTCCAGGAAGTTTCTATGGGAAGCTTCCAGGAAGTTTCCATGGGAAGCTTCTAACCTTTGGACATTATTGTATTTCCTGGAAATTTCCAGGATGTTACCCAGGATATCTTCCGAATGTTCCCACGGGAAACTTCCTGGAAGTTTTTGTGATAAGTGGGAAGATAATAATAAGAGCATTTAATAAAAAATAGAGTTAATAAATAATAAAAATCATTTCATCAAACAAACGTTTTCCAAGATTTTGTTCTGTATGTAAAATTTTAAATTCATCCCACTTTATAAAGTGTGGAATAATTTTATCATTATTATTATTATTCAAATGATTACTCATTACGTAATGATATTTAACATTTCTGTCTACATTACAAATGTGTTCTTGTCTGCGAATATGCAATCCTATGTAGCACGTAATATTATACTGTACTATTATAGTCACGTAAAAATGTTCGCCTCATAGCAATATTATAATAATATTACTGTAATATTGCAGTTGTATTACCGCACAATATAACTGCAATGTTACTGTTATATTACGTGCTACATGGAATGGTCTCTTACTTTACATTATTTTTACAATCTAACGTATTTTAACTCAATTTAAATATTGACTCCAGATTCTATATGTCTCCAATGTGTGGGTGTTTCTATTCTTGAACAAAATTTCATTTTTCTGACTGTTGTTAATTTGGTAAGAATGTACTCACATATTGTTATTTATTGTTATATTTATTAATTTTGAATTTTTTTAAAAATTTTTTTAAATTGTTTTTTTCTTGTACATATTAGACTTATGGCACAATAGCTCAAGTTTTGATAAAAATATAGCTTGATTTACAAAGAGATATCAACAGAAATAGTCAAAGGAAGGATTTTTTAATTAAGTATAGACATCATGATTTGTATCCAAAGCATATGGGTAGCTCTATGCCTAAAAAATCAAAGTTGTACGCTAGTTCTTTGATTTTGTTGAAAATTTGAAATTTTTAAGTGGAATACATGCCAGTAAAAAGCCTAAATTCGATTTTGAAAAATTTTGGATTTACGAGGTTTTTAAATTTTGTATTAATAGCTTATTCCATTGAGAAACTTTTGAGCCCTTGTGGACCCTGATTAGATTAAAAATGAAAATTTTACACTACATTTAGTGAACGAAACTACTTTGCCATTTTTAGTATACTTTTCAAGATTTGCAGCAAACATGCAAATAGTAAAATTAAGTTAAGTGCTAAAGTTACTAAAATCACACATCAAGGAATTCTAGAGTTGTTCAATTCGAATACAATGTCAAATATCAAAATTTCGAAATGGCGGATCCAATATGGCGGACAAGTTTTTTTAAAAATCGATTAAATTTATGACAATTTCGTTACTCGGGGTTTTTCGATGTCGTTGATGACGAGTCTGATGTCAGATTTTAAAAATTAAAAATGGTGGCTTTAATAGAGTGGACGAATTTTGGCTCTCTGATTAGGTCTCTGATTACAAATTCGATGTCATATTTTGAAAATTCAAAAAGGTGGATTCAGTCTGTGCGAACATATTTTAAAAGTTTAAAGCTAAACTCATGAAAATTAATACATTAGGGTTTCTGGGGCCTCTAATTCCGAAACCAAAGTCGATTTTAAATTATTTTTAATTGATGTTTTGTTGATGAAAATTAAAAACTTTACTCTAATTGCAATGAACTATCTAATTTTTAATTTTCAATTTTCTATAACTTTTTAACTGCAATAGTTTTTAAATCTCATTCGAAAATACAGACACTGAAAACATCAAGGAGGGGGATGAAGAATGTAAAAGGGCTCGAAAGCATTAAAAAAATAATTTTAATTTATTATTTTAAAACTTTTGTTTTTTAAAAGAACTTTGATAAAGATAATTACATATATTAAAAACGTATTGCAGTTAAAAAGTTATAGAAATTTAAAACCTAAATATTTTCTACTGTTTGTTGTAGAAAAAATTATCAAATGTTAGTCAAGTGTCTAAAAATCATCAAAATTTCCATGATGTTTGATCTTAAATCGACTGTAGCTCTCTCAATTTTCATTCAATTTTATTCTGTAATATATGGATTGAAAGATAATTTAATTACCTTTTCAACGACATCCTATTCATCATTTTTGGACGAGTTGATTTTCCTACAGGTAAATTTAAGTGCCGTCGCTCCTCAAAAATACAAAATTTGAAGCTACAAAAAAATTATAAGAGGAAAAAAAATTTAAACTATGATTTTCTTAGTCAGAAAACACCTACTAATCGAAAAAAAATGTTTTGTTCGATTATCAAAAAAAAGTTTTTAATTTGTAAACCTGTGTAATCTGCTCGTAAATTCGCGTAAACCCGATCCATTTGAGTTGTCATGTCTATTGGTCTCATTGACAACTGGTACAAACCATACATGCAGGTCAAAAAGTCGATTGCTGGTTCCCCAGGACCTTGTCTTCGCGAAATTATTTGTTCTTCGAGCATACCTTCCTCAACTCGCCACAAGAAATTGTCTACGCTAGCGTTTTTCTGTACATTAAAACTAATGTTCCAACTACGAACGATTCTCGCGACATCTCTCGGTGGTCTGAGTTGACCGTTTGACATTTGGGAAAATCTAGAGGCTGGTTCCCATTGTCTATTTGTGTCTGGGACAAATCCCGTTTGTCCGTTGCCGAAATATAAATTTTGAAACGGGTTATGGTTTTCTGTGTTGTTTCTTTTTCCATATTGTATTGACTGTCTATTTTGATCGTATAGACTGATTGTCGGTCTCGTAGCCGTAGGTACGGTTGGGTTCGCGTGCGGAAATGTACTGTTTACAGGGTAATTTTGACTATGTGGAAATAACCGATTAGACTCAACTGTCGGGGGTCCAAACGGTTCTTGGGGATGCCAGTCTAGTGTCGTTTGGTGACCCCAAGCTCCTTGTCGATCCCTGAGGTCTGATTGACCGCGCGCGTAACTCAAATCGGTATCTGTTGGATGTAGAGGGGGTACTCGACCTTCATCTCTACTCCAACTTAGGCCCTGAAATTGTGAATTCTTATTGTCTAAGTTTACTGTCGGAATCGTAGGTGGCGCTGACACGTTTGTTTGAATACCGTAGTTTCCTGTAGTCATGTTCGGTAAACCGTATGTGTCAGTTGGTCTGCTGTTTGATGACTGGTACCATGCTACAGAATGTCCTGAGACAGTCGTTGTCGTGTGGCACGTGGGACATGTACTTGTCACTGTCATTGGTCTTTCTGCCTGTCTTTGTACTAATGACATTAATGTTGTCATTTGTTGTTGCATTAGGAACATTGACTCGCGCAATTCTTGAATTTCGGAAATGTCCCTGTCATGTGTCTCGTGTTCCGTATTTTGGCCGTGTCTACGGCGTGTATTGACGTTACCGAAATTTAAATATGGTGGGGGAAAGTCAGTTCAGAAATTTTCCGATCTGTAAAGTCTTTCTATTCCGTTAAAGCTATCCGTAAACGTGCTTGATGGGTTCGAAGTTACGGGACGTCTTTCCTACCCTCCATCCATGCCACTAACCTTTCCCGTCGCGACTGCACTTCTTCGAATGTACCCATATGTTATAACAGTTTAAATTAAGTTGTGTTTTCATTTTTTCGAACGCTTTAACTCGTCGAGAGAGTTCTTCTATCCTGCCCGTCGGTTCGGTCGCATTTTCCCGGTTTTCCCCTACTTCGGTCTGTTGTTCTTGTAGTAACCAGTTTACTTGCCCCCCTACTGCCCCTTCTAGTTCGGGTTGGGACAGATATGTTTTTTCCTGATCTGACATGTTGTATTCTTTTGTCAAGTAAGGGGAAAAAATTTTCAATAATAGAAGAAATTAATTTTTATTTATTTCGGTAAATTCCGCAATAATCCGTAATTATGGTGGAATAATTATAGTCTATTATTAAATTGTTGGTATTTACTTCTTTTTTTGTTTATTAACAATTTTTAATAAATTTTATATATATATTTTATATAAATCAATAATTATAATTATTAAACTTTTCTTAATATTTTATATTCTAATTGTTCAAATAAATATTATTTATTTCTTTCTCAAGCAAATTAAATTTTCAATACTTTTTGTTAGTAAATAATTAATTATTACTGTTTATTATTTTTAAACATTGTAATAAAATTGCGGGCAATATCTATGCAACTGACCTTATTTAACAAAATCAGACCTCAATTGCGGGACTATCTATTATTAATGGCGTGAGCAATATCTCTGCACCCGACCTGAAATAATAATAATAATATTAATAATATCAGACCTCACTTGTTTGACCACTGGTTTTTGAGGCGGACGTGGGCAATATCTGTACATCTGGACGGTTATTTAATATCAAGATTTCAGAATATTTAATTTGATTATTAATTGTGAAAACTCACCAAACTCAGCCCGCACTGGACTCCACTGTCTCAGAGAATTCAAATAGTTAACATTTAATGAAGGTGAAACTAGCACCTGGTTATCAGCACCCGCTTATTTTGTAAATTAAGTTTTAACATGAAATATTATTTATAAAGCTGTTGTTTGCACCCATCTCTCAGCAGGCACTTAATTTTCCAAAATTTGGTATTCGTTTTAAACAAAAAAATAATTAACTTCAAAATTTAACATCTAAAAGTAAGTGAGTGCTAACAACGAGATTCCAGTTTCAGCTTCATTAACATCTGCCTTAAATTTTACTAATTCGGGTTCCGGATCGCGGACGGGCTAAATCACAACCTTTCGACCTTTCAATCTTATTGTAGTCTCATGGGTAAGGAAAAAGTTAAAAATTTCATACTTGAATTAATATCTCAAATATTACCCACATCCATTTTTTTGATCTGATGATCGGCAACACGCGACTACAATACTGATCATGAACATCCACACTGCCCATGAACTTATTGTAATTACTAAAAGCGTATGGAAATGGGATGTCAATCTTTTTATTCACATCTTTACTGTAACGTTTTACAGAAGCTAAAGGGGTTACACCTGACGTTGTCGATAGAATTGATACCTGTTTAGAATCCTGTACGGTAATGAAATTGATTCCACTGTTTTTATCATTTTTAACAGCGTGTGTTCCCCTGGAAGCAAAGACCCGCGTTTTTCAAGTGCACCAGTAAATCAGGACAACAGAATAGGTTGTCAAAATATACATGATATTTTAACAGATTTTTTTGGTAAGATATTAAATAGAAGAGGTTCAAGCATCTGAAGAACTACACGACTCTTAAGAGCACAATTTGCCAGATTGTTGCCAGAAAAGTGTGACGAAACCAAGTAGAAAAATAAACAGGAGATCGGTCTCCTTATACTACTCCATGTAATACACCTGCATTCCATGCTTACATTATAAATCATGGTTCTGATTGCCTTCATTTACAAAATAGTGAACAACTCATTCAATTTTAAAACATAAATCATCGTAGTTAAGACAAATATTGATAAAATTAATCGGTATTTAATATACAAACTCGTTAGGGTCTATAGAAGACGATAACATATCAAAAAACTTAAAAATTAATAATTGTTTAATAATATTTAATTGTTATTAATGATCTACCCGCAATCACATTTTCTTACCTTCGCCGACAAAAAGTCAGTGGGGAAGTTTCGAATTAAAAGAACTTTTAGTGAGAGTTTTTCAATGTATAAAGAAGTTTTCTGAAAAATTTCAAATTGATTTATTGAAAAGTTTAGAAAATATCTAAGTTTAAACAATTTGCGCTTGGCGCGCTAGCGAGTTGCCGTCTATAGAGAATAATATTCTGTATATGAATGATCTGCTTCTCATAACTTTTACATATACAATTATTTACTATCGCAAATAAATTGTTTTTAATTATATTAAACTTTTATAATAATAAATAATAAAATTATTTAAACATTTTTTAAATGAAATGAAGAAAACCAAAAAATAATTTTTTTTAGAATGTAAATTTTTACGTGACAAATTATTGTTAAAAATTTGTATGTTTTAAGAATGCGAAATATTACCTTTAACGTTATTGTTAAATATGTTATTATAACGTAAAAAATTAATATTATTATGAGTCTAAAGAAAAGTGGAAAAATTTAATTAATGTATATCTAGTACTTTATTAAATTAAATATGTAATTAAAATGCCTTAACATTAGTTTGAGTTATTTATTAACATTTACTAGTATTTAAAAATTATTTAATTCATTTTTATTATTTTATACATATTAAAAATTGTTTAATTATTGTAATGGTTCAAATTTAATGCCATTACATATTTCAAAAAATATTAATATTTTAATATTTTATCAAATTATTTTAAATTAAAAATAAATATATTATCTATGATAATATATTTGCCCCTGAATAAATCAAACCATGAATACACGAAAGGTGAGAATTAAATATTAATTCCCAATTAAAATAAGAGATGTCAATAATTACTTTTATATTGACCTCTCTCGTAAATAACATCGCGTTCGAAGTATATAAATACGCGAGGCGAGCTTCAAAAAATCGCAGCTCATACTGTAGTCCGTACTACAGCAGTGAAAGTGCCAAAGGTACCACTACTGAGGAGGACGTACGTGAGAAGCCTACCACCGGCCCGAGCCATGCCGCCTGGAACACAGAGAGCCAAGCCGCCAACCGCAGTAGCAGTGAAGTAAGTATACTGCATGCCTCCCGTACGCCACCTCGGCTCGGAGCATGTATTCAGTATTACAGTGAACGCCACCACCGGCTGCTGACTCTCTCTCTCTCCAGCCAACGCCACCTCGGCTGTTGGGATTTCTTTAAATGCACTCTCGTTGTGCATTGAATGCTCAATACGTGTGTTAGGCTTCACCCTTATATTCTTCGTATACGCCACCCTTTTCTATAGTGAAAGCCACCCACGGCTGCTATAGATCGTATTTTTTATAACTTAGAATCTTACCCTTTTTACATCTTTTTCCCTAGTGCTTCACACTAGCTTAACATATATGTTTAAATAATTTTATTATTTATTATTATAAAAGTTTAATATAATTGAAAACAATTTATTTGCGATAGTAAATAATTGTATATGTAAAAGTTATGAGAAGCAGATCATTCATATACAGAATATTATTCTCTATAGACGGCAACTCGCTAGCGCGCCAAGCGCAAATTGTTTAAACTTAGATATTTTCTAAACTTTTCAATAAATCAATTTGAAATTTTTCAGAAAACTTCTTTATACATTGAAAAACTCTCACTAAAAGTTCTTTTAATTCGAAACTTCCCCACTGACTTTTTGTCGGCGAAGGTAAGAAAATGTGATTGCGGGTAGATCATTAATAACAATTAAATATTATTAAACAATTATTAATTTTTAAGTTTTTTGATATGTTATCGTCTTCTATAGACCCTAACGAGTTTGTATATTAAATACCGATTAATTTTATCAATATTTGTCTTAACTACGATGATTTATGTTTTAAAATTGAATGAAAAATAATTTTTTTTAGTTTTTTGCTCTTACTACTTAAACTAATTGTCCTATAAAAAATTTCAAAGG
Organism: Leptopilina myrica (nomen nudum); assembly: GCA_032872475.1. Classification (NCBI taxonomy): domain Eukaryota; kingdom Metazoa; phylum Arthropoda; class Insecta; order Hymenoptera; family Figitidae; genus Leptopilina; species Leptopilina myrica (nomen nudum). The sequence goes on along the minus strand of CM065463.1, from coordinate 27,177,806 downwards.
AAAAAAAGATGCGCCTCTTTATTTTCTATAATGCAGTACTTTTTAAAATTCAAAATTTCATACTTTAATTTTATCGGCATTTGGAACTCTTGATTGACAACATAGCGTGCAGTGGAGCGTCACAGCTAGTTCTTCTTCCCATTCGCTCATATACTGTACCTTAGCTTTCCTTTTAGCCATTAAAGTCTACTTGAAATTTTTTTTGCTATTAAAAAAATTTTAAATACGTTAAATTTATTTACATACAATTTATAGATTTATGAGTCATCTTCATAACATTGCTCATCCTCCTTTCTCTTCTTTTTATGTCAGGAAATTCAACTTTATGTGAAACTATATCTTTATGTAATATAAAATGCTATTTGATTTACATCTCAGCAATATTACGGCTTTATTTTTCATAATTATAAATAGAGTGATTAATGTTATCCATATTCGGGTAATAATAATTTGTTAGAGTTATAAACTCAAAATATTTCTAGAAAACCGGTTTCTGGGGTTCGAATTATCGAGGCTCTACTGTATTATCTTTTTCATTCAAATTTTTTTATAGTTTATAAATAATTAAGGGATTTAATCTTGAACTGTTTTTTCATTCATTTGTCAAAAGTCGGTCTAATAAAAGTTCAAAAACGCAAGAAAACCATTATTTGTGACGCTCCACGAAAGAAGGGACCTATCTCCGAAAGAACATTAGGCTCAATTTTCCGTACACAATGCATGAAAACTGAGCCTAATGTTATTTCAGGGATAGGTCCCTTCTTTCGTGGAGCGTCACATATACCTTTGCATCATTTACTAAGTATTTAAACAATTGTTGTCAGTTTGAAAGGAATTTCAGATTAAGTGCTACGAGAATCGCGTGATTCGATCACTCTCATTGTTTCATTAACATTGCTATTCATGAACAACTAAAAATTTGAATTTATTAATTGCGTGTAATGTAACGATAAACTTTAGTTTTTACGCATTCGACATTTAAGAAAAATAATGTTCATCAAAAAGTCAACTAACATTTTAACTTGAGTATTATACTTCAAGTTTAGATGTTTAGATGTGCTCTGATTTATATGGTAGGATGCTCTATCTCAGGACCTGAAGGCTGCAACCTGTTTATCTACCACCTGCCTCAAGAGTTTGGTGATGCTGAGCTCATGCAAATGTTCATTCCTTTTGGTAACGTCATCTCCTCCAAAGTCTTTATCGACCGGGCTACTAACCAGAGCAAATGTTTCGGTGAGTATTAAACTCATAAGGCAACCATGACAATTTAAAATTATAAGATTATTCATAGGCTACATAGTAATTATATTATTCTTTTAAACTTGTAATTAAAAACATATTCAAATTATACAAAAAATTTAAAGTAAAATATACAAAGCGGTGACCGCGCTTCGACATTCGATATAGACCGGTATTTTCTTACTACGTATATCAAGCGGGAGGTTTAATGTCGAGGTATAAAGATGTGCACTGTCGATTACTTTCCAGTACACACCGTTAGAACTCGGCTGTCAATACAGCGGTTGTACTTAAGAGAGTTTTTTCAAAGTTTCCCTCTCCTCTGTCGAGGAAACCCATTTAGATGGATGGTCCATGCAAATGCATGTATTGCTAACCCAAAAATGTTCTGTGGAAACGCGAAAATAGTTGGTATACAGGTGATTCTCCGCGTAGCGCACAATTTAATGTCCCTTATGTTGTTTGACATATTTCTAATTAGTTAAAATTAAAGCAAAGAAAATGTAACTAAACTTGTTAACTCAAATACACAACAATCAAAGGGGAGATTCCGTCGACATTGAAACCGTCGAATGCTTGGCGACGATTAGACTCATTCGCCTGATATTTGTCAAACTTAACCAAATTACCTTTTTCCTCGCAGTCCAATTCCTTCGTCGTACACTGGCAGGTAGACTGATAATTAAACACCAATTTATTTTAAACAAACTTTATTAAATTTAAGTCAACCAGCTCAACTGATTGAAAAACAGGTGTGATTGTGTCGCGACAGCTCAGCGAAGTAACCGATTCGCACTCGCGAAAATGAGCTTCTTGCACCAACGCCGGTGCCCTACTCCTCGGACCTATTTCCTCTTCAATTTCGAAAAAGGCGCGAAATTCAAATGACGACACTTCGTCACAGTTGTTTAAGAAATCAGTTTTATATATACTAATAAATTTAACGTGGATAACTTATTTCCATGGTAACAAATAAAAGTCTATAGTCATTTTTATTTAAAAGCTTATAATTTTACTTAAAAATCTGTTTTAAGGTGCCAAAACGTCATGGTCTAATCAGTCCCAACTACCATTTCATATATAAAATGTGTTTTTTAGTAAAATATAATAATAAATATAATGATCATTGACATTTTCTTATTGTCTAAGTTAGTAGAATTGAGAAAAACAAAACACTTGCGGAAAAACAAATTTATTTTTTAATATTTTTGTAGATATTTCTTGTCCCCCGTTTTCGCGTCATAATTATTTAAATTAAATAAATCATTATGAAACCTATTTTCCTTCAAAATAGATGTATTGAGCTATATAAGATAATTTTTCCAAAAGATAATATAATATTCCAACTTGGAGAACACACTTAAAAGTCCCCGGGTGTCGCACACCCAGTGTGCGGTTTAAAGATGGATTCGACAGTGTGCGGTTTAAGAGTTAACAATGAAAATAACCTGAAGAATTTAGTGCTGCCAAATAGTAAACATAAATTTTTCTAGGGTGGCTACCTTCAGGTTCTCTATCCTGTTGAATAGATAAAAAATTTATAATAAATTTTTTTTAAGTTCCTGCCCAGAACTAAGATAGAAACATCGATATGAATTAAAAATTCCACTCTTTTATAGAGCTATAACTAACAAAACATATGTTAAAAAGTGTTTATATCAATATTACGTACAAAAAATACGATTTAATTAATTTGGGTAAAGTTCCGAATATAACCACGCCTGATTTTAATAAAACTTGGTATAGGCCAGTCGGTGAGTGCAAAAAGTGCACAAACATGCAACCTGAAAATTCACAGTGGTTTCTTGTAGTTGCAGGGCCCCAAAGAAGAGCCCCATAGTTTACTCTCTATTTCTGGTTGCAAAAAATGGTGTAAACAATCGTAAAACATGATTTCTCAAAGACCGTTGCTTCCGGTTAAATTTTAGAGAAAAAAGTTGTTAATGAAAGCTATAGAGCTTGGAAAAACTTTCAAATGACTGGCCGGAAGTTAAAAAAAGTTAATTAGTTTTGTTTCAAATGAATTTAAACCATTTAAAATAGCACTTTTTAATTGTTTAATAAGTTTGTTAATAATATTCCTCTTGCGAAGGTAAATAAACCCCAAAAAAATTCAACTTGATCGGATAATGCTTATTCGAAATCTTAGTATTAATGAGGGATTGTGTAATGGAACAAGGCTGCTTGTTTTAGACTTATCATATATTAACTTATCAAATATTAACGGGAGATAAGAGAGGAAATATTGTTTTTTAACATAGAATAACTTTATATTGTGAAATTTTATATCCATTTAATTTGAAAAGACGACCATTTCCTATAAAATTGTCTTTCGCAATGACCATTAATAAATCCCAAAGGCAAACATTTAATAAAATATTCATTTATTCAAGAAGTGATGTTTTTAATCATGTTCTAATATATGTTGTATAATCAATAGTAAAATCATTTGATTCCGTAAAAATATTTTTAGGAAATAATAGAAGTAATATTGGGATCCGAAATCATGAGAAACTGACCTATCCCTTTACCCACTTGCGTCCTACATCTTGGTTTTTATTTTTTATTTCTACATATGTTAGAGAGAGTGGAAATGAAAAGACAACTACTAGAAGTGGGTCGACACCAGAGGGCCAACGCAGCTCTGCAGTTGCCAATATATATAAAAAATTTTGTTAATAAAGAAATTTTGGAATTTTTTTATATTTATTAGTTCTGAAAAAAAGAATTCTTGTGATATATATATATAATTATTATTTATGAAAATAATTGAATTTGGCAAAGAATTTTATGATTCATCTATAATCGGAAAAATCCCATATGTTTTAACGTAGGAAACGACTAAGAGAATATATTTTTGATCAGGATTAGATAAATTTGTTAATCCTTTTTAAATGAAACAATGTTACATTAGTTTTGCAACGTTTCAATGTCTTGGTTTGACACCATCATCAGGCCACTTTATTAAACAATGAAAATTATTTTTTAATATAAAATTTACAAGTAAAATAAACTTAAGGTTTCTTCAAAAAAGTAAAATAAATTAAGTTAACACAAAATTAATATCTACCTAATCATTTCGCAAAATATTTCAATAAATTATTTGTTATATTTGTTACATTTGTAACGCGTCTTAAAACCTAAAATACGTTCGAAAATTAAAAACGAATAAGTTAAGACAGAACTCGGACATCTCGTACGAGTGACAAAACAAGACTATAATCTGAAAGAGACAATTTTGCATTTCATATGAACAGCATGTGTGGAATCAATGAACTCAAATCAAAATAATCGAGATAAGTTTACTCTTTCAGTTTTCTTAATAGAGGAAAATAAGTATTGCTTAGAAATTGTATATCTTCTTTCTTATTGATCGTATTATTGTTAAACTTAACATATATGAGCGATTCCACGTCAAGTGATCAAGGGGTCTTTTGGTGTAATGTTTATTTCAATAATTTTTTACTCTTAAACAAATAAACATACAAATTTGACAAAGTACATTTTGGAAAGGTTTTTTCATGCTCTTTCGATTGGAAATAAGCATTTTGAAAAAAAAAATTTTTTTGACCCAAAAAAATCAAAATTAAAAATAAATTTCAATTTTTGGGGGAGAAAGGTACGATTTTTTTTTTTTTTTTAAACGAAAGCTGAGGTTTTTTCCTAAAAGGACATATAAATGGTAAAGTGGGACTAGAATGTTTAAACATTGAAAAAAAGAGTTTTCTACTCGCCGGAGCGCTCAAAACCCGGTTTTTAGCTCCGTTTTGGAGAAAATTCTTTTTTTCAATATTTAAACATTCTAGTCCCACTTTATCATTTATATGTCCTTTTAGGAAAAAACCTCAGCTTTCGTTTAAAAAAAAAAAAAAAAAAAAAAATCGTACCTTTCTCCCCCAAAAATTGAAATTTATTTTTAATTTTGATTTTTTTGGGTCAAAAAATTTTTTTTTTCAAAATGCTTATTTCCAATCGAAAGAGCATGAAAAAACCTTTCCAAAATGTACTTTGTCAAATTTGTATGTTTATTTGTTTAAGAGTAAAAAATTATTGAAATAAGCATTGCACTGAAAAACACAAAAATTTAACCCCCTCCCCCTCGGAAAATAATGGACTGGGTAAAAAAATATTTTCACGAAAAATTACTATCTATGAGTACTACAAAAGCCCCAAGTTTTGCTACGATTGGAGAAAAATTTTTCTCCACCTTGATCACTTGACATGGAATCGCTCATATATATTAAAATTTGTAGAGTCGGTCATTGAACAGTCCAACATTAATTTTACTGTTTGTAATTTCTTATGCCTTGTACAGTTGTGGTCTGTAGAGTTGGCCAATGAAAAATTAATCAGCATGTAGAATATTATTTTGTTCAGTTGGCTTTGTAGAATCGAGTATTTGAAGGATTAGAAAAGGTTGAATTGGCTCCCTGCTAATTTTTGGAATGCGACTAAAGATGGATGATTTATCATAATTTTGATTATTTTTTAATGTAGACTTTTGTTTAAACAATCTAATTTTTTTATGTTTATTGATAAAGTCTAATTGATAATCATTCGTAAGCAGAATTTGGATCACCTTTTCGATATTACATTTGTAAATATGGAATTTACAAGAATTTCGAATATTTGTGATTCTTTTATCTAAGCTTTAGAGAACTAGTTCGTGTGAGACATTCGTAAAGAGTGAACTGACGTCTAGTGAAAGTATTACAAAATCATCTGGTAACGAAATATTTTTCAATTTATCTTTTAATTCGAGTAAAGTGCTTGTCATAGTAAGTTGATTTTTCTGATATTTATATTTAAGATAATGATTAATATTGAGATGTTGCAGAATTTTGTAAGTGTCCGATTGTAATTTGGACAATATATTTTTTCCAGTTAATTTTTTATAAGTGTATTGATCAGAAAGAAGAATGTCAGCTTTAGATATATAATCAGATTTTTTAATACAAACAGAAACGTTGTCTTTGTCAGAATTTGTGAAAAAGTTTAACAAAATGTTTTTTACAGGAATTACTACAAAGAGATATATGTTGTAAACGAGTACTTATGTGTTGTACATGTTGAGGTAAGAAATTGTTGCTTTTGCATCTCAATAAGAAGTGACGTTTAGATACTATCATTCTTTTAAATAAAAAAATTTACTAACAAATTTACGGCACCCCTATAAGTTATGTCACCACTATTTGCAGATATTGTCATGGATGACCTTGAAAGCGATTATTAAAAAATATTTAAAAATAAATTTAACTGTATTCCTGTTTTTTATTTTAGATATGTGGACGACATACTATTAAGTGTCCACTCAGATCATATCGACTTAGTATTAAATGTTTTTAACTCTTATAATACAAATTTAATATTTACTTATGAATTTACTAATCAAATTAGTTTTCTCGATATGACATTCATTTAAGACAATAAAAAACTTATTACTAATTAGTTCCAAAAACCACAATCTTCTAAAAGAGTTATCAATTACTTTTCACCGATCCAATCCAATAGAAAAGAAACATTATTTATAATTTCTTGGATAGAGTCACATGAATCTTTTCACAAATGTAATATCGAAAAGGTGATCCAAATTCTGCTTACGAATGATTATCAATTAGACTTTATCAATAAACATAAAAAAATTAGATTGTTTAAACAAAAGTCTACATTAAAAAATAATCAAAATTATGATAAATCATACATCTTTAGTCGCATTCCAAAAATTAGCAGGGAGCCAATTCAACCTTTTCTAATCCTTCAAATACTCGATTCTACAAAGCCAACTGAACAAAATAATATTCTACATGCTGATTAATTTTTCATTGGCCAACTCTACAGACCACAACTGTACAAGGCATAAGAAATTACAAACAGTAAAATTAATGTTGGACTGTTCAATGACCGACTCTACAAATTTTAGTATCCATTATTATTATATTTAAAAATCCTGGCTCTTCAATGATCGACTCTACAAATTTTAATTCTAATACATATGACAATTAGAAAACGCGACTTTTCAATGATCGACTCTACAAATTATAATTTGTATTAATATGACAATAATTAAAAACCCTACTTTTAAATGACCGACTCTACAAATTATAATTTTAACTAATATGACATTTAGAAAACCCGACTCTTCAATGAATGACTCTACAAATTATAATTTTAAGTAATATGACAATTAGAAAACCCGACTCTTCAATAACCGACTGTACAAATTATAATTTTAATTAATATTAATATTAATACCATACTTTGTGAGAAACTTTGAAACAAAGTCGGGCCATCTTTGGGCGCAGTAACTTCGGCTGACAAAGTTGGCCCGACTTTGGCCCGACGATCCAACTGTGGCGGCCGACCGAAAGTTGGTTTTTTCTAATTGTCATATTAATTAAAATTGTGATTTGTAGAGTCTGTCATTCAATAGTCGAAATTTCTAATTGTCATATTAATTATAATTATAATTTGTATAGTCGATCATTGAGGAGTCGGGATTTCTAATTGTCATATTAATTAAAATTATAATTTGTAGAGTCGTTCATTACAGAGTCGGGTTTTCCAATTGTAATATTAGTTAAAATTAGAGTTTGTAGAGTCGGTCATTAAAAAGTCGGGTTTTGTAATTATTGTCATATTAATTAAAATAATAATTTGTAGAGTCGGTCATTAAAAAATCGGAATTTTTAATAGTCATATTAGTTACAATTATAATTTGTAGTGTCGTTCATTCAAAAGTCGGGTTTTCTAATTGTCATATTAGTTAAAATTATATTTTTTAGAGTCCGTCATTAAAATGTCGAGGATTGTAATTATTGTCATATTAATCCAAATTATAATTTGTTGAGTTGTTCATTAAAGAGTTATATTAGTTAAAATTATAATATAGTTATATTAGTTATATTAGTTAAAATTATAATTTGTAGAGTCGGTCATTAAAAAGTAGGGTTTTTTAATTATTGTCATATTAATCCAAATTATAAATTGTAGAGTCGATCATTGAAAAGTCGCGTTTTCTAGTTTTCATATTAATTAAATTTATAATTTGTAGAGTCGGTCATACGAAAGTCGGGTTTTGTAATTATTGTCATATTAATCCAAATTATAATTTGTAGAGTCGATCATTGAAGAGTCGGGTTTTAAAATTGTCATATGATTTAAAATTATAATTTGTAGAGTCGGTCATTAAAGAGGCAGGATTTTTAAATATAATAATAATGGATAACGGAATTTGTAGAGTCGGCCATTGAACAGTCGAACATTGATTTTACTGTTTGTTATTTCTTATGCCTTGAACAGTTGGGGTCTGTAGAGTTGGTTTATGAAGAATTAATCGGCATGTAGAATATTATTTTGTACAGTTGGCTTTGTAGAATCGTGTATTTGTAGGATTGGAAAAAGTTGAATTGACTCCCTGCATAAAAATTTCCATTCCATTTAATGATAATTACTCACAATTGTCAAAGATTTTAAAAAATTATGATTTATTATCAATTCCAATGGTTAATAATTCTTTGACTTCAGTTGTTAAATTAGGTAAAGATTTAACTAACAAATGGAACCAAACTGGTATCGTTTACAAATTCCACTGTAATAATTGTTCCGCCACTTACATCGGTGAATCTAAACGTAGTTTGGAAAAAAGAATCAAAGAACATAAAAACAAAAATTTGAATTTGTAGTTAATGAACATCAAACTGCACTCAATCATTGATTCAATTTTTATTATAAAAAACGATTAATTTCTGAAATGTTATATATTAAGTTTAACTATAAAACGATCAATAAGAAAGAAGATATACAATTTCTAAGCAATACTTATTTTCCTCTATTAAGAAAACTGAAAGAGTAAACTTATCTCGATTATTTTGATTTGAGTTCATTGATTTTACACATGTTGTTCATATGACGTGCAAAATTGTCTCCTTCAGATTATAGTCTTGTTTTGTCACTCGTACGAGATATCCGTGTTCTGTCTTAACTTATTCTTTTTTAATTTTCGGACATATTTTATGTTTTAAGACGCGTTACAAGTGTAACAAATATAACAAATTATTTATTTAAATAATTTATTAAAATATTTTGCGAAAGTAGTAGGTTGATATTAATTTTGTGTTAACTTAATTTAATTTACTTTTTTGAAAAAACCTTAAGGTTATTTTACTTGTAAATTTTAAATTAAAAAATAATTTTCATTGATTAATAAAGTAGCCTGATGATGGTGTCAAACCAAGACTCTGAAACGTTGCAAAACTAATGTAATATTGTCTCATTTATCACTCTTCCGATAATCGATTTAAAATGGATTAACAAACTTCAACAACGGAAGAAAAAATTAACTATGTAGTATTAGATAAAAATTACATTGTTGAGAGTATTTTTATTTGATTCTGTTAAAGTTTATACATGTTTTAATAGAAATAACGATGTTTCTAAAAGCTACGTTTTTTATTTAAATTTTTCAAAAAGGTAAGCAATAATGCAAGCATTATTATTTTAGTGCGTTATAAATAAGGATAGAGATTAGTGAAAAGTAGTAATTTTTAGATGACATTTCACAATGTTGTGGTATTGGTATAAAATTTTATTTGTAGCATAGTAGTTTATAGTTAAAAAAATTGAATAGGCACGCGAAGCGCGCAGAATTTGTTCTAGTATTGCTAAAATCATCAAAAATTTCTATGATCACTTGGCGTGGAATTGCTCTAATGTATTTTCACTCAATATCGGCCAACTAACCAGCCAGCGCCACGGTGGTCAGCAGTCAACAGTATGGTTAGTTTCAACTTACAAAACAAAAGTGCGTTGGTAGAACTGCGCGAGTTGATTTAAATTGTTTTTAAAATAATAGTTTATGGGTCAAAATAAAAAAATCGACAATACGTGCCTAACTTTTTAAAAGGAAATAAAATCTTTGAAATGTTGAAGCAAATTGTCCGTTTTGTTTGTTATGTTCTAAAATATGTCAAAAATCATAAAATGCAAGATCAAGGAATACTTATTAGCTTATTAATATTTTTTTTAGTAATCACATATTTAACCTATTTCAATTTGACGAAATTACAAAAAAAGTTTATAGTAATAATTAATTTTTTATTTTTAGTTAGTTTAATTATTTAATTACTGAATTTACCTGTTCAATAATAATAACATATTATTTAGCGTGTTAATCGTTTTAATTTTAATTTTAATTTTAATTTAATCAAATTTCGATTCAACGCGGGTATTTCTATCAATTACCGTAACGCATGCGCAGAGCAGTTTAAGTAATAAGGCTATTCAAGTTGGGTGGGGGAAAATTCAAGATGGCCGTTTACTGGTGCACAAACTTGTATACAAAGTGTATGGGATAGAGTCTAATTTTTTAAATATCTCGCTTAAACGAAATTTTTAACCATAAGTTTATTAGGATTTTATGTTTTATTTTTAATGAACTATTTTTTGCAATAATAAAATCGAAAAATTAAAAAAATCGATTTTTATTATTGCAAAAAATAGTTCATTAAAAATAAAACACAAAATCCTAATAAACTTATGGTTAAAAATTTCGTTTAAGCGAGATATTTAAAAAATTAGACTCTATCCCATACACTTTGTATACAAGTTTGTGCACCAGTAAACGGCCATCTTGAATTTTCCCCCACCCAACTTGAATAGCCTTATATGGACATAATGTTTGGTAACAGCTGATAGAATTTTGCTAACCGATGAAAGCATTTTGCTCACCGCCTTTCGTCACAGTGAGGAAATTGGTAATTTCGTATAGCTGTGAACGATTGGCAAACGAGGATTTTGCATGTATGTATAAAGAAAAAAATATTTTTCTGTTATTAACAAAAATGTTGTATTTTGAAGAAATATAAAATGTCCGCCCGAAGGCAATACTACATGTAATGTTATATCAACATTACATGGTAATGTTATTGCAACCTTACATGGTAATGTTATTGCAACATTCCAGTAATGTTACGTGCTGCTTGAGTATACTTTTACTTGATATAAATGAAAAATAAAAGCATAAAATCTTACTTTAGTCAGGAATTTTTTGAATTAAAAAAACTAACTCCACCACCATTGAAAATAGGTCGGATTTTTTTATAAAAATGTTTTATGAAAATAAATGAAGTTAAATTGATATGGTTAAAATTGGATAAATTAATATAAACAAATATTATTATATTACAAAATAATAAATTATTATTATATTATAAACAAATGGTTGTTTATGACAAAAAAACGTACCCTTTTTTAACATCCATTATTATGCATTTATATAAAAAATATAAACTTCAATTCAAACTTAAATATTTTCTAACAAACGTATTATTTTCTCTTTGACAAATAATTTTTTTTTTGTGTTAAAGTGTGCTCTATCCGAATATGATATTAAAAAAAGTATTTCTTTGGACTGAACTTTAATATTTGACGATGAATCACTGTACAGTGAAACAGGTAAGTCTAAAAATTTATGAACAGTTTTCCCGTTAGGAAGCAAAGTGGCAGCTACACCTGTAAAAGTCATGTTGCAATCATTTATTCTTTTATTTTTTAATAAATGCCATAAAGTGATATATAAAAAAGATTTTTCAGATCCTCCACAACCATTAATATATAAGCATTTAGAACTATTAAAAGAAGAATCATTTATGACTTTTAGTATATAATAAACTATATTTTTTTGTTCCACATTTAATTGATTATAATAGTGCTCTCCTATCTTGATATGTTCAAAAATATTTACATCATCAACCTGCGCAGATAAATCTTCATTAATGTATAATAATCCCTGAAAATCAGTTAGACAATATCCTTCATTTAATAACAATCATTTTATATTTTTATAAGCTGTTTTCTCAGAATCAATATTGTCAAGTTTTGAATAGTCTTCTGACATTTGACCCTTAAATTTTTCCCAAAGTTTTTCCGGATGTACAGGATGACAATGAATTAGAATTCTTACAAATAATTGGCGAAGTGAATGAGGCATCATCCATAAGGTAGCTTCTTCCATTGTCCTAATCCACCCACTATCATCTTCCATGAGTCCTAATGCTGAATAGGCAGATGTAAAAGATTCATAAATAACTCCATTAACTGTTCTTAAACTTTAAAAAGAAGGTATTCCTTTTTTAGTTCTTTGCCTACAACGAACATAACAATTTTCTTTAATATATTGTAGTTTCTTCTTCTTGGCATTATTATTTTATGCAAAGAAGGATTGCTATTTTCATTAGGAATTTCTGCAGAAATATAAGGATCAACACTGTCAACTGTTAATAATTTAGGATTTTTTTTCAATATAACTAACAAATGAATATATGTCAATTCTCGCTTTTGAAATTCAATAACATAAACATAAGACTTCATTTCTCCAATTAACTAGTTGTCAAAAATAACTGTTAAAAGATGTTTGTGCAACGCCTGTATGAAAAACATTACCTTACATGCTTGTAAAGTAGGCGCAAAACAGTACTTTGCTGCACTAGTGCGACAAAGTGCTTAAAGAATGATTAAAAGCAGGATTGTGCAGTGACGCGTTACTCGAAATCTTCATCAAGTAATATATAGTTTTTAGAGAGGTAAAATACTATTTCATCATAAATAAAAACATTCGTTGTAGCTTTTTATTTACTAAAAAGTTTAAAATGGCACTTTTTCTGAACAGTTGTTGCACAAAGTACTGTGTGCAACACGTACAAAAGAAGATTTTCCGACCTCGTGCAAATTGCTGCCCTCGCTTCGCTCGGAGCAGCAAACTTCCCACTCGTCGGGAAACAGCTTCTTTATGTACTTGTTGCACAATATACTATTAACCTTCAAGGCAAAAACTATAGTTTCTATATCAGGTCTTTTAGAAGCAGTTTGATGAGGTAATAAATTTTCTTGTATTTCTTTCCACTTTGGATTGCACGTCATTGTAATAAATAAATTTGGTCTACCATTACTACCAACAATAGCCATGGCATCCTGATATTGCTGCATCATATTACGAGGTGATCTTATAAAAGTTTATGGCAATCTAAGCATATTTCCTACATGTACATTATTTTCTAACTTATGATTTTGTAAATAACCGATTAGCCCTTGATATGTTTCACTTCAAAATTGAGCTTGATTGTTTGCACAAAATCGTAATCAATCTTTCTCTATTTTTACATAATTGTCAACAATCCATTTTTGAAATAATCTTCCTTCATATAAAAATTGATTAAATTCCTTATCTCTAATAGCTATTTTGTATTTACAATAGATAGACTAAAAAAATAGTATGGTTTCTACTTCTAAAAGCACTATCACTACGAATAATATTAATATTATATCCTTTATTTTCGAGTGGATAAAATATGGGATAAATCCATGGTTCAACATTCGGATCTAAATTACTCACTAATTTTAATTCCTTTGTAGACTTATTGGGAGTTTTCGGCAAATGCTCGGATTATACTCTAGATTACGTCAGTGGTGCTCACTTTCATTTTTGAAGACGTCTTCTTTTACTGTTTAAGTAACACGTTGAAATTGTTTACTTCGGTAAGCTCTTAATTTTCATTGGTTCAAATATTGTGAATTTTCACAATGTATGAAATATCCCTTAGGTTCTAGAAAAATTGTTTTAAAACCCAACTTTCCGTTTGGTAATTTTCTTGAAATTCCCTAGAAAAATGTTACCTGATTAACCAGATTGTGCTCTCACTTCGAATTCCGATTACACTCTGGTTTATCTAGTTACATTTTTTCTAAGGAATGGAAGGAAATTACCAAACAGGAGCTTGGGTTTTGAAGCAATTTTTCTAGAACCTAATGGATATTTCAGATTGTGAGAATTCATAATATTTGAACCAATGAAAATTAAGAGCTTACCGAAGTAAACAATTACAACGTGTTACTTAAACAGTAATAGAAGCCATATTCAAAAAAATAGACCACAACAATCATTTAAACTGTCTTTTTTGCCACTAACTCTTTCATCTTTAAAAGGCTTTGCTTGACAATTATTAAAATAATAATTCATTATTTCCAGATAATATTCATTAGAATTTGATTCATAAATAATTTTTTCTTTATACGTGCATGCAAAACCCTCGTTTGGCAACCACTGGCAGCACTCCAAAATGGCCGATTCCCTACAGTCCGACCAACCGATGCGCAAAACATTTTGCTCACAGTGTAGCGGTGGGCAAAATATTTTGCATAGCTTTTGTTCGCACTGTAAGGCGATCGGACATTTTGAACTACTGCAAGTGCTTACCAAACGAGGTTATGCCTGCACTTATAAAGAAAAATATTGTTCGATACAAATCGAAATATACTATGTCATTTGATATGCTTGGCAGAGGAACAATTTATTTTTTTGAATTAAATGTATTTATTAAATCAATAGATTGATTAGAATTAACATTTTTAGAGTCATCAAACAAAAAGCTTATTTTATTTCCTTTTTGTAATTCATTAAAAATTTCATTTGTTGAATCATTAAATAAAGAGCATATTTCCTTTTCTTTTTTAATTTCTGTTTTCCCTGTATTTTTTTGGTAGTCTGCCTTTATCTTTTATATTTTTACAAATGAAACATCTACTTTGTCTGAATGATTAATAATATTAATTATTTTTTAAATTTTGGTTTGGCACGGTGATTTCTTTGATTTTCCACTGCAATTTTTCGGACAATTTTAAATAAAGAATTTGTTTCGTTTACACTGTCATGTGCATTCGTTATTGGAGAAATACAAGCAAAGATATTTCCTACATTAACAGATTCATTCATGTTATCATCATTTAAATCATTAACTTGACTGAACAAATTTTTATGATCAAACAAAGATTTTATTTAATTTTGTTTTTGCAATTCATTAGAAATTATATTTGTTGAATCATTAAATAAAGAGCCTATTTCCTTTTCTTTTTTAATTTCTTTTTTTCTCTGTATTTTTTTATTGTATTCTGCCTGGCTCTTTTTTATTTTTACAGATGAAACATTTACTATATTGTTGCCTCTTTAAAGGATTATTAATTACCTTTGCATTATTTAAAATTCTTCCACAAGGAATTTCTTGATCAATAATTTCATTAGGGTTATTTTCTACATAGGAGTTCTTTAACTAAATTACTCAAAAAAAATCCCAATCATACTTAACAATCAAACTTGGATTACTACAATTTTTTAGTCGGAAAACGACTAAATAGATTCTTTTTAAAAATTAACTTCAAATGATTTCTCATTCATTTTCATTGACTTTTTCCACAATCAACACTGCCTAACGGTTGTTGATGAACTTTTAAAAAAACTACTGATGGTTTAAATGGGTATAATCTACCTAAATAGTTCATTTGATTCGTGTACTAGTGTTAAAAAAATTATTTATTAAAACATTGTTTAAACAATTAATTTATAAAATAAAAAGTTATTATTTTTGTCATAAACTATACATATCCCACATAACACAAAAACTTTAAGGAAACTTCCAGCAAGTTTCCCGTGGCAACCTTCGGAAGTTACCCTTGGTAACTTCCTGGAAATTTCCAGGAAATACAATAATGTCTGCAGGTTAGAAGCTTCCCATTTAAACTTCCTGAAAACTTCCTGAAAGTTACCAGGAAGTTCCCATGGGAAGCTTCTATCCTGCGAACATTATTATATTTCCTGGAAATTTCCAGGAAGTTACAAAGGGTAACTTCCGAAGGTTCCCACGGAAAACATCCTGGAAGTTTATGTGGTATGTAGGAGGGTTAAAAGTTTATACTTTAATATATTGTGCACTTTTTGTAATTAAAATATTCAACTATAAAGAGAAACTAAAAATTAATTATTTAACCATTGCTTAACCACTTCGGTGGCGTGGCGTTCCAATTGGCGTTCCACGTCCCTAGCCAAAAGTGGCGAAAATAGCGAAATGGCGTTCCAAATTTTTCTAGATTTTTTAAGAGTATAATTAATTTTAATCTACTGCAATACTATATTTCTTTGTTTTCAATATCAGGGAACAAAAAAATAACAATGAAAATTTGTTTTTTAAAGATTTTCATTGTTTTTTTGGACGTTGCAAAATGTCATTTTTAATACTTTTCTACGAATGGCGTTCCACTTTCGCTCAAATATTGATAAATAAACTCAAGATCTTTCTGTGGGAAATAATATTTATTTATATCTTAGAATCTCTGAATCGTCGAATTGTGTTATAGAATCATTTGTAAATTGTTATAAACAAATTGTATAAACAAATTGTTAATAAAGACGATGTGTTCAATGAATTTTAATAAAAATTGATACTCGGGGGTTTATGGGGTCGCTAATAACGAATCCGATGTCAGTTTTTAAAAATTCAATATGGCGGATTCAATATGGCGGACTAGTTTATAAAAAATTGATTGAATTCGCTTGAAACGTTTTACTCCGGGCTTTTTGGGGGTCGCTGATTACGAATCCAATGTCAGTTTTGCAAAATTCAAAATGGCGGATTAAATATGGCGGACGAGTTTATAAAAAATTAATTGAATTCGCTTGAAACATTTTACTTGGGGGTTTTTGGGATCCTTGATTACGAATCCGATGTCAGTTTTGAAAAATTCAAAATAGGGGATCCAATATGGCGGACGAGTTTATAAAAAATTAAGTAAATTCTCTTGAAACGTTTTACTCGGGTTTACTGAAGGGTTTGTGGTCAATGGTTATGCGCCTAGCTAAAGCACCTTTTGCAAAACGGTTTATCGCATTTATTACATAGACAGAGAGTGTCCGTTCTAATTTTTTTAAAACAAATTTCGCTTTTCAAGCGCTTGCTTTTAGTATGTTTAGTATGTCTGAGAAACAGGTTACCACTGCTTTGCGCGGGAGTTGATTCAATTTCATGTCTTTCGTATTTGGCATATACCTATGATTCGTTCAAACAAATGTCTAATGACGTTTTATTCCTCATATAATTTTGCGAACAAAAAAAATAACTGTATTAGTTATCTATAAGCAGGGTAGGAGAGCGTGGGGTAATAGGAGCTTTTAAATTGCATGTACTTAGAATCCCTAAATTTCGCTGCAATTCCAATAAAATCTTCGACAACCTTTGTTTCTGTCATTCGAAAAGAAATGATCACATTTTTGGCGTGCTCTGGGTAGAGAACATTTTCTCTATCGAATGCATGTTGGTCGTTGAAATATAAGCAAAAAAAAACCTTGGCTCATTTTTGCTGCAGCTCATAATAAGTTACTTTCCTGAATCATTTTAACTATTGCTTTTCATGTTAAACTCATATCAAATTCCTAATCAGCATCTCTAAAAACCCCTGAGTAAAACGATTCAAGCTAATTCAATAAATTTTTTATAAACTCGTCCGCCATATTGGATCCGCTATTTTGAATTTTTTATGACTGACATCGGATTCGTAATCAGCGATCCCAAAAACCCTCTAGTAAAATGTTTTAAGCGAATTCAATCAATTTTTTATAAACTCGTCCGCCATATTGGATCCGCCATTTTGAATTTTTCAAAACTGACATCGGATTCGTAATCAGGGATCCCAAAAACCCCCGAGTAAAATGTTTCAAGCGAATTAAATTAATTTTGCTTCCTCATAAGGAAGCTTTGCATTCGTGACGATTTTCAATTTTTCAAAACATGGTTATATGGACTCATTTTCATCTAGGATATATGTATATTAAATTCTGAGCAAATCTCCAGATGTATGTGTGTATGTGTGTGTATGTATGTGTGTGTGTATGTGTGTGTGTATGTCACAAAAAATTGTGTACAAATTATCTGTAACAAATTTTAATGGATTGCCCTGAAATTTTGCAGGTTTATTGCAGTCATTAATACCTAAAATCTGACACAAGGATTTTCAAATTTATCCACAAAAATTTTTTTTATACAATTTTTTCAAAATTAAAAAAAAAATTTTTGTATTTTTTTAAATAACTTTTTTATTTCTTAATATTTTCATAAATTATTCTCAAAATTACATTCCTTACAAGAAAACGAATCGATTGATATATACAAAGTGCACATTTCATCAAAATTTATAAAATTAATCAATATTTTTCTTTTTCACAAAAAATTCAAATTTTGCGTTTTTTTTAAATATTACCTTAACATATTAAAATTAAATTAAGCAATTAGTTTATGATATTTTGAGGAAGCGAAATGGTCATAAAATGAACAACTTGTTTTATAAACTCGTCCGCCATATTTAATCCGCCATTTTGAATTTTGCAAAACTGACATTGGATTCGTAATCAGCGACCCCAAAAAGCCCAGAGTAAAACGTTTCAAACGAATTCAATCAATTTTTTATAAACTAGTCCGCCATATTGAATCCGCCATATTGAATTTTTAAAAACTGACATCGGATTCGTTATTAGCGACCCCATAAACCCCCGAGTATCAATTTTTATTCAAATTCATTGATCGCATCGTCTTTATTAACAATCTGTTTACACAATTTGTTTATAACAATTTACAAATGATTCTATAACACAATTCGACGATTCAGAGATTCTAAGATATAAATAAATATTATTTCCCACAGAAAGATCTTGAGTTTATGTATCAATATTTGAGCGAAAGTGGAACGCCATTCGTAGAAAAGTATTAAAAATGACATTTTGCAACGTCCAAAAAAACAATGAAAATCTTAAAAAAACAAATTTTCATTGTTATTTTTTTGTTCCCTGATATTGAAAACATAGAAATATATTGTTGCAGTAGATTAAAATTAATTATACTCTTAAAAAATCTAGAAAAATTTGGAACGCCATTTCGCTATTTTCGCCACTTTTGGCCAGGGACGTGGAACGCCAATTGGAACGCCACGCCACCGAAGTGGTTAAACAATTTAATTCTGCACAAGTCCCGGCACGCCGCGCTGGACATTTTATTTTTTTCTCATAAAGTTATAGCTTTCCCATAATTAAATTTACAGGTAGTATTCTCTACATTAATACTTCTTATTATGAGTATTTTGCAAAAAAAACATCTTAATCGATCAAAAAAAAAGTTATGTGCTTTTTTTGAAAAACCGACCAAAATTTTAAGTAAGAGGTAACTCAAAAAATTTTGAAAAAACTTATACGTTTTTATTCCATGCATATAAAGGAACAAATTCAGAAAGTATTTATACTTTTGCTAAAATTATGCAAATTTCTTATGATCATTTGGCGTGAATTTGCTTATTAGAAAAAAAGAAAAATTTATCGATCCACGTTTGTATCTTCTGGAAACTTATAATATGAATTAGTGTCTAATCGTATACGATGTGATGAGGATGTTTCCTCCATTCATTTCTTTCTTTTAAATATGTATATATAATTTAATTTTTTTCGCAATTTTTACGGTAATAATTTGATTAATGTTATTTTATTTTAATATTTAATATTGTAATGAACTAATTGTCTAAATTTATTTAATAAATAAATTATAGTTTCTGAAGAGGGCAGCTTTGCTGTTGAAAACGTTAAATTACTTGACTCGGAGTGATCGATAACTTCAACACATAATTAATTTGGAAACCGAGTGATAGAATCATTATTATTTTATGATTGTAAATTAAATTTTTCTTTTTTTCTAATTCATTTTTACTCAATATCAACCAAATAATCAGCCAGCGCCACTAGTGGCAATAGTCAACTCTTAGGTTAGTTTATTCTTATGGAAAACCGCACTAGTGTTACCCCCGTGGTTCGAGCTGATCTTGTTTTCGCTCTCTGATAATATATTAATACCTAACCTTTCAAGTTGGTTTTTTGTGGACGGGGGACTTTGACGAACCCCCCCCCCTCCCCACACAGCACCAAACATTTCCTAAAAGTTAACAGGACCTCGTTTAGAGAGGTTAGAAACATTGAGTGTCGATGTTTATGAGTGATTGTGTGAATGTTTAAATGTCTACATAAACAGAAAATTAAATATCAACCTTCATCAAAAATTAAACTCCAAATATTTACTTCAAGTGTTCAGTCAATATTGTATCAATATAAAATGCGATTTTTGCATAGTTATAAAAATTTCGTTTGATAATCCGTACTGAAAATCCCCTTACAATATCTTGTACAAGAAATTATACAAGATCTTGTATAATTTCTATACATTTCTGTCAATGAACCTGTACCATGTCCGCATAAGAAATTGAAACAAGTTCTTGTACAAGATCTTGTATAAGAACCTGTACAAGTAATTTTTTTCGTTTTATAATAAAGATTCATGTACAATTTCTTGTACGAAATCTTGTACATGTTCAAATTAATTAATGACTTTAATGGCTGCGCAGTAGTTTTCTATGGCTTCTACAGCTGCACAGTTGTTTTTAAATTGTAAATGCACCTCGTATACAAGCATCTATACACTTCTCATTACGAAAAAGGCTCGTATGAGAGTTTTCTCATATTTCTTATACGAGCTACTGAGCTCGTATACGAACTCCGCGGTCCGTGTATAGAATTTTTTTTACTGGGTCTTAAATCCGATTCATTGTATTTATTGAGAATTGAAAATATGTTTTATATAGGTTAGATCTTGTAAATTTATACCAATCATATGTAACAATAGGTCGGTTCTCGTTGCCTGCCCTTTCTTACATTTTATTAATTTTTGAAAATAATTGAATTTTGGAAAGAATTTTATTAAAATACCTTAAAAAAATTTATTTTTGGGAATTATTTTGTTATTTATCGACATAATTGAATTCTTTCGAAGAATCATTTATGCAAATAATTGAATTTTTTGAAAGAATTTTAAAAAAACATTTTTTAAATAATTGATTTTTTGGAAGAATTAAAATTAATTTTTTTTAATCACAAAGAATTTTATCCTAAAATTTTTAAATAATTGAATTCTTTTGACGAATTTTAAAATATTTTCAAGGCTAATTACATTTTTTGAGGAATTCGATTAAAATTGTATTCCAAATAATTGAAATTGAAATTCCTAAGTAGAATTTTGATATTTATGAAAATAATTAATCCCTTCAAAAAATTATATTATATGTGGAAAGAATTAAATGAAATCAAAGAATTTTATAAAATATGTTTAAGTAATTGATTTTTTTATGAAAATTAATTCCAATTATTTTGTAAATAATTGAAATATTACCAAGAATTTTTTATTTCTAAAAAAATTGAAGTTCTGCGAGATATTTTATTAAAATTGATTGAATCTTGAGAAGAAGTTTAATATCTAAAAATAATTAAATTTTTATTTAGAATCTTTTTGAAACAGTTGTGAAAATAAAGCAATTGAATTTTTTCCAGTAATTTTATTGAAAATAATTTAATTCCTGCAAAATTTTTATAATTTTTGGAAATGATGGAACTTTTATGATGAATTTTTTAAACAATTAAATTGGTATGAATTATTTTACTAGATTTACTCAGTTAAATGAAACTTTAATAAAAATTAAACAAAAAATTTTGAAAATATTGTATTTCTGCAAATAATCTTATTACTTTTGAAAATAATTAAATTCTTGTGATGATGAATATTGTTGTTTATGAAAGCAATTGAATTTTTCAAAGAAATAAATTTAAATTTATTGATTTATTGAATTCTGATTTATTTATTTATTTATTTATTGAAAATCATCGATTTCTTTTGAACAATTGTATTAAAATATTAAAAAATAATTGAATTCCTGTGAAAAATTCTAATATTTTTGTAAATATTTGATCTTTCAAAGAATTTAAAAAAAGCATTGTTTTAAATAATTTATTTTTTTCAGAAATTGAAGTTAAATTTTTAAAAATAATTATACTTTTTGAGCAATTCCTGTAATAATTAAAATCCTGCGATGAATCTTATTATTTACGAAAATACTTAAATAGTTGCTAATTTTAATAAAATTTTCAAAAAGTAATTGAATTTCTGAAAAGAAATTTATTATTTATGAAAACTATTGAATTATTGCCAATAATTTTATTCAATATTTCAAAAAAAAAATTTTTTAATTTTTATTAAGATTTCATTTAATTGAGTAAATATAGTAAAATAATTCGTACCAATTTAATTGTTTAAAAATTTTATCATAAAAGTTCCATTATTTCCAAAAATTATACAAAAATTTGCAGGAATTAAATTATTTTCAATAAAATTACTGGAAAAAATTCAATTATTTTTAGAAATTAAAATTCTTCTCAAGATTCAATCAATTTTAATAAAATATCTCGAAGAACTTTAATTTTTTTAGAAATAAAAAATTCTCTGTAATATTTCAATTATTTACAAAATAATTGGAATGAATTTTCGTAAAAAAATCAATTACTTAAACATATTTTATAAAATTCTTCGATTTCATTTAATTATTCTCACATATATTATGATTTCTTGAAGGAATCAATTATTTTCATAAATATCAAAATTCTATTTAGGAATTTTAATTTCAATTATTTGTAATACAATTTTAATCGAATTCCTCAAAAAATGTAATTAACCTTGAAAATATTTTAAAATTCGTCAAAAGAATTCAATTATTTAAAAGTTTTAGGATAAAATTCTTTGTAAGAATTTAGTTAAAAAAAATTAATTTTAATTCTTCCAAAAAATCAAATATTTAAAAAATGTTTTTTTTAAATTCTTTCAAAAAATTCAATTATTTGCATAAATGATTCTTCGAAAGAATTCAATTATGTCGATAAATAACAAAATAATTCCCAAAATTTAATTTTTTAAGGTATTTTAATAAAATTCTTTCCAAAATTCAATTATTTTCAAAAGTTAACAATGTTTATCATAAGAATCAAATTATTATTTTTAAATGTTATAAATTTCTTCTTGAAAATTAAATTATTTAAAAAAATTCTAATAAAATCGTTTGCAAGAGTTCAATTATATTCATCAATAATAAAATGCTTTTTAAGAAGTTTATTAGTTACAAAAAATTTGCATAAAATACCATACAGACATTAAATTATTGTCAAAAATTTGAATAGAATTCTTTGCAAAATTGATTTGAATTAAAAAACTTTTCGTAATTAAATGATTTTCAATATCTAGTATTATCATAAAATTTCCAAACAGAATTCAATAATTTAAATTTTTTTTTGTAAAAACAGAAATTGGAGGTTATGCAAAACAGCAAAAGTAAACAAATTCAAAGCAGGCGTAAGGAATCAACAAGCATTTTGCTTTCAGTGGTTGGCAATTGCGTGCACAGTTACATGCAATTGCGCGTTGTTGTTCACTAAAACTTCTGTTGTGGACACAGCCTAACACCTAACCTGCACTATGCTGTTCTCTTTGCTGGATGTGACGCAATTTTACCATACATTTCGCTACACTTTCTGCATCTACTCTTTAGGTGGTGTAAAAGTTACACTTAGTGCATGCAACGAGAACAGACTTATAAAATACAAAAGTTTTAACACTGCCTGGAAACATTAAAAATTTAAAAAAAAATTCTTAAAATTATAATTCTATATTAATATTTCATATATATTAAAAAATGTTTTAATGTTTAAATTGAACATCTTTATTATAAATATAACAAAAATAACAGTCATTCTAATTTTAATAATAATCAACAAATTATTATCAACATAATATTCTTAAGATTTTCGATTTCTCTAAATTCTAACCTAACCTGATATTTAATTCGGGTAAGACTCATTTTGAGAAACTTGAAGTTAGTCATTTACTTATTTTGACACCGAACTCATAAGAAGTTACAACAAAAATGAGTTCGGTTTTTTTCTGTGTGTATACAATGGTCATTTTTATTAAATAAATTTGTTTAGAAGCCCTCAAAAGTTCTAATTGATATTAGACCTCCGATTGGACCTTCTTTCTCCAATTCCTCATCAAGAGGTGCCATGCAGACCCTGCGACACTAAGAAAATCTGTCTGACACCGTTTCTGAGGATAATTGTTGTCCCTCCGCGATGCTACATTCTCTTACTGTTTTTTCAAATTTGAATTGTACAGCAAAACTGTAGGTGAGCAGAATACAACTTGATGCAGAAATAAAACACCTCTCAAACATAGTGTTTTCTGTAGAGTTGCCACCTCTGCGGGCCTCGCCCGGAGTCTCCGGGCTGCGAAGTAGATCTCCGGGTCTCCGAGCCGCAAGTTAATTCCTCCGGTCTTCGGTTATTTTAAAAAAAAAATTTAATTTTAAGTATTGAAACGATAACACATCATGACTGAATTGGTATATTGTATAGTAGAAGCATAAAGTAGCGCAAAAGCGTCGGCATAAAAGTATGTGAGTGAACGAGATAGTGATATGAGATTGTTTCTTTTAGTCGCATACATTTACGCTTTGACGTTTAATGCCAACATGGGACTTAATTTTAATTTTCAATATCATTTAAATAACTTGAATTTTTAGTAAATTTGAATTTCCTGCTTTGTTAATTCACCTCCCCCCTTGTCACTAATCAAGAAAAATTCTCCGGGCAGAGAGCCGAGATGAGGTGGCAACCCTCGTTTTCTGCAACTGTTAAATTGTGCTCCAAACCTGACTTTTTTCATTCAAAAATCCCTCACACAAGTTTATTTTTGTTGCAAGTGCGTAGCCATGCAAGAGGCATATTTCTGAACTGTCCCAGAAAAAAAGTCCAGGAATCCTCTTTATACTTTAAAAATATGTTACCCTAGTAGGTACTTGTTAATATATAAATATAGGTCCACTAACCCTCGTTCCCTGACAAGAGAGTGGGAGTTTGAAATTTCAGCTTGAACTCGAACATGCGTTTTTTAAACATTTATAGTTTCTACTTAACCCTTTAAAGACCAATTTTTTAAAAAAGATTCAAGGTCTTTAATCTCTGTATTCACTTAAGACAAAAATTTGACAAAAACCATTCATTAAGCCTTTTTTCGTCCTCTTTCAGAATTCGTTATTTAAATTGCAAAAAACAAAAATTCAAAAAGATGTGGCCATTTTTTTAACCAAAAATTCGTCGTAGTCACTTAAAACTCGTTACTCGGGGGTTTTTGAGGTCGATGATTAGAAATCTGATGTTGGATTTTAATAATTCTAAATGCTTGATTCAATATGGCTGCCAAAGTTTTTAAAATTTATCAGATTGTCAAAAAATTCATCACTCGGGTGTTTTTTTGGTCACTGTTTACGAATCTGATGTCGGTTTTTAAAAATTTAACATTACAGATTTAATATCTCGGATAAAGTTTTTAAAAATTTATCGGATTAGCAAGAAATTTAATAGTTAAGAAATCTTAGTATATTACAATCCGACATAAGATTCATAGTTAGCAACCCCAAAAACCCCCGAGTAACTAGTCATAAGTGACTACAACTTTCAAAAATTTTGTCCGCTATATTGGATGTGACATTTTTAATGTTTAAAATCCAACATCATATTCGTCATCAATGACCCCAAAAACATTCGGATGACAAGTGACAAAGAAATTTAATTTTTTTTAAAAATAAGAATACATAATTTTTTGAAAAAATGTCTTCCATCGTCATTTTCAAACCGCCATCTTAAAATTGTTTTTAAACGCGCTTTATATTAGTACAAGTTGGGTATTGCAGACGCAATATTTTCAGGTAAGCAGCTTATATATATGTTAACTTTCAAATTGTGAAAAAAAATTTTGTTGACCAAAAAATGAAAAAATTTCGTGTTTGGTGCTAAAAGAATGGCCACAACTTTTTCAATTTTTATTTTTTTGCCATTTAAATGAAGGATTTTTAAAGAGACGAAAAATAGTTTAAAGAATGGTTCCTGTCAAATTTAGAATCCCTGGGTGTCGCACACCCAGTGTGCGGTTTAAGGATGGATTCGTAAGTGTGCGGTTTAAGGGTTAAATTATTCGATTAAAAAAAATATATAATGGTTTCGAAAAGTTTTTTTATGTACTTTTAAAATATTTTATTAACTTCATAAAAAAAAATTTTAATCAAAAATTTTTTAAAATAAATAATTTTTTGAATTTTTTTGACAGTTTGACATTTTTTCTATTTTAATTATTTTAAAAGAAAGCTTTGGTTTTCGCCTAAAAAAGGTATATCACTCAAAATGGGCGAAGAAAATTTGCCAAAGATCAGGAGTAAAACTCACCCGCCCGTTTTTTGAGTTAATTCGAAATAAAAAAAAATCTGAGAGTTAAAAAAACAATACAACTTTTTTTTCATCAGGGACGAAATTTCAAAAATTAAGCCAGGACCCACAAACATTTCTGAGATTTTAGTAATTTTTTTAATAAATTCAAAATAAAAAAGCTGAGTAATAAGAAAACGATGAGACTTTTACGAATTGCAGTTTATACACGGCTGATCAATTTTCAAAAGCTAAACAAACAAAATTGTTATAAACAATAAGCAGCACCCACAAAACGACTATAAGAAGGTACTGAACGTGACTGATAACTCTCGATGACTCGATGGCATAATTGAAATATAAAGCTTTATTTAATCGGCTAAAACGAAAATTTTCTTATACTTAATTTTAGCAGTTTGGCATTATTATAGCATTAAATAAATAAATACATGTGGGGTATTCTTCGTGAAATTGCAATTAAAACTTTGTTTGTGTTGTTGCAATTTTTCTCGAATTCTATACGAAAAATAAGGGCAATTGTAAACAATTACTAAAATAAGCAAATACCTGTTTTTTTATTTAATAAAAATTATGAAAGTTATGATTTTTTTTTCTTGAATATTTCAAATATGTAATAAAAACTCGAAATAATTCGGCTCAGCTCGAAAAATTAAAAGCTCGAAAATATTCAATCGAGCTTCGAGATTTTTGTACACCTCTAATGAACTACAATTGAGGAGCTGGATTCTAGAACCGGCTCTTCGCTCTTCGCGCTAATACCAGTAGGGTGGCAGTGATTGTCCCAGAGGCGTTCACTGCCACCCGACTGGTATTTGCGCTCCGAGCGAAGAGCCGGTTCTAGAATCCAGCTCCTCAATTCGTAAATGTCTCATCGTTTTCTTATCCCTTAGATTTTTTTATTTCGAATTTACACTACCGTAGGTAATTATCAGTACGGATGGACGCGCACGGACCAAAATTCATAACAATCTTTAAATCACGATTTTTTGTAAATACAAATGCTAAAAAATTAAACAAATGTACCATTCCAAAGATTATTAAATTCTACGAATTTAATATGATACATAGTTGGAAATTTTTATAATTTATACAAGGATTGCTGCAATCAACAAATTTGACAAAAAATTTAAAAAATAATTTTTTTTCAATTTCTGCATATTTTTAAAAAAATTTAGAAAAAATTTGAAATTTATATAGGTGTGATTAATAGAGTCTCATCTTGAATTCAAGATCAAAAGTATTTAAAAAACTTATTTGGTTCGTGACATATCATTATAAACGTCCGAGAATTTTTTTGACAAATGCATTAAATTAGTTGAATTTGGACGGTCTTTTGCTAAAAATGCTCGACTGTTTATAATGATATCTCGCTGACCGATTAAGATTTTCGTACTCTTTTGGACTTAAATTATAGATGAGACTTTAATCATCGCACTTATATTAGTTTCAATTTTTTTCTGCAACTTTTAAAAAATATGCAAGGCTTGTTAAAACATTCCAAAAAATTTTATTTCTTAAATTCTTTTGTATTAGTCAAGAATTGACAATTGTTCTTTAAAAACATATGTTTCAAGCTCAAAACGAGATTTCAGTATTTTTAAAGCTATTTTTGAAAATGATCTAACAAAAAAACAGACTTTAAACATTATTACTTTCAAGTGACTAAATTACTGATTCTACCATATTTTCTACAATAATGAATGATTAACAATAAAACTTAGTACAAACTTTCAGTATACTATGTACATTATTTTGATCGAAATTACTCTGATGTAAATCAGAGTTTTGAATAAAATAAAGTGATTCATTACCCCTTACCATGCTAAAAAGTTAAATATTCAGGATTAAAGTTTCAACATTTGCATAGGATTCCACATGAAGCATTTGAAAATGTGACATTTTATTTAATTGCTGACAAACTTTTCTAACAATTTTTTTAAAAAACTAGTATATTGTAGAGTCAAATTAATTGAATAATATGAAACAGTTTTAAGAGGGCATTCCATGCTTAATTCTTTAATAGAGCACTTTTAAGTAGAAAAGTCAAGTTGATTTTCCATTACGTGTCAAGCGGTAAGAGAGACAACTGCTGTCACGCGTTTAAGAAAGAGAGAGAAAGCACAAAATCGTTCTCAACTAATACTTAGGTGGCGGGAGTGGTTGATTCGTATAAAATATGTCGCGCGCAACTGAGCACCACTGGAGCCGGAGAACCTCCTTAAACAAATATTTCTCTAACCAAGTCTTTTTCACTAAGCCTTTAACATACATCGCATTAGCTCCTCGTAGTATTTTTTGTAGAATAGAACGAAGTTCATCGTAAGGGCTGTCCCCTGCCGTACAATTGATGCTATGGTAATTGTGTGTTAGCCAAAGATTTTCAGTTTTGTAGCGTCCAGGCAATATATTCCAATCATAAGGTGGTTCGAACAAGGAAATGAGTGGTTGAGAATCTGACTGTAGGAAAAGTTTTGCCAACTCTTTGAAGGCTGAGAGCAGCTGCTTTTATAATAATCACCACCACCACATTATCCTCACTCCTTAGAATAGTTTCTTTACAACGCCGCTGATTAGCTTATATTATATGACGCGGTCATAGATGATTAGACAATAGGCGGTGGTCTCGGCTGGCATGTTAATTCTAACCTTACATCAATTGATGCTTGTTTTTAAAACTCGTTTTATTTACAACAATCAATAACAATTAGAGGAAATAAACTTTTTAAAAATAGCCTTTGTTATACTAAGTTTTGAATCTTTACCATAATAAGATGATAAATTGGATCAAAGTTTAAATTTAAGGACAATATTGTGGATTTAAAAAGTTGCAGTCGGTTTTTTTACTCAAAGATTACAGGTGTTACATGGTATTATGAAGGTTAAAGCAACTCTTAATATTTAGTTGATTACATAAAAATTAAAGAAACAAGAATCCACATACAAATGTATCATAATTTTGTTACCCATTGTGTTCCAGCACTTTCTTTATTATCAAGATTAACACAGGCACACAAAAAAAAGTTGTTTGTTTATTGAACCAGACATACATATTTTATTGTATTTTTGCCCGCTCAAAACGAATCTGAAGTCAGAATTGCTCCATCACCCTCTTTTTTCAAATCGAGAAAACTACCCTTAACTTCAAAGTTATTAAAGTAAAAAAATTAAATAACAGATTTCTCTTCAAAACAAAACAATAAATTTATCTACTTCTGCTACAAGTTAGAAACAATGTCAAAACAAAACAATAACTTTTGTTTATCAAAATGTGCATTAAGTCTTGTCAAAGTTGTATTTTTGTCATGAAAATATATCGATTCATGTACATAAAGTATATATTTTATCAATATTTATCAAATAAATCGATATTTTTATTTTTGGAAAAAATTAATATTTTGCATTTTTTGAAATTTCATCTTAACTTTTAAAACTAATTAGGGTCAGCCGGGGTAAATCCGAACGCTAATTATTTCAGCTTCATTAAAATTTTAAAAAATAAGTTAGACATGAAAATTTTTACCTCAGATCCTCTTCAAGAGATTCTAAGTATTATCCCATTTTCCGTTTGTTAATTAGCAACAGCATAAACAAAGATAACGAGTATTGCAAAAATGATTGAAAATCAAAGATGACACTCTTTCAGTACTTTGTCTCGTATTTGAAGAAAAAGAAGCTAAAAATTCATTTTATTATTTATAATTGTTTGTTATGAATACTAGAACAGAAACTTTTTTTTATTTTTGCCTTCTGTTAACTTTTATTAATAATATCAGACCGTTCGTATTTACCCCGGAAAATTGGAAAACCGGGGTAAATCCGAACGGTATTTTCAATAATTTTTTCTTACATCAGAGCCACACAAAATTATTGATTTTATTTGATTACACTATTATTTTAACATTATAAAAGTACATAGAAAAAAGTTTTTCTTTCAATACAGTACCGTCCGAAATTGTCAGTCCACCCATTTTTAAAGGAATGAAAAAAAATTTTTAACATTAATTTTATAAAAACTAAAATTTCATTCGGTTTATATTTTGAAAGACGATAAAATTTTAAAAAGAATAAGACCTTACAGAAGTCATTTGACAAATATTCTTTCAAGATATTCCTAAAAATCGTAATTTTCAATGTTTTACAAAAATTTGAATAACTTTTAAAATAATAAACGCTTTTTAATAATCTTAGGCTTATTTTAAAGGTCATTTTCTATTGAATAAGAATTACTTATAGTCAGTAACCTGCAATTTTTTTCTTGGAATAAGCATGACGTCAAAGTTGGACAAAAAATTTGAAAAATTTAAAATAATATTATTAAAAGAAAAAAAATTTGTAAAATTTAAATAAATTTTTTTATTAAATTTTCTTCAAAAATCTACATTATATCATGTTTTATATATGTTTTAGAATAGTTTTTAGTACAAAAAATGATTTCAAATTTTTCAAATTTTTTGTCCAACTTTGACGTCATGCTTATTCCAAGAAAAAAATTGCAGGTTACTGACTATAAGTAATTCTTATTCAATAGAAAATGACCTTTAAAATAAGCCTAAGATTATTAAAAAGCGTTTATTATTTTAAAAGTTATTCAAATTTTTGTAAAACATTGAAAATTACGATTTTTAGGAATATCTTGAAAGAATATTTGTCAAATGACTTCTGTAAGGTCTTATTCTTTTTAAAATTTTATCGTCTTTCAAAATATAAACCGAATGAAATTTTAGTTTTTATAAAATTAATGTTAAAAATTTTTTTTCATTCCTTTAAAAATGGGTGGACTGACAATTTCGGACGGTACTGTATTGAAAGAAAAACTTTTTTCTATGTACTTTTATAATGTTAAAATAATAGTGTAATCAAATAAAATCAATAATTTTGTGTGGCTCTGATGTAAGAAAAAACGAACGGTCTGATATTATTAATAAAAGTTAACAGAAGGCAAAAATAAAAAAAAGTTTCTGTTCTAGTATTGATAAAATATATACTTTATGTACATGAATCGATTTATTTTCATGACAAAAATACAACTTTGACAAGACTTAATGCACATTTTGATAAACAAAAGTTATTGTTTTGTTTTGACATTGTTTCTAACTTGTAGCAGAAGTAGATAAATTTATTGTTTTGTTTTGAAGAGAAATCTGTTATTTAATTTTTTTACTTTAATAACTTTGAAGTTAAGGGTAGTTTTCTCGATTTGAAAAAAGAGGGTGATGGAGCAATTCTGACTTCAGATTCGTTTTGAGCGGGCAAAAATACAATAAAATATGTATGTCTGGTTCAATAAACAAACAACTTTTTTTTGTGTGCCTGTGTTAATCTTGATAATAAAGAAAGTGCTGGAACACAATGGGTAACAAAATTATGATACATTTGTATGTGGATTCTTGTTTCTTTAATTTTTATGTAATCAACTAAATATTAAGAGTTGCTTTAACCTTCATAATACCATGTAACACCTGTAATCTTTGAGTAAAAAAACCGACTGCAACTTTTTAAATCCACAATATTGTCCTTAAATTTAAACTTTGATCCAATTTATCATCTTATTATGGTAAAGATTCAAAACTTAGTATAACAAAGGCTATTTTTAAAAAGTTTATTTCCTCTAATTGTTATTGATTGTTGTAAATAAAACGAGTTTTAAAAACAAGCATCAATTGATGTAAGGTTAGAATTAACATGCCAGCCGAGACCACCGCCTATTGTCTAATCATCTATGACCGCGTCATATAATATAAGCTAATCAGCGGCGTTGTAAAGAAACTATTCTAAGGAGTGAGGATAATGTGGTGGTGGTGATTATTATAAAAGCAGCTGCTCTCAGCCTTCAAAGAGTTGGCAAAACTTTTCCTACAGTCAGATTCTCAACCACTCATTTCCTTGTTCGAACCACCTTATGATTGGAATATATTGCCTGGACGCTACAAAACTGAAAATCTTTGGCTAACACACAATTACCATAGCATCAATTGTACGGCAGGGGACAGCCCTTACGATGAACTTCGTTCTATTCTACAAAAAATACTACGAGGAGCTAATGCGATGTATGTTAAAGGCTTAGTGAAAAAGACTTGGTTAGAGAAATATTTGTTTAAGGAGGTTCTCCGGCTCCAGTGGTTTTCATGAAATTAATGTTAAAAAATTTTTTTCATTTTTTTAAAAATGGGTGGACTGACAATTTCGGACGGTACTGTATGTATCCTCGTTAGTCATTAATAAGCAGAAACATAATCTCCGTTCTCTCGAAGGAGTGTTCCACTTTTTTTGCCAAATGGTTTGTTGAAAAAAGTTTTTCAGGTCTTAATACAATTTAGTATTCTGGGGTTTTTGGGGTCACTGATTACCAATTTGAAGTCAGTTTTTTAAAATTCAAAATGGCGGATCCAATATGACGGACGAAAATTAAAAAACTCATTAGATTCGCTCGAAAATTGTTACTCGGGGTTTTTCAGGGTTGCTGATTACGAATTTGAAGTCAGTTTCTCAAAATTTAAAAAATCACTTAAAAATTAAAAGAAGCGGATTAAAATTTCTAAAACTGGAGGAATTTTTATGAAATTTGTATATCATATTGTACCCGCCATTCTGAATGATGAAGCTCTGATGCTCAATTCGTCATCAGCGACCCCGAAAATCCCCAAGTAACGATTTTCGAGCGAATCCAATGAATTTTTTAATTTTCGTCCGCCATATTAGATCCGCCATTTTGAATTTTAAAAATCTGACTTCAAATTCGTATTCAGCGACCTCGAAAACCCCTAAGTGGCAAGATTCAAACAAATTTGATCATTTTTAAAAATAAGTTTTAGGAAAGTCTGCCATATTGAATCCGCCATTTTCAATTTAAAAAATTTGACTTTTATTTTTGTATTTACATTCAATCACTCTAAAATACTTTCTGTACCAAGTTTTGCAAAAATCCGTTATGATTTGATAAAGTTATTGAAGGTTTTAATTGTGTAATGCATTTTAATTTTTAACATGTTTGATTTTTGTATTTATATATGATGCATTATTACGTAATTGGTTTATTATCGTATTTTTTTGAGTTTTTATATAAGTTTCACAATTGCAATACTTTAAATTTATTTTCCCTAAGATTTTTCTGAAATACAGTGGCGTTCGTATTTACCCCGGTATTTTAGGAAAGTTGCAAAGTATCGGGGTAAATACGAACGCTAAGTTTCCTGCGATTATAATTTGTCAAAAATTGTTGCTACCTCATAAAATTGTTCTATGGAAGTAAAGCAACAACTTCATGCACCTGAATACCGGAAGTATTGTCTTTTAAAAGAAAAAACTTATGTTCTTGTTGAAACTTACTAAAAGCGTTCGGATTTACCCCGGCTGACCCTATTCTAAAAAAAATCAATATTTTTATTTTTCACAAATAATTGTAATTTTGTATTTTTTTACTTTGCGACCTTGTTTTTTTGCAAGAACAAAATTACAAAAACGTATGCTCCTGTTTAAAAGTTTAATTTTTTTCTGTCAAGTTGGAGTTTAACCTTTATAGTTTTCTTTAATTTTAATAAAAAAATAAAGGTATTTTTAAGTTGTTGAAAGAGAAATAAATTTATTGTTCTGTTTTGAAAAGCAATGTTGTTTTTCATTTTTTTACTATAAACTTTTATTTTATACATTTAAGGGTAGGTTTTTCAATTTTAAAAAACAGAGGGTTATGGAGCAATTTTGACATTGCTTTTGAGTTGTTAAAAAAAAGTATAGATAATTATTGTTTTGTTTTGAAAAACAATGTGGTTTTTCATTTTTTTATATTATATTATTTAAAAAACTCTTAAAATTAAACCTACTGGACAACAATTATTAGGCAGAATCCACACAAAATCCTTTTGTAGCATCCAGCCCGTCAATTATTTATTACTTAATAGTAATTAAGAGAGTACTCTATAATAATGAAAATTATAAATTAATAAAAATAAAATAATCTGCTCATATATAGGGGAGAGTGGGGCAAACCGGACCCCCTAACGGTTTTTTGACTCTTGTGACTAAACGAATCAACCGATTTCATTTTTCGATGGCTCGCTTGAAAGATCATTTAATTGCGCAACTTTTCCCCAGAGACACCTATACTTCATTTTTTATTGTTTAGTTGCTGTGTTAACTTAAAAAATTTGTGCAAATGGTCCGGTTTGCGCCACCCCCTAGGGTAAACCGGACCGTTTGGTTTTTCATTTATAATATTGCATTTACATAATCAACAATAATGAAAAAACATAAAGAATCATGTTAACAATAGTTATAGTAATGAAAATAATAATTCGGGATTAAATTTTCATTAAATAAAGATTTTTTTAAACAGAAAAATAAAAATGTTTGTCATTATCAGAGAAACAATATTAAGGGGTCCAATTCTCATTGGAAGACAATTATTTTTCATTGTAAGTAAATATTTTAATGAAAGAAACACTTTATTTAAAAGTAATTTTTATGAAACTTTAATTCAATGGAAATATCCTATGGCCGGTTTGCCCCACCGAAAACGGTCCGTTTTGCCCTACAGGCCCATTTTGAGAATAAATGTTTGTCAAAAAGAAACGCTTTGCAAATTCATCAAAATTGTTGGTGGTAAATATTCCTGAGGTGTGTACCTTCAAAACCCAAGACCTAATATTTGGAAATATTACACGATTTCCTCAGAATTACCTTAAGAAAAAATTCGGAAAAGTGTAGAAAAAAACTAAAAAAAAAACTTTTGCTCCCAGCGTTGCACAAACAAAAGTATAAAATGCCAAATTGAAAAAATAAGGTATACTACACAAGGTTGTTTCAAATTTCTAAATAGCACTTTTGACAATTTCGCTATTTCGAAAATATTGAGGGGGGTCCGGTTTGCCCCACTCTCCCCTAAAAAACACCAAAAATTTAAAAAACACTCTGTTAACCACTTCGATGGCGTGGCGTTCCAATTGGCGTTCCACGTCCCTGGCCAAAAGTGGCGAAAATAGCGAAATGGCGTTTCAAATTTTTCTAGATTTTTTAAGAGTATAATTAATTTTAATCTACTGCAACAATATATTTCTATGTTTTCAATATCAGGGAACAAAAAAATAACAATGAAAATTTGTTTTTTTAAGATTTTTATTGTTTTTTTGGACGTTGCAAAATGTCATTTTTAATACTTTTCTACGAATGGCGTTCCACTTTCGCTCAAATATTGATAAATAAACTCAAGATCTTTCTGTGGGAAATAATATTTATTTATATCTTAGAATCTCTGAATCGTCGAATTGTGTTATAGAATCATTTGTAAATTGTTATCCGATGTCAGTTTTTAAAAATTCAATATGGCGGATTCAATATGGCGGACTAGTTTATAAAAAATTGATAAAATTCGCTTGAAACGTTTTACTCCGGGCTTTTTGGGGTCGCTGATTACGAATCCAATGTCAGTTTTGCAAAATTTAAAATGGCGGATTAAATATGGCGGACGAGCTTATAAAACAAGTTGTTCATTTTATGACCATTTCGCGTCCTCAAAATATCATAAACCAATTGCTTAATTTAATTTTAATATGTTAAGGTAATATTTAAAAAAACGCAAAATTTGAATTTTTTGTGAAAAAGAAAAATATTGATTAATTTTATAAATTTTGATGAAATGTGCACTTTGTATATATCAATCGATTCGTTTTCTTGTAAGGAATGTAATTTTGAGAATAATTTATGAAAATATTAAGAAATAAAAAAGTTATTTAAAAAATTACAAAATTTTTTTTTTAATTTTGAAAAAATTGTATAAAAAAATTTTTGTGAATAAATTTGAAAATCCTTGTGTCAGATTTTAGGTATTAATGACTGCAATAAACCTGCAAAATTTCAGGGCAATCCATTAAAATTTGTTACAGATAATTTGTACACAATTTTTTTGTGACATACACACACACATACACACACATACATACACACACACATACATCTGGAGATTTGCTCAGAATTTAATATACATATATCCTAGATGAAAATGAGTCCATATAACCATGTTTTGAAAAATTGAAAATCGTCACGTGTGCAAAGCTTCCTTATGAGGAAGCAAAATTAATTGAATTCGCTTGAAACATTTTACTCGGGGGTTTTTGGGATCCCTGATTACGAATCCGATGTCAGTTTTGAAAAATTCAAAATGGCGGATCCAATATGGCGGACGAGTTTATAAAAAATTGATTGAATTCGCTTAAAACATTTTACTAGAGGGTTTTTGGGATCGCTGATTACGAATCCGATGTCAGTTATGAAAAATTCAAAATAGCGGATCCAATATGGCGGACGAGTTTATAAAAAATTTATTGAATTAGCTTGAATCGTTTTGCCCAGGGGTTTTTAGAGATGCTGATTAGGAATTTAATATAAGTTTAACATGAAAAGCAATAGTTAAAATGATTCAGGAAAGTAACTTATTATGAGCTGCAGCAAAAATGAGCCAAGGTTTTTTTTTGCTTATATTTCAACGACCAACATGCATTCGATAGAGAAAATGTTCTCTACCCAGAGCACGCCAAAAATGTGATCATTTCTTTTCGAATGACAGAAACAAAGGTTGTCGAAGATTTTATTGGAATTGCAGCGAAATTTAGAGATTCTAAGTACATGCAATTTAAAAGCTCCTATTACCCCACGCTCTCCTACCCTGCTTATAGATAACTAATACAGTTATTTTTTTTGTTCGCAAAATTATATGAGGAATAAAACGTCATTAGACATTTGTTCGAACGAATCATAGGTATATGCCAAATACGAAAGACATGAAATTGAATCAACTCCCGCGCAACGCAGTGGTAACCTGTTTCTCAGACATACTAAACATACTAAAAGCAAGCGCTTGAAAAGCGAAATTTGTTTTAAAAAAATTAGAACGGACACTCCATGGCTATGTAATAAATGCGATAAACCGTTTTGCAAAAGGTGCTTTAGCTAGGCGCATAACCATTGACCACAAACCCTTCAGTAAACCCGAGTAAAACGTTTCAAGCGAATTTACTTAATTTTTTATAAACTCGTCCGCCATATTGGATCCCCTATTTTGAATTTTTTAAAACTGACATCGGATTCGTAATCAGGGATCCCAAAAACCCCCGAGTAAAATGTTTCAAGCGAATTAAATTAATTTTTTATAAACTCGTCCGCCATATTGGATCCGCCATTTTGAATTTTTCAAAACTGACATCGGATTCGTAATCAAGGATCCCAAAAACCCCCAAGTAAAATGTTTCAAGCGAATTCAATTAATTTTTTATAAACTCGTCCGCCATATTTAATCCGCCATTTTGATTTTTGCAAAACTGTCATTGGATTTGTAATCAGCGACCCCAAAAAGCCCGGAGTAAAACGTTTTAAGCGAATTCAATCAATTTTTTATAAACTAGTCCGCCATATTGAATCCGCCATATTGAATTTTTAAAAACTGACATCGGATTCGTTATTAGCGACCCCATAAACCCCCGAGTATCAATTTTTATTAAAATTCATTGAACACATCGTCTTTATTAACAATTTGTTTATACAATTTGTTTATAACAATTTACAAATGATTCTATAACACAATTCGACGATTCAGAGATTCTAAGATATAAATAAATATTATTTCCCACAGAAAGATCTTGAGTTTATTTATCAAT
Source organism: Leptopilina myrica (nomen nudum) (assembly GCA_032872475.1). Lineage (NCBI taxonomy): Eukaryota > Metazoa > Arthropoda > Insecta > Hymenoptera > Figitidae > Leptopilina > Leptopilina myrica (nomen nudum). The sequence goes on along the minus strand of CM065463.1, from coordinate 27,139,919 downwards.
ATTTGAGCGAAAGTGGAACGCCATTTGTAGAAAAGTATTAAAAATGACATTTTGCAACGTCCAAAAAAACAATGAAAATCTTTAAAAAACAAATTTTCATTGTTATTTTTTTGTTCCCTGATATTGAAAACATAGAAATATAGTATTGCAGTAGATTAAAATTAATTATACTCTTAAAAAATTGAGAAAAATTTGGAACGCCATTTCGCTATTTTTGCCACTTTTGGCCAGGGACGTGGAACGCCAATTGGAACGCCACGCCACCGAAGTGGTTAACGTACCTATAACCGGTTTTGTTCCCAAAGAACCACTTGTTTGTAAACAAACCGCGTTCTTCCACTTTTCGTGAAAAACATAGCAGTTAATATGAGCGATTCCATGTCAAGTGATCAAGGTGGAGAAAAATTTTTCTCCAAACGTAGCAAAACTTGGGGCTTTTGTAGTACTCATAGATAGTAATTTTTCGTGAAAATATTTTTTTACCTAGTCCAATATTTTCCGAGGGGAAGGGGGTTAAATTTTTGTGTTTTTCAGTACAATGCTTATTTCAATAATTTTTTACTCTTAAACAATTAAACATACAAATTTAACAAAGTACATTTTGGAAAGGTTTTTTCATGCTCTTTCGATTAGAAATAAGCATTTAGAAAAAAAAATTTTTTGACCCAAAAAAATCAAAATTAAAAATAAATTTCAATTTTTGGGGGAGAGAGACCCAATTTTTTTTAAACGAAAGCTGACGTTTTTTCCTAAAAGGACATATAAATGATAAAGTGGGACTAGAATGTTTAAACATTGAAAAAAAGAATTTTCTCCAAAACGGAGCTAAAAACCGGGTTTAGAGCGCTCCGTTTTGGAGAAAATTCTTTTTTTTCAATGTTTAAACATTCTAGTCCAACTTTATTATTTATATGTCCTTATAGGAAAAAACCTCAGCTTTCGTTTAAAAAAAAAATCGTATCCATCTCCCTCAAAAATTTATTTTTAATTTTTATTTTTTTGGGTCAAAATTTTTTTTTTTTCATAATGCTTATTTCCAATCGAAAGAGCATGAAAAAACCTTTCCAATCGCGAGGATTCAGCAAGGCGCAGCGCGCATTCTTAAAAAACGCCTATTTTCAATTCTTTAAAATAAAATGGTCTCAAATTTTTCAGAAAACTTCCTTGAATATTCTATAAAGATTTGTCTAAGATATGACGATTTATATTTTAAAACTAAATTAAATTTAATAAAATAAAATTTTCAGTTTTTGTATTTTCCTATCTTCAATATTGGTCCTAAAAAAAGTTGGGCATTTATATTCCCTATAAGATAGCGTTTTTAAAAAATCAAAATTTTGACTTTCAATTTTTGACACTTTTTAACTTACTGACAAGCTTCACGCTAGACGGCCGAGCGAAGCGTCGGTTCTTCGATCCGAGCCCTCAATTATATGTTTTATAAAACATTTTTTTTCTTAAAGTTACTACGACTTTAAGGATTACATTCTCATCACATGCTTTGTAAATGATGGCGAGATTAAGTTGACTTAAATGTATTTTTTTGGTATTGATGAGTAAATTTGAGAATTTATACTTAAGGGGTTACATACTGTTTTGGGATTCAAAAAATAAAAAAAAAATTTATTGCTAATTTTAAAATTATATATATTCGAGAATAATATCCCAAATTACATTCTCATGACATATTTTTTATTACTCTTAATAAAGATGTTAATTGGACTAATTAAGCTTAAAAACATACAATTAATAAATTTTTGGTCTTTGTAGAAACATTGTTTGCTGATGAAACTGCAGATATTTTAAAAATCTTCATAAGTATGAAGTTCTTTCTTTAAAAGAAGTTAAAGTCTTGTTAAAAAAATTGTCAATAGGTACTTGTAAGATTTACCATAAATCAATTTGTAAACAAATTGACGTTTCTTCTGATACCGCAAACATTTTATAACGTTTAGCAACGTTGAATGGACTGTGCACATTAAATTTTAGGGCGAAATTTAAATGATAATATTTATCACAAGTTAGAAATAATTCAGCGTTGCTAAACGTTTTACGTTACCAAGTAAGTCAAATCATCAAATATTGTTCAATGTTTTGACTAGCTGCGTCAAGCGATAGAAGGTCCTGAAAGAGATCGTAAATAGCAACTATTATTTGTTTAAATAATTGCTGAATTATTATATTATAAAAATATCTTAACTCTTCTGAGCATGAGTTTTTACCCGAACAGTAGTTACCAAATGCATACATTTTTCACAACAATAGATTTTCCTGCAATTTAATATACGGAGGTCTTTTGGGTCGCTGATTACGAATCTGAAGTCCATTTTTAAAAATTCAAAATGGCGGATCCAATATGGCGGCCAAATTTTCAAAAAAAAATTTAATATTTTTGCAATTCGGTATATGGGGGTTTTCGGGCTCCCTGATTACGAATCTGAAATCCGTTTTTGAAAATTCAAAATGGCGGATCCAATATGGCGGATAAATTTTCAAAAAGTTATTGAATTTTCTTGCAATTTAATATATGGGGGTTTTCGAAGTCGCTGATGACGAATGTGAAGTCCGTTTTTAAAAACTAAAAGCTAAAACGACTACAATACTCGAAAAAAATAACCTGGAAAAATAAAAAGCTAAAACTGAAAAATGCTGAATATAAAGAAACAATAATGGTACAAACCTGGTTCAATTTTCGCATTCGTATATAAAAACGGAAATATAAAGAAATGTATAAGTAAGGCGCGGTTTTTTATATATATTTTCGTTATGATATCACTTGTAAGAAAGACATCCACCTACCGGTAGCATACTAACTTCAAAATTTAGCGGTAATTTTAAATCAATTTCAAGAAACTACACTCACAAAGAACAATTATAAAGTCAATAAAAATTACATTATGATAATTTTAAGTCATTAAATAATATAGAGAAACTAATTTTTAAAAACTATTATTTAAACAAATTATTGTTGTTATTTACTAACTTTTTACAGAATGCACCTTGAAAGTTGCAATTTTTTCCTAATTTTGCAATTTACTAAAATCTATATAATTTGAGATAAAGAATAAAAATTAAATTATTATTTAAACAATTTTTAAACAAATTTTTGTTGTTATAAACCAACTTTTTACAGAATGCACCTTGAATGTTGCAATTTTTTCCTTATTTTGCAATTTTCTAATTCTTATGTGATTAAAATATTACAATTTTTTAATAATACTTATTACTGGTTTCAGTAAATATTTTCTTTAATTTATTAATTTAATACTAAACAAAGCTAAGAAACCATGAAAAGTTGTCAAATATTTGCTATAATCTCTCTGTTTATTTGAAAATTATATGATTTTGCAATATTAAATTGTTTAAACAAATTCAATATGCTTAATAACATTATTAAAATACATTAATTTTATTAACAGATAATTATATGGAAAAACTTTGATGAATTTTAATCGTTTTTGGTAAAAAACAAACAAAAATAATTGGTAGCGTGAAGGTTAACTATATTGTTATTTACAAACTTCGTTTATAGTGAGCCAAGAATTATACATTTTTTTCTTCATTTTGCAATTTATTTTATTTTATATATAATTACTCATGAAAATATGAATAAAATTGTACGAACAATTTTTAGACAAATAATTTTTATGATTTACCAAACTTGTTTACAGCGAGTGCAAAATATTAAAAGTTATTAAAATTTTTATAAATACCGATAACAAATAGAAATTAATTTATTTGAATATTTTCTTAAACAAATTACTTTTTGTTATTTGTTTAAAAATTGTTTAATCAATAATTTTATTTCTTTTTATCTATCGGTGTTCTTATAAACCTCATCTAATTATAAAATTAGAAAAAAACTGTATCATCCATGTGTATTATGTAAAAAGCTAGTAAATAACAATAATAATTTATATTAACAATTTTTTAATAATATTTCGAACTAGTTTATCTAAATATTTTATTGAAATGACCTATATTTGAATAACTTTTACAGAATTAAAGTAAACTTTCACGGAATGAAATTCTGAAAAGTCAGTTCTCGAAAATCAATAGAATTTAAATCATGCAGTTTTAGATAGAACTCCAAATGCACTTTCCAAATTTTAATCAGTAAAATTTTACTGGTACTAAAGTGGGAATTTAGCAACTGCAGATTCCAATTTAAAGAAAAATTAAACAATTTTTTCAAAATTAGACAGCTTTATTAGACCTGTCATTTTGAATTTTAAAAAAACGGACTTTAGATTCGTAATCAGCAACCCTGAAAACCCCCATATACCGAATTGCAAAAAATTTAATGTTTTTTTGAAAATTAGTCCGCCATATTGAATCCGTCATTTTGAATTTTCAAAAACGGACTTCATATTCGTAATCAGCGACTTCGAAAACCCCCATATACCAAATTGCAAGAAATTTCAATAACTTTTTGAAAATTTTGCGGCCATATTGGATCCGCCATTTTAAATTTTTGAAAATAGACTTCAGATTCGTAATCAGAGACCCTGAAAACCTCCCATATACCGAAATGCAAGAAAATTCAATAATTTTTTTTAAATTAGTCAGCCATATTGGATCCGCCATTTTGAATTTTATAATTCAAACTTCATATATGTAACCAGCGATCCGAAACACCATTATATACTTATTTATGTAAAAATCCAATCGTTTTTTTTAATTTGTCCGCTCTTAGAATTAATGATTTAAGCTTATTTTTTCTAATTTTTACACTAACTTTGTTCATTATTTATTAACAAATATTTTATAAATATGAACTTCTGAAGAATTGTATGACAATCTGTGAGTCTTAAGCTTTAAGTTAAAACTTAGTAGATGTATTTAGAATAATTTGTTTAAAAGTTATTAACCAAAATGTTTGTGATGACTATAGTCGTCCTTGTGCATAGGGAAACAACTTTGTTTGGACGACTATAGTCGTCTTTATGCGCAGGAGGGTTAATGTTTTATTGCGCACCTTAGCAATTTGCAAAATTAGAATAGTACTTTGTGCAGCACCTGTTTACTGAAAATATATATTTTTAAATTGTATGAATTTTTGTTTTTATGTCAACAGAACGAACTTCAATTCGTTAGTCAATTTGTTTAATGTCAAAATCTTTAAGCGTCTTTTAAAAAATTGTTTTTGTTTAAAAAATTCTAAATTAGGAGGAGGAGGAGGAGAGTCATTTTTATTGTATGATTCCTTGAATGACATTAATGCTAATGAGTCAGTTGGTCGACTGCTAATTTGGGCTACAAAAGAAAATCTTAGACGATTAGCAGGAAGTCATGAATGGTACGCGGATGGGACATTCATGCCGTTGGACACAACATACCGTTTTAAAATTTTTTGTGGAAAAATAATTAGGCTAAGAAAATGTCAGTGAAAATATATAAGAGTGGAGAAATAAGTAGTGGAGAAATAGAGCAGTGGAGAAAGTGGAGCCGAAAAAATGTAGTGGAGAAAATGGAATGGATAAACTGTCGCACCACCGAAAAAAACCATTGGCGCATGAACGACCCAATAATGGGAGCCGCCAGGCAGGCCATTATTAGCACCCATTAATGAACCAATAGTGGTAAAGTCATGGGATGACTACGTCGTTCCCAATAATTGGCAGCCATCATTGGCACATTAAGGGGAGATTCCACAGAAATTAAGGTTTTAAAAATTTTTTTTTTATAGGTAGTAAAATAAATATTTGTTAGTTAAACTTTTTTTACAATAAAATACTTGTGTTACAGTAATAAAAACCATTTTTTATTTATTTATTTTTTTAATGGAGTCTTAGAAAATGGCTGCCGAAAGTGGTCCCCTCTAAAAGTTGTTTACATTTTTTCTCTGCGACAATTAATCTAACATAAAAAAGTCAAAAATTTTCTTAATCTATACCATTATGGCTATCGTGTAAACTAGAACAAAAAAAATTTATTGAAAAATAACCAAATGACATACTTTTTAATTTTTCGACCATAATTTTGCAACTTAAATTGTTTATAACTTTTATAAATATTAATAGATCTTAAATATCCTAGTTTACACGAAAACTACACATTCAAGGAACATGCTGTCCAAATTGCAAGTTATTTCGTTGAAAATTGTAAAAATGAGAGTGTAAACAAGTTGAATATGTGTAGTTTTGAGAAAAACGCGTTTAAAGTTTGAAGGACCAAATATACAAAAATTTAACTTAAAGTTATATACATAACCTTTGATATGTAACAGTAGACATTTCTTATTACTTAAGAACTACTCTTTCAAGCGGTGCGAAAAGAAAAAATGTAAATTTTAAAATAAACAAATTGCAGTTAGGTAATTAATGAAAAAACATGAATTTTCGAGGTGGAAAGGTGATGTTATTCCTACTCTCCTGCTCGCGAGTCTATTCTTATCGCTTCAGACTATTTTTCCCGTATTTTTAGATAATCATACTAACCAAAAATTAAATAAATAAAATAAATATAAATAAAATTTAAAAATTGTTTATTGATTTTTTAAAATATAATTATTTGTAACAGAAAAAAGTCATCACAGTAATTAGCGAGATCTTTTCTTTAAAAAAAAATTGCCTCATATCCTCTGCAAAAAAAGGAGAGGCAGGGGGCAGAAATATATTCTACAAATGGACCTGAGGAGTTCAGCCTTTATATGTACGGGCTGGAGTAATTTCGATGCGAGTACAAGTGGTGTTTGCTCACCCTATGCGGCACAATATTGGAACTAACTTCCAAGCACAACGCACACACGTGTTCACACATGCGGGAAGATTTCAAGAATTTTCAATTATTTGCCAATTCATTCCAAATCTATTCTATTCTATTTTAATAAAATCAATAATAATAAATAAAGAAATAATACAACTAAAAATAAATAATAATATCTATTGTTTTCAATTGTCTTACTAAATAAAACGAAATTTAATTTTTTTCAATTATTTCTATAACCAAAAAAAATGCTGAGTATTTTTTAAAAATAATATTCAATCTTGTATTTATAAAATCTATTATTATTCATGAATTGTGATTAATAAACCTAAATAATGACCACATTTCATTTATTAAAAATAATATTAAATGAAAAGTATTTTAAAGTTAGAAATTTAATGAATTTGTTAATTTCCTAATTTATTAAATTATACAATTTTTTCAACTTTAAAATTTATTCAATTTTTTTACTCAAAACGAAAATTCAACAAATATCGCATAATTTAATATTAGTAAAAATATTTTGACAAATAAAGAATGAGAGTAATTTACCAATTTCGAAAAACTGCGATATTTTATAAATTGTATGCAAAATTTATTCAATTTTCGTTTTGAGTAAAAAAAAATTTATCAATATTAAAATTGACTAATATCTATTGTTTTCAATTATCTTATAATATAAGATTTATTTTCTTTTTATATATTTTTTAAACTAAAATCAGAAAGCATAAAAAAATGCTGAGTTTTCTTTTAAATATATATTCAAATTTTAATTTAAAAAATATATATTGTTATTATCAATAAATTATGATTATTAAATAGAAATTATGTTAATATTAACAGGAGAAATTAAACTTTTTAAATTGCAATATTTTTGGAAATAATATTTTCTTGACAATTTTGTTGGAAAATAACTTCAATATTTATAAAAGGTCTTAAACACTATTTTTCGTTACGGTAGTAAACAACTAGTAATATTATTAACCTAAATCGCTAAAACATAAAAATACGCTTTAAGTTCGTCATAAGGAATAAAATATCTTCCTTTCGGTTAACAGTGGAACGATTTGTTTTTATATAGATCATTTCAGATATTCGTCGTTTTATAAAATTTTGTTCATTATCTAAAATTTTTACATTTTCCTAATCAAAATCATGATTAAGATTTGTACGATGTCGGTAGACTACAGAGTTGTCATTCACTTTTTTGTGTTCGTTTATGCGAGTTAGTAAAGATCGTTTCGTCTCGCCAATATATGTTGCAGGGCAGTTTTTACAATCAAATTTATATACAACTTTTGTTCTATCCCTTTTTTCGTCAAATCTTTACCTAGTTTGATGATGGAACTGGAATTTTTGTTCATAAGAGGGATAGAACTACAGTTGAATTCTTTATGAATATTTGACAACTTGAAAAAACATTTTTCATTAAATGGTAAGGAAACTTTTTGAATTTGGTTGAATATATCAGTTTGGTTATTATTATTATTATTATTATTAACGTCGGAAATTTTTTTTTGTTAATACGAATTTTTATATGTTTTTCAGTAAAATCAGAAGGGTAATTATTGTTTTTTAAAATATTTTTAATTTTTTTCAAATTGTCAAAATGGAATTTTTTATTAGACAGTGAAATCGCTCTATCTACCAGGTTATACACAATATTTTTTTTTTGAATTGGATGATCTGAGAGGTAATTAATGAGTCTATCCGATGAGGTCGGTTTTTGGTATCAATTTGTGATAATTTTATTGTTATGTCTGATATGCTTTAAATCGAGGAAGTTAATAGAATTTTCTTTTTACCAAAAACCGACCTCATCGGATAGACTCATTAATTACCTCTCAGATCATCTCAGACGTATAGACTCATGTCTATGACTACAAAACAATAAAATATCTTAGTGACCACATGTGTTTACATACTAATTCATTGACTTTTCTAGTCTTCACCATTTTAATTTCTTATATCAGATTTAATTTTATTTCAGTTGACACTGAGACAGTGGAGAGGAATGTCTTCCTTTTTAACTTATAACTATAATTTTAATCCTTTTTGTGTGTATATGTATCGTGTTTGTTTGTTAATTTAATTATTTCATTTTATTCCTTATGACGAACTTAAAGCGTATTTTTATGTTTTAGAGAATTAGGTAAATAATATTACTAGTTGTTTACTACCGTAACGAAAAATAGTGTTTAAGACCTTTTATAAATATTGAAGTGCCTTTTTATGTTTTAATAAATTCAGCCTGATGAGGTTGGCAAACCTTAGCCAACGAAACGTCGCACTATTGACGAAACACATTGGATTTTTTTATTTAATTGATACCTTCCCATGATCATTTATTTAACAAATATCAATATTTTGGTTATCTTATATGGACCAGCATAGCGAGGATTGAGTTTGGCGGTTACATTTTTCAATTGGGTAGAAAGGGTTCTGTTCTTCATCAGAACCAGTTCATTCAATTGGGATTTGAATTGACGATGTTGTAAATTAAATTAAAATAACAACTTTACGTAGGGAATTAATCGGTTTAGGATCTCTTTTCAAATTGAGAAATGCAGGTGAGGTTTTAAGGAAGGAGTGGTGGGCGGTATTATAAGCGAACTGAAACTCTGACAAGTGTAAATCCCAGGTGCGGTGATCTTTGTCAATATAAGACATAATTATAGTTATTAAGATCCTATTTACTTGCTCTACGGGATTCGCTTGTGGGTGATATGGTGGAGTGGTTGTATGATGAATACCATATTCTAGAGTTAATGATTTGATAGTGCTATTTACGAACTCTGTCCCATTGTCGGTAACCAAGACTTGAAGCGTTCCCCACCGATTCAAAATTAGGTTCTGAAATGATTTCTTAACCAAATTACCATTGGCCGATCCTAACGGAGCAATTTTTATCCATTTTGTGAATGCATCTTGGAACACCAATATATATTGGAAGGCCGATTTTCTTTTGGGGAAAGGACCCATTACGTTAGCACAAATAACAATCCAAGGTTCCTCCACGACACGGTGACCCAATAATCCAGGGGGCTTTCTCTGATCCACTTTACATTTCAGACATATATCACACCTTTTAATGTAATCAGAGACATCTTGATAGCAACCAGGCCAGAAATAATTTCGAGAAAGCTTCTTTAAAACTTTCTTAAATACCAAGAAGGCGAGGTAGTGCTAGAGAGAAAGAGGTTTACTTCATCTTCAGGGAAATCGTCTGTTTTCTCGACGATAACTCAAAACGATAACTCAGCAAGGCCAGAGACCAGCGGGCGAGACGACCAGTGGGATTTTTTAGTTTACCTAACCAAAGGAGGCAACTAAGATCTGTTATAACTTTGAACTCGTATCCCTCAAGGTAACCACGGAATTTTTCGAATGACCAGACGACAGCTAAACACTCTTTTTTTGTCGTAGAATAGTTACCCTCAGCCGAATTTAAAGAGCGGCTTGCGTAAGCTATAACATATTTAACTTGTCTATCGTCTGAGTCAATACAGCGCCAATTCCAACATTACTGGCATCTGTTTGCAAAACGAAGGTTTCGTCGAAATTGGGTCGCAAAAGAACAGGAGCATCAGCTATAAGGGATCTTAATCTTTCAAAAGCGGATTGATGTTCTTCTTCCCACTTCCAGCATTGCTTCTTACTCAATAATTTATTCAGCGGAGAGGCAATAGAAGAATAATTAGGGACAAATCTGCGATACCATGAGGACATACCGCGAAAGCGCTGTAATTCTTTAACGATACGAGGGACTGGATAATTGACAACAGGTGCTACTTTATCGGGATCAACTAATACACCTTTCTCATCTAAGAGAAATCCTAAATACTTTACTTGAGAAGTACAAAACTCGCTTTAATCCTTATTGATTGATTGATCACGAGTCCAGAGTTTTCTATTTTTACCAGCACTTCTTTTAATCGTTTTAGATGATCATCAAAAGTAGAAGTTACGAGGATTATGTCGCCTAAATACACAAAACAGTTGGGTTCCATTTCGGGTCCGATTAAACTATCTAGCAGCCGCTGAAACGTTATCGGGGCATTAGTCAATCCGAATGGCATTCGTTTAAATTGAAATAGCCCTTTACCGGGAACCGAAAAGGTTGTTTATTCTCTATTAGAGGGGTAAGGGGGAATTTGGAGGAAACCGTTACGCAAGTCTATCTTCGAAATATATCGTCCTGTGCAAAGTTTATTCAAAATGGAATTCATTAAGGGGAGTGGGTAGGCGTCCTTTTTGGTGACAAAATTCAACTTGCGGAAATCAAGAAAGAACCGATAAGTCATGTCGGGTTTGCGGATCATGATAATCGGATTTGACCAGCCACTATTGGAAGGTTCGATTATATCATCTTTAAAAATTTGTTTTAATTTAGCAAGAATGGCCTCCATAACCTTGGGAGAAACCATATAAGACCTTTGTTTAATTGGGGAATGGTCATTAACGTCAATTTCATGATCTATCAGACTTGTCAGGCCAGGCTTAGAGGAAGTTTCAGGGAGCTCCTCGGACAGAAACTCCGCCAAGCGATCTGCCTGTTCCCTAGTTAACTCTAGAAGACCATTACAGACATCTAATTCTACCTCATTGGACTCTAATTCGTAAGTTTCATCCGGTTTGCTATCAAAGGACCACTTTCTTTTTCCGAAATCAATATTAATACTGAACGATTTCAAGAAATCCAATCCTACGAGGGGATCGACTGGAAGAGAATCTAGGACTTTCGCAGCAATTAACCTTTGGTTACCCTTTAAATCTAACGGCAATAATACCTCTTGAGACACGACAGTCATATTACCATTAGCGAATTAGACTTTACTATTTACGGATTGAGAAACCAAGTTGTAATTTTAACAAATTCCGAACCCAAAGGACCGATGAATGTACGGGTTGCACCACTTTCAACGAGGGCCTTAATTGGGCGACCTAAAATATTCAAAGTGAAATACATTAAGGATTGACGCGAAGAAGAATTACTCAATGGGTAACGGATAACAGATAGTTGAATTGTATTAGGGGGGTCTTTTGTTTTTATTTCTTCTATAGTGTTCTCTACGATTCTTTTTAGGATTTCTTCTTTCAGAGCTTATTGAACTTTGAGTAAACGACAACGAGGATATCTCGTTTTCTATAGCGTCGGCTGTAGAGCTAAGGTTAGAATTATCGGGAGATAAAGAGGGGGAAAGAAATAGAGTTGGACTTACGGCGGTCGTTTGGTCACCTAACCTAATTTCGAAATTCGTTAGAGGTATTGAAGCTGGGGTCCAATTACTATAAAATCTTTGTTGTCCTTTATTTTATAAAGTTCGTCTTCTTTAATGTAGTATTTATTCGGTTCACAAAAATAGAAATATCCAAGTCTTTTGGGCGGTAGAGGCCATTAAACTCAGATAGATCAGTAGCTAATTTCAAAAGCTTGATTTCTAGCTGGGGCAATTGTTTAAAAACGGTGACCGGGAATCATGAGAAGGATCTTGTTTGCGACAATATTGTTGCCGGCGTAACCACAGTTTCCAGAATCCAGATAGGAATTATGACAGAATTCTTCTAGGAATTCCAATCAAAATAGCGATCGAATTCTTTTAGAAATTCCAATCAAAATTCAGATCGAATTCTTTTAAGAATTTTAATCAAAATTCTGATCCCATTAGGATGTTCAAAATCTAGATCGGAATTCTGACAGAATTCTTATAGGAATTCCAATTAAAATTCAGATCGGAATTCCAATTAAAATTTAGATCGGAATTCTGTCAGAATTCTTATAGGAATTCCAATTAAAATTCAGATCGGAATTCTTTTAGGAATTTCAATCAAAATTCCAATCCTATCGGAATTCTGACAGAATTCTTACAGGAATTCTGATCAAAATTTCGATACGAATTCCGACAGAATTCTTTTTAGCATTCTAATCAAAATTCCGATAGAATTCTTTTAGGAATTCCAATTAAAATTCCGATTTCTGACGGAATTCCGATCTCACTTTCAAGGTAGCAAGTAAGAATGCATGCGTAAAAACTACAAATATCGCGTCTGCAAAACCCAACCTTCAATATGGCGAAATGTACGTTTAAAAATTTCAAAATGGCGTTGGAAGACATTTTTTTAAATAAACATCAAAGTCTAGTGTACTAATTTAACAAAAAATTTGGATAATCTTGTCACTTTGTATTTAGGGGTTTTTGAGGTTGCTGATTACGAATCTAATATTTGTTTTCCAAAATTCAAAACGTCGGACCCAATATGGCGGAATATTTTTTTAAATTTGGCAAAATATGTTTGAAACCTCCACTCAGGTGTTTTCGGCGTCGCTGATTACGAATCTGATATTAGTTTTCCAAAATTCGAAATAGCGGATCCTATATGGCGATCGTAAATTTAAAAAATCTTTAGATTTTGTTGAAATTTGTTACTTGCGGGTTTTTGCGGTTACTGATCACGAAAATTTGGAAGTCTTATACTTGAAATCGTGTTTCTTCTGTGTTAATATATATGGACAAGGAAATAACTGAATACACCAGGTTCAATATAAAAGAAGTGTTTATTTGATAACGACCTTAAGTCAACTGAAATCTCTCACAAAATCGAGTCAGTGACTTTTCGACGTATCCCTTCCCTTTAGGTAAATATAGTAGTATAGAGAGATATACTAATGATAAACACGATTTTCCTTAACATTCTCCCCAGATCTCTATACGAATAAATTTAATATTTCATTTTTGCTAACGAGTCCTAATTTTGAACGTAAGTTAACAAATTGTGGCTTCGGTAAAGCCTTAGTAAAAATATCAGCAATTTGCTTTTCTGATTGAATATAATGCACATTAATTAATCCATCTCTATACAAGTTTCTTACATAATGATAGCGTACGTCGATATGTTTACTTCTTTGATGCAGTTCTGGATTTTTAATTAATTTAATTGCGCTTGCGTTATCGACATATAACATGTATTCATTACAATAATTTTGGCAGTCATTTAACAATCTTTTAATCCAAACCATTTCTTTTGCGGCTGCGGCTGCACTTATGTACTCCGCCTCGGTTGTTGACAAGGCAACACAATTTTGACGTTTGCTTTGCCACGTGATCGCCGCGTTCGAATAGATACACACTACACCGGTTGTTGATTTTCTTGTGTCTTTGTCACCCGCAAAATCCGCGTCACAATAAGTTTCAAACACGCCTGATTTGCTATACAATAGACCTTTATCTGTCGTTCCTTTTATGTAGCGTAAAATTCTTTTGACCAAAGACCAAGATTCATCTGTCGGATTCTCTAAATTTCTCGATGCGATATTGACTGCAAAACCGATATCAGGACGGCTGACAACTTGTAAGAAAGTAAGATTTCCAACAGCTTCGCGATAAGGAACTGCATTATTTCGTTTATCCGAATTGGTTTGATTCCATCCAGTTTCTATCGGCGTAGAGACAGGATTTGAATCTCTCATGTTATATCTTTCTAATATTTTTTCGGCATATTTTTCTTGACTAATAAAAATCGAGTTATTTTTTAAACGATAGATTTCAAGGCCAAGGAAACTTTTTACTTCCTTAGTAGTTGTCGAATCAAATTCTTTCTTTAAACTATCAAAGAACAAATCTAATAAACTTTCGTGCGAGGCTGCTAATAGCCCATCATCTACGTAAATAGATAATAGTAATTTTTTACAATCTTTTAAGTAAATATACAAACATGGATCAGCTTCGCTTTCTTTAAATCCGAAATTTTTTACAAAAGTACCAAAATGCTCAGTCCAGCATCGCGGTGCCTGTTTTAGACCGTACAGACTTTTTACAAGTTTACATACTTTTTTCGAACCGTCGTTAATTCCATCAGGTTGTCTCATATATATATTTTCTTTTAATGTTCCATGTAAAAAGGCTGTCTTTATATCAAATTGACCTAAAATTAAATCATCTTTTACTGCGATACTTAACATGGTTCTTACTGTATCAAAGCGCACCACTGGACTGAACGTCTCGGTGTAATCTATACCCTCAATCTGCGAGCATCCTTTTATAACTAATCGTGCCTTATAGCGTTTAGTACCATCCGGATTAATTTTAATTTTAAAAATCCATCTACTATTCAGAATCTTTTGGCCCTCCGGTTTGTCAACCAAAATCCACGTATTATTTTGATTTAACGATTCTATCTCCTCATGCATAGCCTTCTCCCATTCTTTTTTATCTTCTGATTTAAGTACATCATTGTAATTCGTGGGTAAGGATTCCGCATAAAAAGATATGGGACAACCAAAAAATTCTGTTTTCCTGAGACTATTTCTATCTCTCAATTGTCTCGTATTTGTTTCGCTTGAAGACTGCATGTCTTGTACCGCATCAAGACTTTCGTCTTCATTTGCACTTTCAAATGTCTCATCATCACTTTTAATTAAATCTGAAATTTCTTTTTTATCTATTTCTTTATTACTTAACGAATCATCATCTTTTTCTCCCGTATTGTTTTTAATTTCAACGTTAGTTTCAATCGGAGCTAATTTTTCTTCTTTAAATAACACGTCTCTACTCAAAACAATATCTTGTTTACTTGGAACATAAATGCGGTACCCCTTGCAGCCTTCAACGTAACCCACCATGATACCTCTTATCGCTTTTTTATCGAATTTTTTTCGTTTTTCCCCTGGTATGTGAATAAAGCACTCAGTTCCGAAAACTTTTAAATAATTAACAGTTGCAGTTTTCTTACTCCATAACTCATAGGGAGTTTTGTTTACAACTTTTGTGGGACCTGTAATATTAATTACATAGGCAGCTGTATACATAGCTTCAGCCCACAACGACAATGGTATGTTTGTTTTCGAATATATCATTGACCTAGCAGCTTCGACAATAATTCTATTTTCCCGTTCAGCAACACCGTTTTGCTGGGGACTATACGCAATAGTAACTGTGTGCTTTATTCCATTATTTTTCAGAAATAATTCTACCTCTTTATTTACATATTCTTTCCCCCCGTCCGTATGCAGTTCTTTTATATTTTGTCCGAATTGATTTTTAATCTCAATACAAAAATCTTTTATTATTTTAGCAACTTCAGATTTTTCTCTTATAAAATAAATTTTTCGATATCCCGAGAATTCGTCTTTGAAAATAACTGCATACTTTTTACGACCCAATGACTCTACTTGCATCGGTCCGCACACATCGGAATGTATAATTTCGCGTGGTTCTTTAGCTCGATCGACCCTTTCATTAAAACAAGACTTGTGATGCTTCCCATAAGCACAGCCGTCACAAAATTCAGAATTTAAATTAACCTCGATTCCTAGTTTATTTAGAAATTGTTTAACGTGTCGTTTGTTTTGATGACAGAGTCGCTCATGCCATAATTGTAAATTGTCTAATTTATCTGTTAGTAAACACATTTTCGGAGGAATGACTCGTAAATTTAACTGATACAAACTAGCTATGTCCGACCCTGTGGCTATTACTTTATCTTTAAAGGTAAATAAACATTTTTCGCCTTGATCGGTTATCAGAAAATTTATATTCTTTTTCGCGGCTGTTTTAACTGAAAACAAATTTTGATTCAGACACGGTACAAATAATACATTGGTTAGTACACCCGGAATCCGTTTATTATCAACTGAAGTTTCAATTTTAATATTACCTTTTCCTAGCGCTTCGATTTGCTCACCGTTACCAATTTTGACGTAGACTGGCACCTTGAACTCCGTGTACTCGCAGAACCACTCCTTCCGATGTGTCATATGGTCTGACGCTCCCGAATCTATCAACCAACAATCTCGATCCATTGATGGTGCACTGGTCCCCGTGAAAAGCATCTTTTCAGCTGAATTTGAAGACCTTAAATTTTCCCGTTGACTCGTTGATGGTTTTTCACTATTTTTTGGACAGCCACGTTTTAAATGATTTTTCGATCCACAAATAAAACAACCTTGGCAGTCTTTTCGCTTGTGTTCGTAACTTCCACACGTGTAACAGCGTATTTTTCTTTCTTTATTTTGCTGATTATTATTCTTTCGTGAATCTGATTTGTATTTCTGGTTACCTATCTTGTTGGTAAACAAAGCACTAGCCGCTTCCTCTGTTTTCTCCTGGGTGTTTAGTCTCAGCTCTTCGGACATTAGTCTTGTCGTTAGAGTTTCGAAATTTTTCTTGCTATCTTCCATAGATTCCCATGCGGTGTGAAAATAGTTGAATTTTGGCGGCAAAATTGTAAGAACTCTAGATAAAAGCAATGTACTGGAAATTTCACTATTTAGAGCCTTCATTTTTGCTGATAATTGTTCCATCTTCGTGAGATTATGCACAACACTTTCACTAGAATCCCAGGTTAGATCAAAAAATTGTTTTTGAACAAGCGACAGATTTTCTTCAGACTTCATATCAAAAACAGCATTCAGTTTTGTCCACATCTCCTTAGCACTTTTACAGGTAAGTAGGAGATCGAGGGGCTTCTTCTCTACACTTGTCACAATCAGTTTCCTGGCAGCTTTATCGGCTTTTTGATACTTCTTTAATTTGTTCGCATATCCTTCATCACCTTCTTCAGGAGCAACCAACGATCCCTCACAGACGTCGAGCAAATCTTGATCCTCCTCTAAGAGTGTCCGCACCACAAACTTCCATTGAGGCCAGTTGTCTTGGTCACGCAACTTTTCAATTCGAGAATTCATCGAATCCATTTTCGCAAACTTATTTGCAACTTCACACTTTTTTTTTTTAAATGGAGAAAAAAAATGCACGGAAGGATATATTTAAACTTTCAGTCCTGGGCCCATAACCTGTTAATATATATGGACAAGGAAATAACTGAATACACCAGGTTCAATATAAAAGAAGTGTTTATTTGATAACGACCTTAAGTCAACTGAAATCTCTCACAAAATCGAGTCAGTGACTTTTCGACGTATCCCTTCCCTTTAGGTAAATATAGTAGTATAGAGAGATATACTAATGATAAACACGATTTTCCTTAACATTCTGACTATAACATAACAAACAAACAAACAAATTTTTTGCATAAAAAAAGTCAAAAAAAAAATTTTGAAACCTTTTTGCGAGAGCTGGGCCGATTTTTGAGTTTTCTTGTCAATTAATAAAATATTACTTATAATTTTACCTTTCATTTTAAAAAAAGAAATCGATGAGGACTCAAATAGATTTCGAGATATTGCAATTTTTGTGGCAGCGCGACCACGTTTCAGTGCCAGCCAGGAAGACTAAAGACAGGAGGGCTAACTCGGCTGTTTTCTTACTCACAGCAGTGAGTCAGTATTAGTGGGATTATGAAGGCGTGGTTAGATTGCGCCAAATATCTTGTTTCGGTTCTGCACATCTCACACACTATTACGTTATGTATTTAAATACGTGACACGCGTGTGTGAGTGGAAGTGCAGAATCAAAACACGATATTTGGCGCAATCTAACCACGCCTTCATAATCCCCCTAAATTTGTCCTACCCCCAACTACTGCAGTTAGCCCTCCTGTCTCTAGTCTTATTGGTGCCAGCGCTGTATCAGTGCTCGGGACGCCTTGCACAGCAGAATTCTTACACTTTACAGTTCAAAATTGTCAAGAGCCTACAAATTTTATCCGATTTTGATGTACTTAGTCCTAAATGAAAGGAGATAAATTTTCTAAGAGTTTCCTCCAAACCGTTGTTTCAATTTTTAATTGTTTATATACTTTTTTGTTACTCAAAGTTAACAATTTACAAGATTTTTGAAAAAAATCGTGTTTATTTTATATTTTTCCATTCCTTATGATCAAAATCAATTTAAACTAGTCTAGCATGACCACCTGATAAATAATAATGCATAATTCAATTAATTTAAATGGTTGAAAAACAATGATAATTAATAAATAGATAACTCTGGTCCTTCTTTTAAAAAATTGTATTTTTTGCAGGCAAAAATTTATGTTTATTTAAGTAATTTATGTCTATTTTGTTAAAAAATAATGTTAATGTTAATAATTATTATTGTTATTAAAAATTATATACATATGAAATATAAATTAAAAATGAATTAATTGAATTTTTATTATTTATTTATATCTTTATTTATATAAGCATAAATTTGTCTGCAAAAATACAATGCAAATTGTAATTTTTCTGACGGAGTTTTACCCATATAGATTTTTCTAAAAGCCAAATTTTTCCATCATATTAAGGAGGTTCTCCGGCAAATCAGTTTTCTTCGAAATTTTACCAAATTTTGGGAGAATATTTATTTTTGTATACTTTAAAAGTGGCAAAAACCTCATCACCCCTTACCATGCTAAAAACGTAAATATTCAGGTTTAAAGTTTCAACATTTGCATAGGATTCCACATCCCAAGCAACAATTGACAACTGGCGCAGTACTGCGCCAGTACTGGCCAGTACTGCGCCAGTACTGGCCAGTACTGGCCGCCATGGTAGAACCAGTACTGGTATTTGACCGAAATGATAAAGCTTTTCCGTACCGGTTTGACGGTACTGGCGCAGTACTGGGGAATTTTTAATTTAATATTGCTTATAAAAGTGCAGTTGAACTCAAAGTAACTAAATTTAAGGATAGAATGATACTTTCTTAATTAAAATTATAAAAAAATTTAAATACCAATAATTGAGCGTTTCGGTGCAATAATCGGTCTTACGCGTGAACGCAAGCGCTAATACCAGTCGGGTGGCAGTGAGAGGCCCAGAGGCGCTCACTGCCACCTGACTGGTATTATCGCTTGCGTTCACGCGTAAGACCGATTATTGCACCGAAACGCTCAATTAGTGGCTCATTTTTACTGCGACTTAGTTAAATTTTGCTAAATAATTAATAAAACGATTTGTTGTATCAATTTATGTGAAAAATTTAACTAATCTGCAGTAAAAAGTTGTTCACTAATAAGTCAACAGTTTTAATATAATTTAGATTTGAAATATATACATGTGTTCGATTAAAATAGTAACATTTTTTGTAAAAATTATTATTACTTACATAAATAATAAAACTCATCGCAAAATTTCAATTAGTTTTTTAAATAATATAATCTTTGCTAAAATTTAATTATTTGAAAAAAAAATTTCACCAAAGAATTCAATATTTTTTCTTAATTTGTTATAAAATATATCGAAAATTCAATTATATTCTAAACTTTTATGAAAGAATTCAATTACTTGCTAAAATTTTAATAAATCTTTGGAAACAATTCAATTATATTTATAAGTAAAGTAATAACAAACTTCACACTGCGAACAGATTACCGGAACAGAACGTTTATTAATATAGAAGATTTTTAGATTAATTAACATTTTATAATTAACTACAAATTAAAATTTTAAATAGAAATAATGTACTTTTTTATTTAAAAGAATGTATTTAGAAAAATTATGAAATTAAAAAATGATTTAAATTTAAAAAAATAAAATATGAAATTGGTTCACTTCTCCTGATCCTCTTGAATGACTTTTTCTTGACGTTTTTTAAGCAGCCGTTCTTTTTTTTCCCCTTCTCTATCGACTGCATTGGAGAACCATCTGCTCAGTTCCCTCGACTTCTCTTTGTGGTTCTTGTCGCCAAATTTGTTTTTTAGTGCCTCTAAAATAAAAACATTTTATTACTAAAAATAAAAATATATTATATCAAATATCTGTTTCCAACATTGAAATAATGTTGTCAAATTTGGAATTAATATCGAAAATTGGTAAAGTTTCTTCATATAGAGGAGACTGAGTAAACCTGCTCACTTTTTGTCAGATTGGTAAAAATCTTGGAAATTATTCTCTAAATCTAAGTTAATAATTATCATTTAAAATATTATGATTTCTACTAAAGAAATAAAAAAGAGTTTTTGATTTATTTTCCTTAGTTTTACTTAGGGAAAATTTTTAATTCACATATGAGCGATTCCATCTCAAGTGATCAAGGTAGAGAAAAATTTTTCTCCAATCGTAGCAAAACTTGGGGCTTTTGTAGTACTCATAGATACTAATTTTTCGTGAAAATATTTTTTTACCTAGTCCAATATTTTCCGAGGGGGAGGGGGTTAAATTTTTGTGTTTTTCAGTACAATGGTTATTTCAATAATTTTTTACTCTTAAACAATTAAACATACAAATTTGACAAAGTACATTTTGGAAAAGTTTTTTCATCCTCTTTCGATTGGAAATAAGCATTTTAAAAAAAAAATTTTTTTGACCCAAAAAAATCAAAATTAAAAATAAATTTCAATTTTTGAGGGAGATGGACACGATTTTTTTTTTTTTTTTTTAAACGAAAGCTGAGGTTTTTTCCTAAAAGGACATATAAATGATAAAGTGGGACTAAAATGTTTAAACATTGAAAAAAAGAATTTTCTCCAAAACGGAGCTAAAAATCGGATTTAGAGCGCTCCGGCGAGTAGAAAACTCTTTTTTTCAATGTTTAAACATTCTAGTCCCACTTTATCATTTATATGTCCTTTTAGGAAAAAAACCTCAGATTTCGTTTAAAAAAAAAAAAATCGTATCCATCTCCCTCAAAAATTGAATTTTATTTTTAATTTTGATTTTTTTTGGTCAAAAATTTTTTTTTTAAATGCTTATTTCCAATCGAAAGAGGATGAAAAAAACCTTTCCAAAATGTACTTTGTCAAATTTGTATGTTTAATTGTTTAAGAGTAAAAAATTATTGAAATAACCATTGTACTGAAAAACACAAAAATTTAACCCCTCCCCCTCGGAAAATATTGGACTAAGTAAAAAAATATTTTCACGAAAAATTAGTATCTATGAGTACTACAAAAGCCCCAAGTTTTGCTACGATTGGAGAAAAATTTTTCTCCACCTTGATCACTTGAGATGGAATCCCTCATATGAGCGATTCCATCTCAAGTGATCAAGGGGTCTTTTGGTGTAATTTTTATTTCAATAATTTTTTACTCTTAAACAATTTAATATACAAATTTGACAAAGTACATTTTGGAAAGGTTTTTTCATGCTCTTTCGATTGGAAATAAGCATTTTGAAAAAAAAATTTTGACCCACAAAAAACAAAATTAAACATAAATTTCAATTTTTGGGGGAGAGAGACCCGATTTTTTTTAAAACGAAAGCTGAGGTTTTTCCTAAAAGGACATATAAATGATAAAGTGGGACTAGAATGTTTAAATATTGAAAAAAAGAGTTTTCTACTCGCTGGAGCGCTCAAAACCCGGTTTTTAGCTCCGTTTAAGAGAACATTCTTTTTTTCAATTTTTAAACATTCTAGTCCCACTTTATCATTTATATGTCCTTTTAGGAAAAAACCTCAGCTTTCGTTTTAAAAAAAATCGGGTCTCTCTCCCCCAAAAATTGAAATTTATTTGTAATTTTGATTGTTTTTGGTCAAAAATTTTTTTTTTTAAATGCTTATTTCTAATCGAAAGAGCATGAAAAAACCTTTCCAAAATGTACTTTGTTAAGTTAGTATGTTTAATTGTTTGAGAGTAAAAAATTATTCAAATAAGCATTGTACTGAAAAACACAAAAATTTAACCTCTTCCCCCTCGGAAAATATTGGACTAGGTAAAAAAATATTTTCACGAAAAATTACTATCTATTAGTACTAGGGTAAATGTGGGTATTGCCGCGATTGCATGTATTGCCGCGATTTCGCTTTTTTCTATAAAATTTCATAATTATGTTCTAATTTATTTCCTCAAATAATGTTTACAGTTAATTCAATATTGTAACTATCAAATTAAAAAAAATTGTTATTTAATTTATTTTTAAGGTTTTAAAAATGGATAAATCTGGTTAGAGCAGAAAGTGTGAGAAAATGCTTATCGACTGCGATAAAAAGGTTCCTAAAAATATATTTTTTTATTGAAATTTATCTCTCAAAGTTCCTTTTTTCTTTTTATTTGATAAATTAATGTTTTTCTTAATTAAAACACTTTGGCTAATAAAGATCTGACTTTTTTTTGTTATATTTTTAACACGGTAATATGCACACGTTTTTAAAGGATGCGCCAAATACCGTGAGTCATTTTTTTTGCGAATACACCTTTTCACTTAACCAATAATTTGTTGACAAATGACGCGGTTTCCTTACTGTCATCATTACAAAAATATTAAAGTTTATTAATACACCTAAATTAAATAAAAAAAATACAATATGAGGAATGCAAAAAAAAGTCGAAGAAAGTATTACATCCTAAATCGAAAAAAAATCTTTATATAAACAGGAAGATGTAAAAACTGCCGTCTCGGAAGTTCTCAAGGGTGCTTCCATTGCCGAAACTGCAAGAAAATATAATATTCCTGATTCAACATTAAGAGACAAAAAAAACCGCAGGTATGCTACTGATAAAAATCGAGGCCCAGTCACTGTTCTCAGTTCAGAGGAAGAAGATAACATAGTGAAATGGATTTTCCTTTGCCACAAGAGAGGTTTTCCGATAACGAAATACCAATTATTAGAAAGTATTAAGCATTTGTGTGATTACGAAAAAAGAAAAATACCTTTTATTAATAATAAACCGGGACGGAGTTGGTATGATGGTTTTCTAAAACGCCACCCTGAGTTATCACAGAGAATTGCTGAAAACGTATCATTGAATCGAGCTCAAGTGTCCGAGTACGGTATCCGGTCATGGTTTACAGAAATTAACGAATATCTTAGCGCAGAAGGATTAATATCAATTCAGCCAAGAAGAGTATTTAATGCTGACGAAACCGGTGTTCCTTTAAACCCGAAACCACCTGCAGTGCTTGCTCCAAAAGGTTCCAAAAATGTTTACAATATTGTTGATAACAACGAAAAGGAAAACGTAACAGTTTTAATCACAGCCAACGCCGAAGGAACGATTGCTCCACCCATGGTGCTTTTTGCTGGCAAAAGTGTGCCGAAAGATGCAGCTCGTGTAGCACCAGCTAATTTTAGTTTTGGATTCTCTGACAACGGTTGGATGACGGCGAAAAACTTCTACGAGTACATGGCAAACGTGTTTTTGCCATGGCTAGAGAAAAGTAAAATTGAACGTCCAATAATTTTTTTTATTGATGGACATTCATCTCACATGACTCTTCCATTAAGCCAATTCTGCGATGAGAACAAGATTGTGCTTGTTGCACTTTTTCCAAATGCAACACATATTTTGCAGCCTTTTGACGTTTCTTTTTTTCGCCATTTTAAAGTATCCTGGCAAAAATCGTTTCAAGATTTCTGCAAGAGCAATGGTTCTATGAGTATTAAGAAGCCTCAGTTCTAAATTGTGCTTGATAAAACTTTAAGCAATATGAATACTAAAGAAATTTTAAAAAAGGGATTCGAGGCTTGCGGATTGCATCCATGGAACGTCAACACTATAGATTTTAATAAAGTTTTTAAAAGAATCCCATATTGTTCTAATAAAACCGTTTGTGGTACTGAACTAGCACCCACAAGTGAAACTTGTCAAAATGTTGATGCTCTGAAAGTCTTCGAAAATGTATTGGAAAAGGAGAAACTAGAAGTTTTCAAGGCATATGTAAACCCTATTTGGACAGGAAAAATTGAAGACAAATCTTTATTTCAAACTTGGTATTCACTAAAGATTTCAAATGAGGTGAGTTTTATCTAATGTTCTATATTATAGGAACTTTTATTAAAAGAGCTTAAAACATTGTTTTTATTGCGATCATTATTAAAAATTTTATTATATTTCAGTCTCACTGTTCGATGAACACGGGTACCACAATTCTTCCTGGAAATTTTCTGACTGATGTCAATGCTGAACTCACTATCGCACCTACGTCAAGTCAAAATATCTTGGAGAATATAGAAGTATGATAATTTTAATATTTTACAATTTGATATTTTTTAAAATTTTTGAGTATAATGCATTTTAATCAATTATTTCGTCTACAATTTTTTAAGTCATTGAGATTAAATATTATTTTACAATTACATCAAAATGTAACAAATTAATACATGTATACATTTTTTTACAATAAAGTTATCATTTACACAATTATATTTCTAGATTTTACTTCGGTATAAATATCACATAAATATGTCCGTTGATATTTTTAGTTGGCACAACATGAGAATAGGAATAATGAAAATTTTCAAGAAGAATTGGTTTTAGAATTCATAATTGATTCAAATGGGCGAATTTTACCAGAAGAATTAGATAGTTCACTACTACGAATTGACCACGCACCAACTCCAGGATTAGAAATTGCAACCAATGAGGATCTCCAACAAATTTCACCAATTTCTCCAGAATTAATAAGTTTAGTACCAGATCAACAATCAGCTATTTCTTCTAAAAATCTCGTATTAGAACACGCCAACAGCTGCAACGATTCAGATTCAAACTGTCTCAAAAAAACACAAGAGTCAGCTATTCATTTGGAAAATATCGCACTTAATACATTGTCTGTTGAGCAAATCTCATCGCAGGTTCTTGAAAATGTAACACCAATTTCTCCAGATTTAAACAGTCTTGAAAAAAAGAAGCCACTGTACTTGAAGCACTGTCTTTTGAACAAAATAGTTTACAGCTTCTTGAAAAGGTCACGAACACATGTGACTCAAAAGTGACCAAATTTCCTAAAAGTTTTCAGAAAATATTATTTTGGCCTACAGAAAATTCACCACAAAAAAAGCGTAAAACCAGTTGAGAAAAACTTCCATCTGTTTTGTCTTGCAAAAAATGGCAAAACATTATGCACGACAAAGAGGAGAAGAAAAGAATAAATGAAGAAAATGTTATATTAAAGAGAAAAATAAAGAAAGAAAAGCAAGAAGTATCAAAAACTGAAAAAGAAAATAATCGCATTCAAAGAGAAGAAGCAAAAATAAAAAGAGAACAAGTGAAAATTGAAAAAGAAAAAATAAAGATTGCAAAACAGCAAGAAAAAATTAAGGACCTGGAAGCTAAACGAAATGCAAAAACACAAGCTTTACTAGAAAAACGAGAAGAAGTTGACATAAGAATAAAAATTGCAGAACAGACAGCATTTTTACAAAAAAATAATATTAATAACTTTAAATTAATTAATGTTAAAAATTTTTTTTAATGAAATGTAATTTTTAATTACCTTTACTATTTAAAACATAATTAATAAGACTGAAATTTAGTAAAGATTAATATTTAATATTTTTAACGTAATCTGTGATTGTTTTTTGTACCTGATATAAGAATATAACAACCAAAAAATTGTTATCTATTATTATTAGAAATTCTAATCAATTAATTAGGTAATGAATATTTGTTTAAGTCATTTATATTTAAATATTTCAAATAGTTTCTGAAACCTTAAATTTAAAATTATCGCGGTATTGGGTTCACGGTTATATGGTCATCGCGGCATCTGGGACACGGCATTTGGGCCATGAAGCATCTGGCATCGCGGAAATGTATGCACTTACGTTAATTTTTAAAATGACTTTTACTTAATAAATTATACCATGTACGACATTATTAATTTGTTAGTAACAAACAGTAATGTTGAAGATTAATTTAAAAAAAATTATACAAATATCTTGTAAAGTGCGTTTTTATTTCATTATCAAAGTCTGGCGTTAATTAAAATCGCGGTAATACCCACTTTCACCCTACAAAAGCCCCAAATTTTGCTACGATTGGAGAAAAATTTTTCTTCACCTTGATCACTTGACATGGAATGCCCCATACATCAAATTTCAAAATCACAATTTTCCAGGGAAAATCCGCTCACTTGACTTTTTAAAGAATTTAAGGTAACCCCGACAGTTTTATTTTGTATATATTAAAATTTTCCTTATTTCTGTCTTCAGATCGAATCTGATCCAATGTTGAATTTATGAAACTAAACGAAACTTCTTTAACATAAGTTGAATGTTAAGTACTATTCACAGTACCAATATATCCATCTGAAGTTCAGTTTATAGCGTCAAATCGCTAGTGAGCGGGTTTACCCTGTGAGCGGATTTACCTTAGTCTCTCCTATTTTAAAGTTGTGTTCCTACAGTTGGCATCGATGTTCAGCATCAAAAATTATTTTTTCTTATTTTTTGTGATAAAATTTTAACAAATTTTATTATTTTCATTCACTTCGTTACTAAAAAACTATTAAGAAGTAGTTTTTTAACCTTGAGTAATTTTTCTTGGTTGCGTGAAAAAAATTGTTTTACTTAAATTAAAAGGACTTTAAATTGTTTAAAACAATCAGCGGAATATTTGTGCACGGATAGTTTGTCTAGTATTAAGAATAATATAATAAAAATAAATATAAAAAATATATACCTTTCAATAATGCGTTCGTTTCAGTATTTCAAAAGTTTAATTTGCTCACACTATTCACTTCTCTTCCAAACGCTCTGAAAAGTATCTAAACCTGCTTTGGCATTATTGTTGGAATTATTATCGAAAGAGTTTCAGTATATTTGAAAGTATTCCTTCAATTTATTGGCATAAAAGTAATGTGTAAAATATAATAATTGTAATTGCAAAAGGAGATAAATAATTTATTTTTATATTTATTTAAAAATGTTTCATACCACTTTCTTTCCAAACGCTTCATCGCTTTTTAATTTATTTTCGAATTTTTGAAAATCATCCAAATTTTTATTTGGGAGATTTGAAATTGGAAATTAAAGTCCTGGTTTTTTTGCATCTTTTTTAATCAAATACTGGAGGCTTCTTTTTACAGAAATAAGATCTACTTTAGTAGCGATTTCATGTTTATCTTAAAAGTATGTGAATATTAATTATTCATTTTATTATATTTTTTAATTTTTATATATATATTATTTATAAATACCTGAAGAACTTGATGCTGGACGATGCTGATTCTTTGAACTCTTTAATATATTATGAGCTTGAAAACATAAAAATAATTTGTTAATATTTTAATTAAACCATTATTATTTGTTTAATTAATTTTATATAAAAAAATTACAGAAATAATATCTGCTTTTGTAGCGATTTCATGTATATCTAAAAACTATGTGAATATTAATTATTCATTTTATTATATTTTATAATTAATATATATTATTTATAAATACCTGAAGAACTTGATGCTGGGCGATGTTGATTCTTTGGACTCTTTAATATATTATGAGCTTGAAAACATAAAAATAATTTGTTGACATTTTAATTAAACCATTATTATTTGTTTAATTAATTTTATAGAAAAATAATTTATAGAAAATGTATAGAAAAAAATGTATAATTTAAAATGCGAATATTATGAATTTTCTACCTGATTTTGAAACAATAAAAAAATTATTTTAGTTTTAACAAAAATAATTTATTTATTTGCAGCATATAAAATTTTTAATTTTACTATTCTTATCAACAGCATTGTGTACTGTTTGCTTTAATTTTTCTGGTTTGCTGTGCTTTTGCTTGTCGTTATGTCGACTAGTTTTTTTTGGCGATAACGCTATCTCCTATACAAGCGATACTGATGACGATGATGGTGAAGAAATAAGATAGATTTGCTATGTTTCTTCGACGGCTTACTTTTATCTGAAATAACAATTTCTTTGTAAAAGTGTTTATATTTTACTAAAAAAAAGCGGATAATATGAAGGGAACAAAACATTATTAATATGAATACAAATATGAGAAAATACTTATTAGGATTAAATCAATTTTATAGAGAACAGATAATTTATGATTAATTTAAAATGTTTACTATTGTTCTCAAATGGAAACTTACTGACAGCGGAGTGTGATTTTTCTTTCACAATTTTTAGAGGTGAATGCTATTCCACATCTAAATTTTTTAAGCGAGAAGGACCAGCACCATCTACAATTGAATACATAATTTAAAATATTTATATTTAGAAATAAACATATTTACTATTTTTTATCACATTCTAAATCTAAATAAGAGAAAAGTCGTTGACTAATTCAAATCAACAAAAAATTGTGAAATTTCTATTAAATTTTACTCTTATATTTTCAATTTTGTTACTAAAGTTTAAGTAGAAAAATTCCTAGAAATTAGTATAAAGTTTTACTAATTTGAATTAGTAGATGACTTTTTTTAAATTTAGAGGTAACGATTATGTCCAGATAATTTGAAGAGAAAATTTTTAACATACCATCACATTTTTTAAATTTCTTTATTTTATAAGAGGGCATTACTGATACAATTTAAGAGATGGGTCTCTCTTCGTCCGTGATAGAAGTTCCGGTTTTTGAAATCTGTTTTTCCAATGAAAGCGGACATTGTCTTTGTTCGGAAATTCGTCGAACCAACTGAGCAAGATATTTATTTTTCCCAGTTATTATTTGTTTGAGTTTCCCAAGGTGGTTTTCGAAGAAAAATGCCGAAATAACTGATGGATCGCAGTTTGCATTTAATACGTCGTCTGTCAAATGTATCAAATTATAATTATTCATAATTTGGGATCCAAAACCGTAAAAGGAGGGAAGAAGTTCAAAGAACTTTCTTAACAAGTCATCTGCGAAATTTACATGCGTAAGGCATAATTCAGGACTACAAAGAATCCTACAAGCAGTGACTAATAATAAAAAGTGACGAAACATATTATTATTCAAAATTTTACAAAACACGAATACACCACAATATAACAAGAAAAAGCAAAATTGTGATGCTTTCCAATTACTGAATTCCTTTAAATCGAATTTTTTTCTTTGGAATTCTTTTGGAATGAACTTTGTCACTCTTTTTAAAATTGAATTAAAACGATTTATTGCCCCAGACGACAACTTACATGCCCTGCTAACTGTTTTGGTCAATCCGATTAAATTTTGTATTATAATAAATGCATTGGTTCCAAAAATACTTTCTTAATAGGGTTAAAATTCAAAATGTCATTTAATAGTGATTTGCCTATATGATGGTTTTTTTCTTTCATTTTTCTAAATTTTCTTTTTGTCCGTAATTTGTTGTGTGTACTTGGATAAACTCTTCTACGGACTTTAGTTTTTCCTTTTGTGGCGCAACGTTCGCACGCGTAAAACGAAGTGTGACCCTTTACCTGTTTAATATATGCCCTGGCCGGTGTATCACAAGCAAATCCAACAATTTCTATTTTAAAGACACGTTGCCCAATTTGTATGCCATTTTCTAGTAAATCATTTAATTCCTGAACGAAATCGTGTAAATATTCTGCTACATCTTTTGGTTTAGAATCACCATCGTACACAACAATGGTAAACGGTTTCGAGTCATAATCCTGGTGGATAATAAGACCTAATATTGGCCAAAATTGTTCTGAAGACCCCTTAAAAAGCGGTAAACCATCTATATTAAATAACAAACGGATGCAGTTATCTGTGTAACTGTCACTGACTATACTTTGTAAATTTGCTTTGATTCCAAAATAAACATGAGAACCAGCGTTATTTTTGGAAGTTCTCATACACTTTATAACTTCATTAGATTTTGTTTTTAATAAAGTTACTGCTGATTTTGTCAGTTTGGCAATGTTTTCATTTTTTAAAATTTGTAGTTTATTTATAAAAATATTTACTGTGATTAAAATAGTTTTTTCCTTTTCTATATGGTTTTAACTGTACAAGGGGTAGTTTTTAAGGGTTGATATTTTACATTTTTATTTGTTTAACATTAAGAGTTCTTTCTTTATGTATATTGGTGACTTTTGACATTAAACTTACAAAAAATAATGGTTCATTTGGCAAAAAGCACTGAAATGTTCATTTCATGCCTTAGACAGGGGGGGTACTTTCACCCCCTGTTTTTAGCCAAACAATCGAAGTTTTGAGTTTAAAAAATTATATCTTTAATTAGGACACTTAGAACTACTAATTCTGAAAATATGAACAAAATTAACGGTAAGCCAATTTCAATGCATTTTTTGCGGGGTCCTTTGAAGCATTTTTGTAACGCAGTATAAACCTAACCTCAAAAACAAAAGTGAAACGTACCGTGTCCGATAATAATAATTCTTGTTCAGAATGTAGTAAATCAAATCCAATTTCGCTCACTTAAACAATTTTCTAATAAATATAAAAATTACTTTCGAAAATAGTTATTAATAATCTGCATACTGCGGATACTGCAACGTATTGACACAACCATCAAACAAAGCAAAGCGAAGTGAGTCAAGCAGGATTGCCAACGTTACCTGAAGCAACTGTAATTGTTTATAAATAGCGCACTTATTTGAAATGATCTAATCTGAAAAAATGTTTGTAAACGATAAAAATAATTTTTACTTACAAAATTAAATGTTTTTATAATTAGAAATTATATTTTCTAATGATAAGTAATTATATACTAGATTATTACAACCTTATAATATTATTTGGAAATAATTTCGAAATTTTTTTACGGAAAAAGTCTTTACAGGAAGCATGATTATTCCATAGAGGTAAATGTGTAGAGTTGAAACTTGGTTTGTGAACAGAGTGTGAGGTGGGACACTAACGCCTCCCGGGCACCTATGGATGCAATTAAAGGGCCCTTCAGACGCATCCACAAGTGTAAATGGATGATTTTCAAATAACTGTGATTTTTTTGAATAAGACATTTTTCTGCTAAAATAGTGAATCAAATTTGACATTCATTATATATTCCAGTACATTTTTGTTGTTGAAGTATATGTTCAAAAGTAAACTACAAGATTTTAAATATTTCTAAAGTTACGATGGAAAACGCAAAGAAAATGCAAAAGTTTCATGCCATGGACCTGACATTTTTCCACGGTCCTGACATGTGTGTCACAGTTAAAACACGTAAAGAAATAAAAAATCGACTATATATTTTCTTTTTAATGTTCGCACTTCAAAATAATATCAGTAGAAGTCAATTAAAAATAAAATTGAGTAATACAATCACGATGACGTTAACATGTGTCGGTAGAAAGTAATTAACAATTTAAAACATGAAAAAAGTGCTCGTGTCATTTTTAATATTATTGCCATCAGTTTTCTTTAAAAATTAATTTATATTAATTTAGATTGGTTTAAAAACTTGTTTATTTTCTAAGCGTATTTTTGTGGTATCAAAAAAAGAGAAGTAAATGTAGAAGAAATATGCCAAAGATAAAGTAAATTTATTGAAATTGTTTATTAAGATGTTCCCAGTAAAAAAAAAGTATTCAGAATAGAAAAAAGTATTGGTGGTGACGTTTGGTGAATGCGTTTTCGCGACAAAACCGTATTGGTGGGTTACGGTGAATACATTTTGCTCACCGTGAATACTTTTTGTTTTAAACTCTCGATTTAAAGATTCCTAAGCAAAGTTAAGAATATATATGAAGAGCGTGATTAACGTTATGTATAAGAATGGCTATTGCGAGAAGGAAATAAGAAATTTTGAGTAAAAACGAAAAATTAAATGTGAAAAAAATGTCAAATGTTGATCGATTACCATATGCTTAACTATGCCTACAATGCATGACAGATTAAAGGGAGCATGTCGTTACCGGCAGAAAGTTATTAGGAAAGGCGGAAAATTTTGAAATTGAAAAGAAATCCAAGTGAACGCAAATAATATTTAGTTATTAATTAATTAATTATAATTAATTATAATTATTAATTATTATTAATGAATAAAAATTCATTAAAAATTCAAAATTTTCCGCCTTTCCTAATAACTTTCTGCTGGTAACGTCATGCTCCATTTAATCTGTCATGCATTGTAGGCATAGTAAAGCATAATATGGTAATCGATCAACATTTGACATTTTTTTCACATTTAATTTTTCGTTTTTACTCAAAATTTCTTATTTCCTTCTCGCAATAGCCATTTTTATACATCACGTTACTCACGCTCTTCATATATATTCTCAACTTTGCTTAGGAATCTTTAAATCGAGAGTTTAAAACAAAAAGTATTCACGGTGAGCAAAATGTATTCACCGTAACCCACCAATATGGTTTTGTCGCGAAAACGCATTCACAAAACGTAACCACCAATACTTTTTTTTTACTGGGTTATACGAAAATGTGAAAAGAATTTTGGGGTTTTGTGTGACGCGTTTGTGTTCTGTGTGGTATGTCGCAAAACGACGCGTGAGTTAGCGTTGAGCCAGGCAAAAACAATATGGGATTTTATTTTAATTTCATGGTTCCTTTCCTCATTTTCAAGTGTCATTCTATTAGTAGCAAAACTTAGGGCTTTTGTAGTACTAATAAATAGTAATTTTTCGTGAAAATATTTTTTTACCTAGTCCAATATTTTCCGACGGGGAGGGGGTTAATTTTTTGTGTTTTTCAGTACAATGCTTATTTCAATAATTTTTTACTCTTAAACAATTAATCATACAAATTTGACAAAGTACATTTTAGAAAGGTTTTTTCATGCTCTTTCGATTGGAAAAAAACGGGTCTCTCTCCCCGAAAAATTGAAAGTTATTTTTAATTATGATTTTTTTTGGTCAAAAATTTTTTTTTTCAAAATGCTTATTTTCAATCGAAAGAGCATGAAAAAACCTTTCCAAAATGTACTTTGTCAAATTTGTATGTTTAATTGTTTAAGAGTAAAAAATTATTAAAATAAGCATTACACCAAAAGACCCCTTGATCACTTGACGCGGAATCCCTCATATAGATATAAACAAAAATTAAATTAAATAGAGAAATTTTTTTCTTCCTTGCAGACTAAGATTTACGCAGTTCTGGCGTTAAGAAATGTATCTATTGGGATCTCTTGTACCGTGAGACGCTCTATGTTGAAAATTTTTGAAACCATTGACAGTAGGTCGTTTTGTCTAAACTTGTCCAGCTTCCACCAACCAGAGTAGTTTTTTAACGCGGTGTCGAAAAATGGTACTACTGAGAGTAGGTCAAATTATTAAGACACGCCCCCACAATAGATCCCAATACTGCCCCGGTACTTGTTTTTCGTGTTGTCTTCGTAATAATAGCACAGTACTGGCATACCAGTCTTAAAGTCCAGTACTGGCGTAGTACAGAAAGTACTGGTACTGGTAAGTCAACTGATGGCTCGCCAGTACTGGTGCAATACTGCGCTTGTTGTGAATACTGGAATTTGACAGAAATTTTTACTTGGGATGAAGTATTTGAAAATTTGACATTTTATTTAATTGCTGACAAACTTTTCTTTCAATTTTTTTTAAACTACTATATTGTAGAGTCAAATTAATAGAATAATATGAAACAGTTTCAAGAGAGTTAACCATGCTTAATTTTTTAATAGAGCACTTTTAAGTAGAAAAGTCAGGTTGATTTTCCATTACGTGTCAAGCGGTAAGAGAGACAACTGCTGTCACGCGCTGAAGAAAGAGAGAGAAAGCACAAAATCGTTTTCAACTAATACTTAGGTGGCGGGAGTGGTCGATTCGTATAAAACGTGTCGCGCGCAACTGAGCACCACTGGAGCCGGAGCTCAAATTAAAGTTTTTTTTAAATTTGGACTTCAGGTTCTGAAAAGCGAAAAAACTCTATAGGGATGGATACCTACCAAATTTTTAACTTGCGAAATCGTTAAAAACGATAACTCTAAAAGTTGAGTAAAATATGTGTCCTTGCCGGCGTTAAAGGGTTAAATCTGAATAAAAATGCTTACTCGGGGGTATTTAGGGATGCTGATTATGAATCTGATGTCGGTTTTTAAAAATTCCAAATAGCTGATGACGTTTTTAAAAATTGATCGAATTTACCTGAAATTTGTTTCTCGGGGGTTTCCGGAGTCGCTGACTATGAATCTGATGTTGATTTATCAAAATTTAAAATGGCGGATCCAATATGGCTGATTATTTTCTAAAAATGTATATAACTTACCTGAGATTTGTCATTTAGGGGTTTTCGTGGTAGCTAATTATTAATCTAACTAGCAGAGCTACGCGCGCTATATTTCTACTTTTATTTTGTGAAACTCAGGAGCTTATTCCATTGTGTGTTTCAAAATCTAACTAGATATTGGAAATTTTTTTATTAACATTATTGAGAAATAATTTTTTTGTATTTATAGATTTATTTTATTAGATTTATTAGATTTATTTACATCTATAGATTTGTAGTATATGGTACGTTTGGCGCCAACAGGGACACCCATCTCTACAAAAGTAGAAAGAGAAGAAAAAAGAGAGGTGAATGTTATTATTATATTTATATATATTAAGTTAGTCTTTTCTTATATATATAATAATATAAATAATATCGAAATATTAAATTGTACTGGGAAATTAGTACTGAGAGTTCCGTCTATTTCAATGAAAATTTGCTGCGCTTTTGTACTGAAATTGTACTATGAAAAATTACCTGCAAAAGGGTCGTTATAGCGTGGTGTTTATGACCTACCCGTCATCATGTTGAAGGAAGAATATTTCTTTGTTAATGTTAAAAATAATTTTTATTTATATTTCAACATTATATTTGTTTTTTATTAACTCAAATTCTTTACAAGTAATTGTTATGGGGTATCGGGTACGGTGACCGACACCCACTCAGTGAACGACACCCAAAATTAAAAAATGCAATAAATATAAAACAAAACATTATTTAACATTTAGCCCTAGGGTGCGTTTATGGCTTTAACAACAAATATACAAAAACTGACTAAAAATAGGTACTTTTTCAGGGGACCCAAATAAATTGTGATAAGAATAAATATAAATAAATATAAATAAAATAAAAAAATGTATCCAAATAGTAACTAATAAGTCAAAAAGTAGTACATAGTAGGTTTTAGTAGAGGAGTGCGAAGCCTGTATATTAATTAACTCTAAATTGTAATTAAATAATTATAATTTCTTGCTTTACCCAATTCGCATATCTATTCAAGTTTTAATGTGATATTATTGTAACATAGACATATTATCTCAGTATTTCATGAAAAACAATATTTTTAATGTATAATTTTTGTGGATATTTTAAGTTCTTGAATACAGCTTTATCTAGGACATAAATTTTTAAATTTTCTTTAGATTTGACTCTAGAACAACCAACATAAATTTGACCATGACCAAATGCAGAAATAAGTAGAAATATTCCTACTTTATCAAAAGACTGCCCTTGAGATTTATTGATAGTCATTGCATAAGCAAGTCTGATTGGGAATTGTCTTCTTACCATTTTAAAAGGAAATGTATCTTCTGAAGGAGATAAATCAATACGAGGAATAAAAACTATTTCACCTTTCAATCTTCCAGTAATTATTTCTGCAGCAATAACGTATTTCAATAAAGATTTTACAACTAATCGAGTCCCATTACATAATCCTTGAACCAAATTCATATTTCTTAAAAGCACAATTACACACCCTATTTTCAATGATAATTTATGGGGAGGCATACCATCTGGTGTTAAACTATTTAAAACTTCTACTGGAACAATATTATTTATTTTTTTTGCATCATCATCAGCTATATGTGAATCAACACTGTAATAAATTACTTCTTCTCCTTCTAGTTTTGACAAAATACGATCATTCATGTCTAATACTTTCCTGGTCGAATATTTTCTTGTGTTGCTTTATTATTCATATAATCCATTAATCCACAGTACATTTCTGCTCGAAGTTTTTTCTGTTGAAAACGAATATATTTCAAACGCTCACCTTCTACTTTTGACCAACTATCAACAATAAATTGTTGAGTTAATTTACCCATTTGTAAACATGGATTAAATGTTCCTCTATAAGACAAGCGATACATATAAAATTGTAAAGGAGTAATATTACGAACACCATCAGTGTGTTTCATATTTACAGTCCATCCTGGATCACCTGACGGAAACATTTAAGGATATGTCATAGGATCAGCATGTGTGCTAAGACTGCTAATTGAAATACTTTTAGAACCCCTTGGATGTATACATAAATCACGTTCAATTGGAGGCTCACCATCTTCGCTAACAAATATAACTGCTACTTCATTGCAAGATGGAACATTATATTTGCTTTGAGAAAATTTTGGATCACGTTTAAACCGCATTTGAATGCTTCACGGACATTCATTCATTAATTTTGCCCTTGCTTCTTCTTCCAATTCTTTTATCATTTTAAATGACTTTGCATAAATATTAATATCTCTTAGCAAAATATCTATTTCAGTCATTAGTAATTGCAAACATTTTTTATTACATTCATTATTCAATTGTTCCATCACCGCTTCGTCAGTATCCAGAATATACAATTGACCATATTTTCGATTATCTCCATCATCAGGATGAAGAGAGTATGTATCATGATACACTTGTCCATGTACACGAAAAACATAAGGACCATATCCTTTTGGAACTTCTAATTTAGCTCCCATGCTAGCAAATGCACATGAACTATTATAAGAACGAATATTTTCCTTATAATTCTTATTTTTTAAGTTATTATCAAATAATAAATTTTTCAAATACAAAGGCTAAGGATTTAAATCATACAATTTTACTTTTCCTTTATGACAACAACTACTAAATTTTTTATCCTGTGGCCTTTCACACAAAAAATGTAACGCGTCACAAAACATACATTTGACATTCATTAGACCTAAATAATTTTGTGGAACTCTATTTTCATCAAACTCTTCAGACAACATAATTCCAACTCCTAATGTTTCCATTATTTTCCCATTTTTTTATCCATTTTACTTGTTAAATCCTGTTTTTGGCGCTGTTCTTTTTCTAATTTTGTTTCTAATAACAATTTCCTTTTTTTGCATTCTAAATTATTTTTTGGTCGATTTTTTTTTCATCTTCTGTTTCTAAATATAATTTTTTTCTTTTACTTTCTAAATTATTTTTTTGTCGATTTTTTTTATCATCGTCCGTTTCTAAAGATAATTCTTTTCTTTTATAATTTAAATTTTTTTGCTTCATTACAATCTTTTCATCTACATTTTTCGCTTTTCTACAATTATTTTTTCTCAATCTATCCTTCTCTAGTCTGATTTTTTTCTGTTCATCTGTTTCTTCAAGCCTTGCCTTCCTTTTCCTCTCCTTGTCTGTTATTGCATAAAATCTCTTTTTTCATTTTCATTATGCTTCTCCTCTAAATAATCTGTACCTCTATTAACATTATTGTCGAAAACTACTTTAGATTCTCTTCTCAACAATTTTTCAAATTCAGTAATATGATTTTCATTTAACTTTCTTCCTTCAGTATTTAAAATTTTACAATCTTTATCACATAAATTTTTTTGATCTTTGGTTATATTTTCTATTTCTAGAACTACTTTAATTTTTTTACTATTTAAATTGTTTTGTGTCATCAATTTCTTTTCGTCTATATTTCTAGATTTTTGGAAATTACGTTTTCTTAGTCTATCATTTTCTAGTCTGATTATTTTCTGTTCATCTGTTTCTTCGAGCTTTGCCTTCCTTTTCCTCTCCTTATCTTTTATTGCGTAATGTCTCTTTTTCTCATAGTTTTCATTTTTATTAAGCTTCTCCTCTGAATATTCTGTAGATATATCTCTATTCACATTATTACTAATACTGATACTAGTTTCACGAATGGATGACGAGTTTGGTATTTCTATGAGTTCTGTAGCTCGATTCGTTAAAAGACCTTTCCAATTATGATCAACAATAAAAGGTCTAATAACATTTGTCAATTTCACGGAAGGAAATGAAATTAAACAATTATTTTCAAACATAAAAATTAGATGTCGTCTCATTTCACTATGAATATAATTAACAGTATTTGGCAATTCATTGTAATATAAAGATGTTGCAAACGCTATTGCATATATGCCACAGTCAATTCCATTCGGTTGATGATTAACAGCTGAAAAAACTACCGGTGGTTTGAAAGGATATAAAAAGTATTTGAATGTGCTTCTCATCTTTATCAATCGGAATAATGAATTCAGGCATAATTAAATATAAAGTGCTTTGCATGTTAAATGCTAAATTTGATTCTCTTCTCAATAATTTTTCAAATTTAGTAATATGATTGTCATTTAACATTTTTCTTTCAGTATGTAGAATTCTATTATCTTTATCACTTAAATAAACCTTTTCTTCTTTGTTAGACATGATTTTTTAATAAAATTAACTAATAATAGAATATTTTTCAAAAACTTATTTTTTGAAAACAGACTTAAACTTAAAACTTATAACTCATTACTAAATAAATAAAAATAATGAATAAATATAAATAAATTTTAATAATTATTTTATTTTTTAGATAAATATTTTTTTAGATTTAAGTTTATTTTAATTTTTCTATTTATTATATATGTGACGCTCCACGAAAGAAGGGACCTATCCCCGAAAGAACATTAGGTTCAATTTTCCGTACACAATGCATGAAAACTGAGCCTAATGTTATTTCGGGGATAGGTCCCTTCTTTCGTGGAGCGTCACATATTTAATAATAAATACTCATCAAATTTCTCAAAAATCTCATAAACCACAAAAATTAGCATAAATAATATGTCACATAAATTGCATTTTTCACATAATTCGCATAAATAATATGTCTCATAAATCGCATTTTTCACATAATTCGCATAAATAATATGTCACATAAATCGCATTTTTTCCCATATAAATCACATAATTTCGCATAAGTTATATAATAAATTATATTATATATTATTACATATAATATTACATAATAATTATATATTATATAATAATTATGTATTATATTATAAATTATATTGTAAATAAATATTAACACAATTATTATAGTTAAACCTTACTTTCCATACCTCGTTCTCTATCTTCGTTATCTTTCCTCTTTTTTTCTTTTTATCTATCTGTGAGTGAGAAAAGAAAAATAATCAGCCAATAAAAAAATAAGACGCTCTTTTGTTATTTTCGCTTCAAAGTAAAATTCCCCACTTTTCCTTCCCCTATAAAATTCTGTTCCTCTCTTTCTACCTAACACGGAAAATGGTGAAAACATGATACCCCCTCCTATTCGTCTCTTTTTCGCTCCTACTCTAAACTAAAAGGAGAGACAATACCTCACTCTTTCTCTCTCTCACTGTAGCTTAAAAGTGAAATTCCCCACTTTCTTTACCCTATCAAATTCTGTTCCTCTCTTTCTATCTGACCCGGAAAATGGTGAAAACATGATACCCCCTTCTAAACCC
Organism: Leptopilina myrica (nomen nudum); assembly: GCA_032872475.1. Lineage (NCBI taxonomy): Eukaryota > Metazoa > Arthropoda > Insecta > Hymenoptera > Figitidae > Leptopilina > Leptopilina myrica (nomen nudum). Next base: position 27,100,284 of record CM065463.1, on the reverse strand, counting down.
AAAAAGTAGGCGTTACTTTCTTAACTATTCGTCTCTTTTTCGCTCCTACTCTAAACTAAAAGGACAGGCGATACTTCCCTCTCTTTCTCTCTATCAATATTTCTCTCTCACTGCGGACGGAATGTACACGCTCTGGACAGACTGAATGAATGAATGAAAGAATACGAAGATTATTATAGTTAATGTCGGTTTTTTAACATTTAGAATGGCGGATAACAAATTAAAAAATTTATCCAATTTATGTGAAATTTGTTGAACTAAAATTTAAAATTAAGGGAACTTAGAGACTCTTTCGGGTTGAGTCAAATTACAAAGAATTAGATAAACAATTAATTTATTATTAGAATAAGATATTAAAAGTTATTGAGAATCTAAGCATAAGAAATTCACACCACACAGGCACTGAATTCTCTCGTTTACCGTTTCTTAATAAAATTCGCCACAAAAGTCTTACGTCCGCTCGCGGCAGTGCTAAGACAACTGACTTTTTACCAAACCGGGACTACTATAACACACATACATTAAAATTATCTAATTTTTATGTGAATTAACATTGGCTACGATAATTTTGTGTGGAAACTACTTTATTATAGATTAAAAGTATAGTAATTTAAGGATGAGGAGTTTTTTAGTGGAGCAGTGGCACCTGCTAAATTGGTGCAACCTTATGGTTTACTGTCAAGTAAATCAAATTATTAGTATGCTCGCTGTCTTAATGCCTGCAACTTCCGCCATAAGTGTAACTTTTCTAACTAAGTTTTTAAATATGTACTTTAAAAATTACTTCAAAATTTTAAGAATATTTTTCATTACTAATAATTTCTTTAATTTATTATATTGTTAAATCAAACATATATTTAAAATTATTTAGTAGTGTGTTTACACGAGGGAAAAAATTTTTTTAATGAGATTTTCCCTAATAACAATAAAAAATTCTTTTATTTCATTATATGAACCATTTTGAAGTTGGTTATACTTTTCAATGTTATATAATAATTGCTTTTAATGTTAATGTTTTTTTACTGCTGGGTCATCATTAATAAATATATTATATAATGGTCAATAATGTCAAATTGTGTTCTATATATGTTATATATATGGGCATTTCCACGTGAGATTTACCTATGACCTCTTAAAATCAGACAAAAATATTTTTTTTCTATTCTGTGTTGAAAATAAACAGATACGTATATTTTTCTTTTCTTTTTGGAGGACAAATTTTTGAGTTACGAATTTTCAACATTTTGTATATGTAAACATAGACCAACATAGCCTATAAGTCTGAAAATACTGAGTTTAGAAAAAAGGTATATAGGTTATACCAATCTACATAAGTCAAAGTACCTTTTGGCCAATTTTTACTGTGATTGGTAAAATAGTGTTGGGATCTATTATACTTTGAAGTTTAATTTGATAGTTTGTAGAATAATGAAAAGGCCTAAATACGGTTTTTTGGTGTTTATTTAAAGTTCGAACTAGTTTCGAATTATATATGGTTCCTCATCAGGGGATAAACAATTTTACATATATATTATCCAAATTGGAAACATTATAAAAAGAAATCAAAGAGGATTAAATATCTCAAAGAGAAAATTAAAAATTGTTTGAATTTTAATTTAGACAGGTATTATAAGGTTATGTTTTAAATAAAATGAAAAAGTTTCTTACCTCTCAGAAGAGCATTATAAGTATAAGTACAAAAAAGAAAAAAAATTAAAAAAATTTTTTTTTATAAAAAACATTATTTTATATAATAAGTTCATAAGAAAAAACATTAATAAAAATGTTCAATACGCATTTGAATTCGATTTTATTATTCAAAAGTTGTATTTATATTTCATTATGCGCGCTGCCGATTGAAGATTCCCCTAGATTCCGCAACATATTAAAAAAACTAAAGTATAAAAGATTAAAGTATTTAATATACTTCAATTTTATTCTGCTCACTTTTGCTCGTTTTCATTTCTTGTATAAAAACATTGCAACTAAAAAATTCGTTTTTACTTATAGTTTGACAAATTTGTTTGTAGATAATTTCCCCGCTTTGCCAATTCAGACTATATCGCTCCTGCACTGAATTGTTTTGTTGTTATTTTATGAACTTCAACTATTTTATTTCTGTTTCTTTTCACTAACTGACATTACTAACCACTAAATTTCTCTTGAATGCAGAATTCTAAAATATTTATTAATAAATTTTATATTTTGAGAATAAAATAATTATTTTTTAATACTTTTCAATAGATTATATTGGAAATTGGAAAAGTTAAAATGTCAGAATTAACAAAAAAGGAGATTCGTGAAAAACTTGACGAATTAGGTAATATAAACTTGGTAGTTGAGTATATCATTCGCAAAATAGACGCAAATATTTATGATTTAGATTCTAAGTGGATAGACAAATTGAAATCATCCATTTCAACTTTAAAATGTAAGGGCAATATAAAATTTCAGGCTGTTAATCTTCAGAACAACCAAAAAAAAAATTTGTAACATTTTGGAAACAGTGACTGTAAAAAAGAGTCCTAAGGAAGCTTTAGCTTTCTTACTTAATAACTCTTTACCGAAAGCTGTTTATACCAACATTCGATTGCAAGTAAAAAAATGTGGTGTGAACATTTGGCCTGCCTATAATCAATTCAGAGAAATTAAGCTACAATGTAGACCTGCAGTAGAAGCGAGACAAAAGCAGAAGTACCTCTTCAGTCTCTGTTGAAACATGCAGTAATTAGAATTGTACATTTACTGAAGCAGAAGTTAATGATGTAGATACTGTTTAATGTGTTCTTATGGGTTTGATGTCAGTAGTAGTCAATCATCTTATAATTAATATTATAAATCATTAGATAAAAGTACAAATCAGAGAGATAATAAATTATTTGCCAAGACGCTCATTCCATTACGATTAATAACGTGCGAAAATGTGGTTTTTTGGAATAACAGAACACTTCAATCGTCAAGATTTTGTCGTCCACTTGAAATAGAATATGTTGCCGAATCCAAAAAGGTAATTTTTGCTCAAAGGAAAAAACATAGAAAATCAAATAGATAATTTACAAACTATTGAAATTTCTTGGGATAATGACCGAAAGATAAGGGTACATTGTTCTATATTTTTAACTTTAATCGACGGAAAAGTTTTAAATATTATTACGGGTACAAAATCAATGGAAACTTGTCCGATTTGTGACGCAACACCAAAATCTTTTAATGACTTGAGTAATAAACAAACAGGCTTTTTTACCAAATACAAAGTCACTTGTGTATGGATTAAGTCCTTTACATGTCTGGATCAGGATTTTGGAATGTTGTCTGCACATCTCATATAGACTTGATGTTCAAACTTGGCAAATGAGGTCTGTTAAAGAAAAATCAACGTTTGCTGAGAGAAAAAAGAAAATCCAAGCAATTCTTTGGGAAAACTAGGATTGATCGTAGATAGACCTAAGCCAGGAGGTTCTGGTACCACTAATAATGGAAATACAGCTCGTAGAGCTTTTGAAAACCCAGAATTGTTAGCTGAGTGTCTTGGACTTGATTCTTAATTATTATGCCAATTTAAGACAATTCTAGTTGCTCGTTCCATTCAACTTCCCATGGATGCTTCGAAATTTGACAAATTTTGGAGCTGAAATTATTAACACAAGCATGTTACCGGTTAGAATACTTGGCGAGGAAGCATCAGAAGCGCGAAATAAGGATTATAAAAATTTTAGACAATATCACAGTAGAAAACACGATAGAAAATCTAATCTATCTGATGTACTCAATAGGGTAATTGATACTTCAGATGTAATTATTTCCAGTAACAGTCTTCAAATGCGACACAATCGAAAGAAGGTACTAAGTATACCAACAGAAGTTCGAGATATGCTGGCTACTCCAGAAGGACCAGAAACACACACAAATACAAGTGACAGTGATGATACTTGAAAACACTTAATTGACTGATGAAGAAAATGAAGAATAAATATATTATCCCTGTTAATATTACTTGTTGTAATAAATTTAAATTGTTTGTGTGAGGCAAGGGGACTCACATCAAAAAGCACCCCGAAGTTTTAAGTTACCTATTTTAATAAATTATAATTGTTTGTGAGAGGCGGGGGGACTCACACCAAAAAGCACCCCGAAGTTTTTGGTTACTTGTTTGTATAAATTAAAATTATTTTTGAGAGGCAAGGGGACTCACATCAAAAAGCACCCCGATGTTTAAAATTAATCGTTTTTATAAATTAACTTAGTTAGTAAAAGAAAAATGGGTTTTGTTAAATATTACATTTTTTATTACTTATCCGTTTACAGAGATTACTTCTATTAGGTTGAGCATTTGCATCAAAAACAATCAAATAACAATTTTCAATTGAATTAGAAGAATTTTTAAATTTGTCGTCCGTCATATTTGATCCACCATTTTGAATTTTGAAAAACTAACGTCGGATTTGTAATCAGCGTCCTTAAAAAACCCCTGGTAACGATATTCAAATGAATTAGATAAATTTTTAACTATGTCGTTCGCCATATTGGATTCGCCATTTTGAATTTTTAAAAACCAACGTCGGATTTGTAATCAGCGACCTCAAAAAACCCCGAGTAACGATTTTTAAGCGAATCTGATTGAATTTTGAGTTTTGGCCGCTTTTGCCTTCCTTCTAACCCACTGTGGCAGAATAGAAAAAAAATATTTTTTCCCGATTTTAAGAGGTTATAGGTAAATCTCACGTGGAATTGGCCATATGTTAAAAATTTGTATATGTTAAAAATTAAACATATAAATTTGACTATATTTAAATAAAAAATATTAACATAAATAAATTATTTATAAGGAGAAAAAATGTACCTAAATGTCTTTAGGTATGTTATAAATGTTTAACATAATTCATATCTAACACCATTTTTTATGTAATTCTTTGTATCTTTTAATATTTCCATTCTTGAAATTGATTTTTTCTTAAATTTTGTAAGAAATAATAAACTATTTCTATTAACCTCAAATTTTCAGTTTTTAGGGATAAAATAGAAACAGTCTCCTATTTTTAATTAAAGTTTGAAAAATGAAAAAATCAAAGTTGATTTTTGTTGCAATAAGAGATAATTATAAATTTTAGTATGATTTTTTAGTTTAGTTTTTTCTAAATGCAAATCAAACAATTGAAAGAGTTTCTTTCTCGATTTTCAATTATTTATGCAATATGACATATTTTTGTATATATTGCTGCTAATTGATAAACAGAAAATGGGAAAATACTTTGAACCTGTTAAGGGTGATCTAAGGTTCAAGGTTTAAGGCTGTATTGATTTCAAGAAATTTATATTTAACTGAAAGATAACTACTGTTTCTATTAACCCCTAAATTTGATCAAATTCAAAATCCGATAGCACTTTTATAACTTCTTGTTCCCATTTTTTGTCCCAAACAGTTTAGAAATTAGAGACTTTTTAAAGAGTTTAGTTTTGAATAATCATTTAATAAATTTTTTATAAACAAATTTTTGAAAATGTTTTGCGCCATTTAGAAATTATTAAAATTTAAACATAGAATTAAAACTATAAGAAATAAAAATTAGTTGAAAACATCTATGAGCGACAATTATTTCAAAAATACAATCAAAATTATATTGCAGCGGAGATGCGATTTTGATGTATTTCGGAATCAAAATAATATTTGTATTTACGAAATGAAGAGAAAACTGTCGCAGTAACATTTATTTAACCATTAAATAGATCTAAAGCTAAGTGTAGCGTTGTTGCACTACACACTTTGATTTCTTATAGTTTTAATTATGTTAAAATATTTTCAAATTTATTAAATAATTTTTAAAATATAAATTCCTTAAAAAGTTAAATAGAAATGTTTGTTTATCATTTTTACATTTCAACATTTAAAAAACTCAATAATGCAAAGACACATTTATTTAATCAGGACATTTAAAACTTTACACAATTTACACTAAACTTTTCAGTTAAATATGCTGAATATTGCAAGTAAATATATAATAACTTTCTAGACAAGTTTCGGTGCTGTGGGGGCTTTAATTGAAATAAATATTTATTTGCATCATGAAAATTATTTTTTTTAAATAACTAAATATTTAATCGCATCATTTAACAAATATAACAAAATTTGTCCTTAGAAAATGTGGAAAGAATTACAAAAATTGAAACTATTTTATTAACAGAAAATTAGTTTATAAAATTAAAACCTATTATTTTATTAAATTCTCTTGAAAAGTCTACATTATATTATGTTTTATATATTTTCTTGAATAGCTTTTAGTACAAACATATTATTTCACCGATGGTAAATCACAGTGGTGAGACTCTGTAGCTTGCGATCACCGAGGTTAAGCACCATTCAGTGCGGTTAGTACTTGGATGTCCGCTATAGCCTGGTGTTTTTCTCACTACTTTCGTGATTTATCAAGCAGGAGGTTTGACGTCAAGATATAATGATGTGCACTGTCGATTATTGTCCGGTACACACCATTAGAACTTGACTGTCCATAAAACCGGTTGTACTCAAGAGAGGTTTTCTAAAGTTTCCCTCTCCTCTGGCGAGACTGAAAGTGAGTTCATATGGTGACTTCCTTTGTTAATTAGCACAAAACAAAACACTTAATTAACAACACAAATAATCACATTTATTCAAAATAAAGAAGAAAATAATACAAATTATATTTTAAGAAATTAATAAGGCCAAGTCTAACACTACGCCTGAAAGCAAATTTAATTTAATTTTCTAATTAAATAAATTATTGACGCAAACAAAAATTCTGACTCACCGCCATTATTAATAACGTTGACAGTCCTTTGTTTAATTTTAGTTACTTATAAACCCTTTGTTTGACGTATTTTGTTTTCTCTTTATTTATTTTTACTTATTTCTCCTTATTTAAGGGATCCGTCAACCGTGACGTTACAGATGTGAAGGCCGAGTGGGCGTCGATCGCCCGTTGGCCTAACCTAGCTGAATACATTATTTCGGTAGAGTCTATGAAAGGCAGCGTTCAGCGAGCTTAAATAAAATAAACAAAATGGCATAGTACTTTCTTTAATTTTCAATATAGGCAGGATATGCTCTCATACTTATTACAGTTGAAGCATTAAAATTTTGTTTATTCCTGTAATTTTTTATTACAGGATTGTTGATTAATCAGGTCTTTATAGCTCCTTAGCAGTTTATAATCCTCTTTTCTCTCTCTTCTCAAGTAATTGCCTAGACCAATTTTCATTTCACCAAAAAATATTTTGCTTTTGAAAAAAATTACTGATTTACACTTATAACTTGTGAATGAAATCAATACGGGTCCTCGCACATTCATATTTACCGAGTCTAATTATATTAACATACAACTTTCCGGTATTAAAATATTTGCTTTTCCAAATATATTTAACACTCAGGCAAAAAAATCGTTGTTCACTTCGCGATTGTCGGGTATCTTGAATAATAGAAGATTTATTACTTGTTCTTTGCCCATAGTAAAATTCAGTTTCTGTTCACAATTATCAATTTTATCTCGTAAAATTTTATTTTATTTTTTAATTTGTTCATATTTATTTTTATAATCTTTGAATTCATTGGTGAGCAATTTTACCAACTCACCATTTTTACTTATTTTTGAATATTATATAATTATATTATTCAATTATACTGAAAAAATACAAAGATATTGCAATATTAAATTTTCGACTTGTTAATTTCTTAACTTTCTTTCACGGCACAAACACGTCTGTCTTGTTCCAGTGTCAACTCGCAACTCCGTAAATCGACATTTAATCCATAGTAAGCAAGAAAATCGGCCCCTATTATCGGGTACGGTACCGATGCTCTGTACATGTTATGTATTGATGCTTACATACAATGAACATATACTTCGTCGGTATCGGAGTATGTTCTTTATGAATAGCGTGTTGCATCAACTAACACGCCCTAGGAGTACATGGAAAATATTAAGTTACTTTTTATCAAAACAGTAAGTGTGAACCAAAAATCTCAAATTGGCCCTCAGAAACAAATGTTTCAAGATCAAAATGCTTGTCGATAAGGGAAATTAACACTCGTCTTTGTTTTATATAATATCTCATCGCTGATCTCTTCTTCTCTCATCTTTCTTTCCCTATTTGTAGCTTGTGGCGTATTCATTGGAGTTCTTTGAGAATAAGATTGATAGAGTTGCCACCTCTGCGGGCCTCGCCCGGAGTCTCCGGGCTGCGAAGTAGATCTCCGGGTCTCCAGGCCGCAAGTTAATTCCTCCGGTCTTCTGTTATTTTAGAAAAAAAATTTTAATTTAAATATTGAAACGATAACACATCATGACTGAATTGGTATATTGTATAGTAGAAGCATAAAGTAGCGCAAAAGCGTCGGCATAAAAGTATGTGAGTGAACGAGATAGTGATATGAGATTGTTTCTTTTAGTCGCATGCATTTACGCTTTGACGTTTAACGCCAACATGGGACTTAATTTTAATTTTCAATATCATTTAAATAAATTGAATTTTTAGTAAATTTGAATTTCCCGCTTTGTTAATTCACCTTCCTCCTTGTCACTAATCAAGAAAAATTCTCCGGGCCGAGAGCCGAGATGAGGTGGCAACCCTAAAGATTGATCAAAACCGAATTTATACAAGATTTTATTTATGAATTTCTCTTGATGTAATTCCATGATTTTATTTACTTTGTCACGTTTAATTTGAATACTTAAGAATTCATTTGGTTCTCCAATTCTTTACTTAATTTATCTTTTACTGCTTGCAGTTTTTCCTTATCATTACTTGCAATGATTATATCATCCACATAAAGAAACAAGATTAAAAATTTATCAAATTTTCGCCAAGTAAATAAACGCAATTCTAGATTGGAATTTTCTAGTAGTCACTTAACGCGACTTTAGTAAATTTATAATTCCATCTTTTAGGACTTATACGTAATCCATATAACGCTCGTTCCAATTTACACACCTTTTCTTTCTTTCGCATCATGTCTTGTTCCTTCTGGTATCTCCATATATATCTCCTCATCAATTTCGCCATTTAAAAATGCCGTTTTTACATCGAATTGATACATCTGTAAGTCAAATTTTTTTACAATGGCTAACACAGCTCTCACCAATGGTAATCTTGATACTGGTGCATAGGTTTCACTCAATTCATATATATTCTTATCTTTGAATCCTCTTATCACTAATGTCGCCTTAAATTTTTCTTGGCCATTTGTATCTACCTTTCTTTTAAATATCCATCTCGAGTCAATTATTGTAACTTTCTCACCATTTTCCATTTTACTTGGATTGTTTATTAATTTCCAGACTTTATTTCTCTCCAAGGACTTCAATTCATCATCGATTGCCAATTTCCAGAGATCTTTATTCGGGGATTTCATTGCATCTTTATAGTTTTCTGGGTCAGAATTTATTTCAGTTAGGAAGGTATGAGACATCTCATCATTTAACACATCTTGTCTAGTTGTTAAAATAGATTCTTCTATAACTTCATCATTGTTTGTCTTAATTTGAATTTGGTTACTCATATCGATTTTGATTTTCTGTAGTCTTCCTCTTTTTCGTTTTACTTCTCCCTCCGATTTTGTGACTTCTTCTGGATTCTTTTCTTCACTATTGGATTCAATGAACCATTTTTCTTTATTTATCTCATCTTCTATTAACGGAAAATCTCGAATTTCATTTCTTTTATATTTATCTCCATAGACTAATTTTTCATTAAAACTTACGTCTATGCTTTCGTAAAATTTTCCATTTTCTGGTTTTAGAAATTGGTTATCTGTAGCTGCTGTTAAAGCTAAGTCCCACAGATATTCTGGAAATTTTGAGTCAAACATGTAACATCGCACCTTCTTTTGTATGGTTTGGTTAAACCTTTCTAATACACCATTGTCTTCTGGTGTGTCAGGACAAGCCAACTGCAATTCCGCACCTAACTCTTGTAATACTTCTACTGTGTACCCACCTGTATATTCTGTCCCTTGGTCAGAACGTAAATAACACACCTTCGCATCATATCCTAATAAATTTCGTGCGCTTCTTACGAAATATTTGCCTGTTTCACTTTTAAATTTCATAGGATAAGCCATAGCTAATCTCGAATAATCATCAACAAAAATGGAAATATATCTATAATTTTTCAGATAAGTAGATGGAAAATTGGACCCATTACATCAGAATGTATTATTTGTAATGGAGCTGTTGCTCTGCTTCTTGTTGATGTGAATGGTAATCTATTAAATTTTCCAATCAAACACGCCTCGCAATTTAATAATTTATTTTTATCAAATATTACTGAGTTTAAATTTTTATTTTCTGGAAATTTATTTTGTAAATTTTTAAGATATTCGATTGACGCATGTCCAAATCGACCATGCCATAATAGGGTTTTGTCATATATTTTATTTTTACTATTTTCTTTTATAGGATTTTCCTCGTCTGGTAACTCAACTACTGGCAATTCGTCTAAATCATGAAATTTTATATCCCAAATAGTAGTGTCCAAGTTAGATTGTTCATAAGGAGTTTTGTTTTTGTTAGTTTCGCATCTGTTTGAATTATTAGATAATGCCTCATCGTTTATTTGCTGGTATTTGTTTTCTTTTATTTGCTCATTAAATATAATTGATTTATTATTTTTAATTGATTCTAATAATTTTTGTTTTTCTACTACACTCTTTGTAAGATATCTATGAGTACTTTTTTCCTCTTCTGTTAAGTTTAAAAACATGTCTTTATTTATTCTTTGGTCAAAGTTCCCGCCTTCTGTTGACAATTAGAGATTTTAGTTCGTCATACGAAATACTTTTACCCTTTGTATTTTTAGACACAAATTCTATTGTCTGCACGGATGGTACAGATACCATAATTGCATTGTAGAATGCATCTCTTTTCTTATCTTCAGAGAAAGGAACAGAACCCTTTGAATTTTCATAATTGTTTTCGCACCGTATGTGAATCAGAGTTGCCACCTCTGCGGGCCTCGCTTGGAGTCTCCGGGCTGCGAAGTAGATCTCCGGGTCTCCGGGCCGCAAGTTAATTCCTCCGGTCTTCTGTTATTTTAGAAAAAAAATTTTAATTTTAAGTATTGAAACGATAACACATCATGACTGAATTGGTATATTGTATAGTAGAAGCATAAAGTAGCGCAAAAGCGTCGGCATAAAAGTATGTGAGTGAACGAGATAGTGATATGAGATTGTTTCTTTCAGTAGCATGCATTTACGCTTTGACGTTTAACGCCAACATGGGACTTAATTTTAATTTACAATATCATTTAAATAAATTGAATTTTTAGTAAATTTGAATTTCCCGCTTTGTTAATTCATCTCCCCCCTTGTCACTAATCAAGAAAAATTCTCCGGGCCGAGAGCCGAGATGAGGTGGCAACACTTATGTGAATTAACATTTACTGCGCATATTTTTATTTCTGCTAATTTCTCAAGGACTAGCTTTGGATCCTGATATTGCATTACTTTCGCATGATAATAGCTGTCTGAGTGATTTATTAGAATGTCGTGAACTTTAAATTTTTGTTCAGTTAGTATCGTCTCGTCAATGGTCTTTAAATCAAAATTCTCGTCTATAGTGTGTAAAAGATTACTAGATCTTAGATACGTATTTTTTTATTTTTTAAATTAATATTTAGTGGTGCCTGTAGGCTGGTGAAATTTTGCATGTATTTTGCACGGAAATAAAACTTTTTTCGTAGATTTCCTGTAAAATCGTTAAAAATTAATATTTTTTGACCGGACTACTCTGTTTCTTTTCATAAATGTTCAAAGAATAATATAAAATTTTTAACAAATGAAATTTGTTAAGTTAACTATTTTTTACAGGACCCAAAAGTTGACCAATAAAAACCAAAATAGGTTATTATTAGCAAAAAATATTAATTTAAAAAATAGAGAAATTTAAACTGCTAATCATAGTTTTTATTGTTTTTAAGGTCGCTGATTACAAAACTGAAATCATATTTCAAAAATTCAAAATGGCGGATCCAATATGACGGCCATGAAAATTTTAAAATTTATCAATTTTTAGAAAACTTCGTATCAAGGGGTTTTGGGGGTCTCTGATTTCAAATCTAAAGTCATATTTTAAAAATTCAAAATGGCGGATCCAATATGGCGGCCAGGAAAATTTTAAATTAATCAATTTCTAGGAAACTTCGTATCAAGGGGTTTTGGGGGTCTCTGATTACAAATCTGAAGTCAGATTTCATGAAAATTTTAAAATTAATTATTTTTTATGAAACTTCGTATCAAGGTTCTTTTGTGGTCCCAAGATACAAATCTGAAGTGTAAAATTTAAGCAGTACCTCGCTGCTAATCAGAAAGTAGAAGGTTAATATTTTTTAGCTAGATAAGTTTCATTCACAAATTAGATGATACGATTTTATATATATTATATATATATTATTTTCAAATTTCCCATGGCCGCCATATTGGATCCGCCATTTTGAATTTTTGAAATATGACTTCAGTTTTGTAATCAGCGACCTTAAAAACAATAAAAACTATGACTAGCAGTTTAAATTTCTCTTTTTTTAAATTAATATTTTTTGATAATAATAAACTATTTTGGTTTTTATTGATCAACTTTTGGGTCCTGTAAAAAATAGTTAACTTAACAAATTTCATTTGTTAAAAATTTCATATTATTCTTTGAACTTTTAGGAAGAGAAATAGAGTAGTCCAGTCAAAAAATATTGATTTTCAACGATTTTACAGTAAATCTAAGAAAAAAAGTTTTTCCCCGTGCAAAATACATGCAAAATTTCACCAGCCTACAGGCACCACTAAATATTAATTTATCAAAGTGATAGCACGTTTGTCTTCCAATAAGGCTCAGTGAAGAATTTGAAGGATTTTTTAAATATAAATAAATAAATTAATTTAATTAATTAATTATTAAATTCTCTAAATTAATTCCTTTTACAGTTTGTTCCCTCAAGAACAACTGCAATGCGTTACTAACTGGCTTATATATAATGGAGTAAAATATGTCCTAAAAATGACTCATTGCAATAGGGTATGAGGATTCTGAGTGTCTTCCTTGTTTCGAAGCATTATACAGTATTTTAATAAGAGTGGAAGAAATTTTATTCATTTGTAAGAAAGTTAAGACAATTGAATATAACATAAAATTGATGTCATATTGATGTTTTCTTATCAACGAAGAAACATTTATTTCAGCCAATCCTGAAAGTATTAAAAATCACGAAATTTTTCAAGACCAAAATTTAGAAATATATTGTTTCTTACTATTAAACATTGTTTTGGTGATCTAGATTAGACGATGGAAAAAATTCTTCGATGTTAACATCAAGTAATAATAATATATTATTTTTGATTTTTTATATTTATATTTCTATTCTGTATTGAAAAGAACAGATACGTATTTTTTTATTCTTTTTTTATGCCAAATTTTTGATTTAAATGGTTTTTCGAAATTTTGGATTTGTAAACGTTGATTTACATTAAGTAGCATATAAGTCTGAAATTATTGAGTTTAGAAAAAAGTTGTCAAAGAATGAAAGTTTTAGTTTTCCATAAACTTTAAAAAAAAATTTATTTTTTATTTAAAATTTTATTTCATAAACTAATTTTTTTTTAATGTTGGATGCGTTCATTGAGTTAAATTTATTTTCAAAAATCACGTGCATGCCTCACAATGGGATTTTTTTACAGTTAATTTTTAAAAAATATCTACAGCCTAGAATATTAGTGTTAACTAATATTGTTAAATAGTTAACTTTGGTTCCTCTTTGTCAAAAAACTTTGTCTTTCATATTTACATTTTTTTGGTTGATTTAATAAATATATCTTAAATATATCTCAAAATAAATTTGAATTTGTTATTCTACTCACCTTCCCAAGATCATTTATACTAAACACATATATCTCAGTTTTGTTAAAAAAATTAAATTTGTTATGCAAAATAATTGTTAATAAACATTGGTTAATTTAACCAAAGTTTTTTAAGAAGTTTCAAAAATTATAAATCAAGCTGATCATTTATTAACTGAAAGGACCTCGCACAAAATACATTAAAAATCCCTTTCGGTCAAATTGTTTGAAACTTTGGTAAAATGAAGTTCAAGTGATTCTGAACCAAAGCTCTCTGGTTCATACCCCCCCTTTCCGGGTTCGTTTGCCCCCTATAAGCATTTGAAGGTGAAAGTAACAAACTGTATTTTGAGAGAATTTCATCTAATTAAAATGCATTTTTTTGGTGTCACTTTATAGAAAAACGTTTTTGAGGTATCTGATATTGCAGAGTAGTATTCGTAATATTGCCATGCAATGTTTGCTACATTACCATGTTATATTTTGCAATAATAATCTATTGTAATATTTTAAATCGTGAATATATTTTATATATTTTGTTTACATTATTTACATTTTCACAACCTTGATACTTCATTTCTCAGAAAAATGGAAACAAAGTATGTATATATACATACTTACTCACTTTTCGCTTTTCAAAGGTAATCTTTTAAACTTAATATAGTTTTGAAGTTGTATAAAAGTTGTGTTGGTGACAGTGTAGTTCTTTGTTAATGATTGAGACAGTTTAATCGTGAGTGTTACTCTGTACTACTCGTGTTACCTGCATCATTTGGTTTCTAGGATACGCTCGGCATGAAGATAATGTAAACTATCCATCACTTAAACTATTGCGAAGCATTCAAGATGCTGCCATGAATGCCAACCCCATTGAAATAATAAATGTAATCGACTAATAAATATTTGTAAGCAACCAGTTGAAGAAATAATTTTTCCACTCCTTATCTCTTAGCGTCACTACTTTTTCATAAACACTCAAATAAAACACCAAATGTTAAACATATTGCCTCAATACTGCAAATGTTACTTATGGTAATGTAGCAAATATTGCATGGCAATATTACGAATACTGCTCTGCAATATCAGAGACCTCAAGAACGCTTATCTTTAAAGTGACACCAAAAAATGCATTTAAATTCGATGAAATTCTCTCAAAATACAGTTTGTTACTTTCACCTTCAAATGCTTCTAGCTGGCAAACGAACCCGGAAAGGGGGGTATGAGCCAGAGAGCTTTTGTTCAGAATCACTTGAACTTCATTTTACCAAAGTTTCAAACAATTTGACCGAAAGGGATTTTTAATGTATTTTGTACGGGGTCCTTTGTTAACTAATATTGTATATAACAATTTACATAAATTATTTAATGATTTTCTATTTAACTGGAGATTATATTAAAGTAATTTAAACTGATTTGAGACATGAGTAGTAACGTAATGAAAAAAAGAAAGTTCGTTTTTAAAGTAAAGTATATTATTAATTTGTTAACTTTATTTTAAATAAAATTATAAACAATTGAATATTCTCAGGTTTGCATGGAGGGAAATCTTGAAAAATTATTCTTCTTTAAGTTAAAATAAAAAACACTCAAATCCATTAAAAATTATATACTGTAGACATTATTGAAAAATTAACTGTAAGAAAAATCCCACTGTCAGGCATGCACGTGATTTGAAAAATGTTTTTAATTCAATAAGCGCATCAGGCCCACTCCAGGTCTTTTTGGAATTACTTTTGTACATTATAAGGTATAAATAAAATTTAAAAAATATAAAAAAATCGAATCCAAAGTTAAAAAAAATAGTTAAAAAAAATTTCAATGAAAAATTAAAATTTTTTTTTTACATTTTTAAAAAGTTTATAGGAATTTAAAACATTCATTCTGTGACAAGTTTTTTCTAAACTCAATATTTTCAGACTTACAGGCTATTGAATGTAGGCCTACGTTTACAAATTCAAAATTTCGAAAATTCATTTAACTCAAGAATTTGGCATCTAAAAAAATTAAAATATACGTTTCTTTTTTTTAATACAGAATAGAAAACAAATATTTTTAGCCCATTTTAAGATTCCGCGTCAAATCGTTAAAGCTTTTATTAATCAAATGGGATTTAAATAATACTACTATAATGACATAAATTATCACCAAGTATTTAAAAAAAAATTTTAAATACCAATTCTTAATTGCAATGAAACTCATAAGAAGAAAACCAAAAGAAAAAATTTGGTGTTTTCAGTTTCGAATATACATAACGAATTTTTTATCAAAAACGTGCACCAATTCTACGTGGGCAAAAGTTAGTTGTCGTGGACAAATCAGTCTAGAGGTTATAAATATTATTAGTTTTTCACAAATTGTTTTTTATTTTAGCTATAAATAAAACAATCTATGATACCTACTTACGTTTTAGGACATATTTTTATGTTTTGAACACAATGTTTTTTGAAAAAATACATGGATCTCATTGTTTATAGTTACTGCTTCTATAATATAATTAAATAATACCCTGTTTATTTAAAAAATAAGTGTAATAATTACATAATAAGAGTTATTTAAAACAGTCTATCACTAAATTAATTAAATATATATTTATCAATTATGTCGTTGTTACAGGTTTTGTGTCATTCGACAATCCATCGAGCGCTCAGGCTGCGATCCAGGCAATGAACGGATTTCAAATAGGAATGAAGCGACTAAAAGTTCAACTGAAGAGGCCCAAAGACGCCAACAGACCTTACTAACCCACGTCCTAGCCTAGAAAAACAGGCCGAATCGCGCCATATATTATAACCTACAGAGTAAGTCATATAATAGTAAATTATAATTTACTTTTCATATAATTGATAAAATATCTTGTTTTAGATTCTGTAAATTAAATATCGTATTTTTTATCATTTTAATTTGTAGTTATTTAGAGGGTCTAGAAATAGTTTTGTAATATTAAAACATAGTATTCTTGTTTTTCAAGATTAAGAAACATGTATTTCCCCAAAGAAATGTTATTATTTCAAACATTTAAACAATTTCTCAAAGTTTAAAAGTTGACAATAATTAATATGCTCAACGCCAGTTCACTAGATTCATAATTATAAGAACTATCATACGTAAAACTTTTATAAAAAATTTAAAAAGATGTTTCAGTGTCTCGCTAAAAACATCATGAAGATCAATCCTAATAATTTTCGCAATATTTTTTTCGTAATTCAAGCCTGAAAATACATAAGTATGTCAATTTTTAGTTTTCCAGGTTAAGAAACAAAATTAATTTCAAAAGAATAATGTTTTCATTCATTGTCAATGAAATGTGCCATAACGACATTATATCTCTTATAAGCAATAGAAAACCATCCATCTACTGAGAACAAGATTTTCGAAGTATTTATTTGCAACAGAGACTATACAGTTTTCTGCATTTTCGCAAATCAATTGAGAACCATAAATCGTATTTCATTCCGTAAATAAATTTTCCCATTAAGATTCTAATGATTAAATATATTTTGAATTTAAGTATCATAAAAAAGTGGAAAAGGTAAATTTTTTAGAGACATTCTATCGAATACTTTGTCAATAGATATTGTTTGCACGAAAATCTAAACATATTTATGACTTATTAAAGCAAATTTAATTAATTAAAGAATTATTCAATATTTGTAGCAAAATTGTAGAGATTATAAGAAATAATAAATTTTTTTATTAAAATAAGCCTTAAACTAGAAGGACGAAATGTAGCCTGAAAGTAAAGGCAATATTGCATTTCATATGCGGAATATTCCAGTGGATTATTCCAGGGATCTTAAAGTGATATTAAAATGTCCACCTTACAGGAATATTCTAAAAAGCATTGAGGGAATGTTCCACGGTAATATTGAAGGAATATTCCAGGATTGTGTTGAGCCCATGTTCAATGCCATATAACGTGGCGCCACCTACGAGGTTCATTGAATTCGGTTCAAATTTAGAGAGTAGGTGATTTTGAAAATTAGTTTGTATGTAGAGTATAGCCGGAAAATGCGCTTTTTAGGGTTGCGCACAAGGACAAAAAATTCAATATCTCCTAAAGTTTCAAATCCTACATCGATTTTTTTTAAATACTCGTGAAATAAGTGGGAATCGAATCATTATTATTAAAAATAAAAAAATGGCCCTTTTAAAAAAATTATTTTTTTAATAATTTGGTTAAAAAATTATTTTTTTCTAAACATTTTTTTAAAATTGTCTGTGAACAATAAGCATTCCCTAAAAATTTCATTAAACTTCATTCATTTTTCTTAGAGATATACCGTTTTCAAAATTTAAAAAAAAAATTTAAAAACCTCGTAAATCCAAAATTTTTCAAAATCGAATTTAGGGTTTTTACTGGCATGTATTCCACTTCAAAATTTCAAAGTTTCAACAAAATCGAAGAACTAGGGTACAACTTTGATTTTTTAGGCATGGAGCTACCCAAATATGAACTTCAAAAAAGGACACCCAATAGCTTCCAAAAAAACTACGCCAAATAAATTAATACTCAAAAATAGTGATAGAAAAATTTAAAAATCCAAATAATATTTTTTTCTGATACTTATAAAAACATGCTGCAAATAAATAAATAGAAACCTTTTCTCTTTTAATCTCTTTTTATTTATAAGATAGAGAAAGATTATTTAAATATTTTATAACTTATAATTTCTTCCCACATAGCACAAAAACTTCCAGGAAGTTTTCCGTGGCAACCTTCGGAAGTTACCCTAGGAAACTTTCAGTAAATTTCCAGGAAATACAAAAAAGTCCGCAGGTTAGAAGCTTTCCATGAAAACTTCCTGGAAGCTTCCAATAGAAACTTCCTGGAAATTATCAGGAAGTTTCCTAAAATTATTTTATTGTATCTTTAAGAAAACTAATTTCTAGTTAGGATAAATTCTTTTGAATTAAATTTTACGATATTTGGATAATTCGAACATTTTTCAATTAAATAACAAATTCAAAAATTGAATAAATATTTTATTTCACCTAACCTCGTTGCGGCCTACTTTTAGAAAAATCTCATAATTTGTATAAATAATAATTAATGTCGATAGCATTCACTTTCGATAATTATTTTTAAAATATGTTTTAATTAATGTTATAATTATAATTTTTTAATTAAGTTGCACCGAAAAAAGTTGGTTTGACAGCTGTGAAAATTAAACAAAAAAGCATGTAACTAATTTAGATAAAACAAATTTCTTGATTGATATTTGTTAAAAATATGTTAATTTACTTGTATAAATTGATTATTACGTAAACACACCCAAAACAATAGATCAAAATTAATTTTAAAACTTACCTATGAAATGTCGAAAGTCTCCATATTTGAATTAAATTTTTCTAAGAACTTTATAAATATTAAAAAATGTATTACTGATTAATAATTAATACATTCAATGTACACGGAAAAATCTTTGGGACAGTTTCTGTACCTTTCGGTGCATTGGTTATCCCTGTCTAAAAATTTTACTATTCAATTCACTTCACACTTATTATTTCCTATTGTTTTAATATGAAGTGAAGTTAATTGTTGGATACATTTTTTGAAAGTTATAGCATGTGCACCTTACATTTTTCCGTGTACCTTCACATTATGTGCTGATTTTTTTGTTTTATAGGAAAAAAAGTGAGAAAATTTAACTTTAATATTAAGTCTTTTATGATTTTTCGTGATTTCAATCACTTATATGTCCTCTGGCGCTTAAAAAATCCAATTTTGATTTTAATATTTAAGTCGGGCCTTCTTTTCCATTCTATAAAATTTTGGCGATAGAGAACGACTACTTTTAGCTTTATTCATATTTAAAAAATAAGTTCAAAAATACAAATATTTTGGTTAAAAGACGAGTAGATTTTTGCATAACTAAAGATTTACACTATAAAACGAAAAAATCAGCACATAATGTGAAAGTACATTGAATATATTAATTATTAATCAGTAATACATTTTTTAATATTTATAAAGTTCTTAGAAAAATTTAATTGAAATATGGTGACTTTCGACATTTCATAGGTATGTTTTAAAATTAATTTAGATATATTATTTCTGGTATGTTTACATAATAATCTATTTATACAAGTTAATTAACACATTTTCAACAAATATCAATCACGAAATTTGTTTGATCTAAATTATTTACATTCATTTTTATTAAATTTTCATAGCTGTTAAACTAACCTTTTTTCTGTGCAACTTAATTTAAAAATTATAATTATAACATTAGTTAAAACATATTTTAAAAATAATTATCGAAAGTGAATGCTATAGACATTAATCATTATTTGTACAAATTATGAGATTTTTCTAAAAGTAGGCTGCAACGAGTTCAGGTGAAATAAAATATTTAATCAATTTTTGAATTTGTTATTTAATTGAAAAATGTTCGAATTATCCAAATATCATAAAATTTAATTCAAAAGAATTTATCTTAAGTAGAAATTACATTCCTCCAAAATATAATGAAATAAATAATATATAAATTAACCCTTTACAGTCAAGTGGCGATTTGGTTGAGTGCATAAAGCGCTATCCCAGCAGCTCACCTTGAGGGTTATTCTACGTGACTTGTGATTCGAGTCCGCCTTACCCTCATGTGTGTTGTTGTTGTGTAGATCCTTTTTTTTAATTAAACCCACTTTTTTATTTTAAAAGAATGTAAAATTTGAATCATCTAAATTTTTTAAAATGTTTTTAAATAATAATTTAACTAAAAAAAATTTTTAATAATTTTTTTAAACTTCCTGGTAACTTTCAGGACGTTTCCAGAATGTTTTTATGGGAAGCTTCCAGGAAGTAACCAGGAAGTTTTTATGGGAAGCTTCTAACCTGTGGACATTATTGTATTTCTTGCAAATTTCTAGGAAGTTACCTAGGGTAACTTCCGAAGGTTTTCAAGGGAAACTTCCTGGAAGTTTCCTAGAAGTTTTTGTGCTATGTAGGTTACCTATACTTCTTTATAGCTTTCTATTCCTACCTTTATCAACCTGCTCGGATAATTATTTTTATCATCTCTTTTTAAGAACTTTTTATATTCATTATAAACAATTTTATCACTTTTTATATACATTTTTAGCATACTTTTCGTTGTCCCTTACAATAACCTTTTTGTAAATTACTTTAAAATCGAGACGCATGACTACTCCCGAAATCTTATTCGACATAATAGTCATTTGACATAAAACCGTTTACCATAAATTTCATTTTACAAAAAATTTTTTTTGTATAAAAAACATTTTATTTGAAGTTTATATGACATACATTTCATTAAACATACAATTTATGTTGCATAAATGGCATTTAATATGATATCCATTTGATATATACTTCATTAGACATAAAATTTATATAACATATATGTCATTTGACATAGAATTAATTCAACATATATTTTATTTGACACAAAATTCATTTAGCATAATTTCTATTTAACGTAAAAATACAATTGACTGGAATTTTATTTCACATAAAAATCTCTAGACATATGTTTCTATCGACATAAGTTTTATTTCACAGAAAATTAATTTGAGGTAGAATTTGTTTAGCATATACGTCATTTTACATAAATATACATTTTGTAAATTTTATTTTGTCCTAAAATTCATTTGTCATAAACTTCATTTGTTATAAATTTCACTTGCCATAAATTTCATTTGATATAAATGTCATTTAATATAATTCTCATTTAACATAAATTTTATTTTCATAAAGTTTATTTGACATAAAAGACATTGAACATAATTCTCATTTGTCATAAAAGTCATTTAACACAAATTAGATTGGACATAAAAGCCATTCAACAAAATTCTCATTTGACATAAAAATTATTTTACACAAATTACATTTTACATAAAAATATTAGCGCGAATTTTAAAAGTAACCAATTAGATATTGTCAACAACATTGCGACGCCTCCCGTTCATATAATGCTTATTGAAAAGCGAATGCAAGATGATTCTTATTCACTTCTTGGTTCAAGACAATGCTTATTCGATTTTCCGTGCAATAAAATGCTTATTCAAAATTGTGTGCAAAACAATTGCCACTGACAGAACAATAAATGTAACTCTAAATCTTCCTATTAATATTAAATTGCAATTAAATATCTGAGAATTTCAGTACGTGTCTATTGTTATAAGAAACTTTAAACACGGATCCTATCACACGTGTTAAGAAATATTTTTTAAGCAATTGCAATTATAAATTGTACTGAATTGAAAATTTTATAAAATTCATAGAATAAGCTAATTTCAGAATGTACATTTTCGCATAGAATTTTGAATAAGCATTTTATTGCACGGAAAATCGAATAAGCATTGTCTTTCACCAAAAAGTGAATAAGAATCATCTTGCATTCGCTTTTCAATAAGCATTATATGGACGGGAGGCGTCGATTGTGATTCGCCAATTTTGAAATTCGCGCCTTTATTCTCATGTCAAATGATCTTTATGTAAAATGAAATGTATGACAACTGAATTTTATGTCAAATGAGAATTTTGTGTAATGATTTATGAGTCAAATGAAATTTATATCAAGTGAACTTTATGTTAAATGAGAATTATGTTAAATGAGATTTATACCAAATGAAATTTATATCAAGTAAATTTTATGTCAAATGAGAATTATGTTAAATGCCATTTACGCTAAATGAAATTTATATAAATTAAATTTTACGTTAAATAATAATTATATTAAAAGATATTCACGTCAAATGAAATTTATGTCAAGCTAATTTTATGTCTAATGATGTATATGGCAAATGGATTTTGTCTCAAATGAGAATTTCGTAAAATGACAAACCACTTCGGTGGCGTGGCGTTCCAATTGGCGTTCCACGTCCCTGGCCAAAAGTGGCGAAAATAGCGAAATGGCGTTCCAAATTTTTCTAGATTTTTTAAGAGTATAATTAATTTTAATATACTGCAACAATATATTTCTATGTTTTCAATATCAGGGAACAAAAAAATAACAATGAAAATTTGTTTTTTTAAGATTTTCATTGTTTTTTTGGACGTTGCAAAATGTCATTTTTAATACTTTTCTACGAATGGCGTTCCACTTTCGCTCAAATATTGATAAATAAACTCAAGATCTTTCTGTGGGAAATAATATTTATTTATATCTTAGAATCTCTGAATCGTCGAATTGTGTTATAGAATCATTTGTAAATTGTTATAAACAAATTGTATAAACAAATTGTTAATAAAGAACAATGAACAATGTTCAATGAATTTTAATAAAAATTGATACTCGGGGGTTTATGGGGTCGCTAATAACGAATCCGATGTCAGTTTTTAAAATTCAATATGGCGGATCCAATATGGCGTACTAGTTTATAAACAAGTTGTTCATTTCATGACCATTTAGCTTCCTCAATATATATTATTATATATAATTTTAAAAGTTAAATAATTATAATAGTTTATTAAATATAATTAATAAACCGGGTAAACTACCCTGAATAAATATTAATTATTTAATTTTTTATTATAGAATAATTATTTTAAAGTGTTATGATAAAATGTCAAACAAGTTGTTCATTTCATGACCATTTAGCTTCCTCAATATATATTATTATATATAATTTTAAAAGTTAAATAATTATTAGAGTTTATTAAATATAATTAATAAACCGGGTAAACTACCCTGAATAAATATCAATTATTCAATTTTTTATTATAGAATAATTATTTTAAAGTGTTATGATAAAATGTCAAAAAATACAAAATTTTAATTTTTTGTGAAAAATTAAAATATTTATTAATTCTATAAATTTTGATAAAATATATACTTTATATACATGAATCGATTCGTTTTTATGTCAGGAATGCAATTTTGACAAGAATTATTAAAAATTTTAATATAGAAAAAAGTTATTTCAAAAAACCAAAAAATTAATTTTTTTAAAAATTAAAAAAATGTTGAAAAAAATTTTTTTTTTATATATTTTTAAAAATCCTTCTGTCTGATTCTTGGTATTCATGACCGTAATACACCTACAAAATCTTATCAAAATCCATCAAGATGTGTAAGAGAAAATTTGTCCACAAGAATCGGTGACATACACACACACACACACACATACACACACACATACATACACACATACATCCGGACATTTGTTCCTCTCGACGAATTATATATACTACACTTGAAAATTTGTAAAAATAATTGATTTTAAAAAATTCGGAAATCGACATCACTATAAGGCTTCCTTTATGAGGAAGCAAAAATTGATTGAATTCCCTTGAAACGTTTTACTCGGGGCTTTTTGGGGTCGCTGGTTACGAATTCAATGTCAGTTTTGCAAAATTCAAAATGGCGCATTAAATATGGCGGACGAGTTTATAAAAAATTAATTGAATTCGCTTAAAACATTTTACTCGGGGGTTTTTGGGATCCCTGATTACGAATCCGATGTCAGTTTTGAAAAATTCAAAATGGCGGATCCAATATGGCGGACGAGTTTATAAAAAATTAATTGAATTCGCTTAAAACATTTTACTCGGGGGTTTTTGGGATCGCTGATTACGAATCCGATGTCAGTTTTGAAAAATTCAAAATAGGGGATCCAATATGGCGGATGAGTTTATAAAAAATTGATTAAATTAGCTTGAAACGTTTTACTGTATTTTCCTGTATTAGTTATCTATAAGCATGGTAGGAGAGCGTGGGGTAATGGGAGCTTTTAAATTTCGTGTACTTAGAATCCCTAAATTTCGCTGCAATTCCAATAAAATCTTCGACAACCTTTGTTTCTGTCATTCGAAAAGAAATGATCACATTTTTGGCGTGCTCTGGGTAGAGAACATTTTCTCTATCGAATGCAGGTTGGTCGTTGAAATATAAGCAAAAAAAAAACTTGGCTAATTTTTGTTGCAGCTCATAATAAGTTACTTTCCTGAATCATTTTAACTTTTGCTTTTCATGTTAAACTCATATTAAATTCCTAATCAGCATCTCTAAAAACCCCTGAGTAAATCGATTCAAGCTAATTTAATCAATTTTTTATAAACTCGTCCGCCATATTGGATCCTCTATTTTGAATTTTTCAAAACAGACATCGGATTCGTAATCAGCGATCCCAAAAACCCCCGAGTAAAATGTTTTAAGCGAATTCAATTAATTTTTTATAAACTCGTCCGCCATATTTAATGCGCCATTTTGAATTTTGCAAAACTGACATTGAATTCGTAACCAGCGACCCCAAAAACCCCCGAGTAAAATGTTTTAAGCGAATTCAATTAATTTTTTATAAACTCGTCCGCCATATTTAATGCGCCATTTTGAATTTTGCAAAACTGACATCGGATTCGTAATCAGGGATCCTAAAAACCCCCGAGTAAAATGTATTAAGCGAATTCAATTAATTTTTTATAAACTCGTCCGCCATATTTAATGCGCCATTTTGATTTTTGCAAAACTGGCATTGAATTCGTAACCAGCGACCCCAAAAAGCCCCGAGTAAAACGTTTCAAGCGAATTCAATCAATTTTTTATAAACTAGTACGCCATATTGGATCCGCCGTATTGAATTTTTAAAAACTGACATCGGATTCGTTATTAGCGACCCCATAAACCCCCGAGTATCAATTTTTATTAAAATTCATTGAACATTGTTCATTGTTCTTTATTAACAATTTGTTTATACAATTTGTTCATAACAATTTACAAATGATTCTATAACACAATTCGACGATTCAGAGATTCTAAGATATAAATAAATATTATTTCCCACAGAAAGATCTTGAGTTTATTTATCAATATTTGAGCGAAAGTGGAACGCCATTCGTAGAAAAGTATTAAAAATGACATTTTGCAACGTCCAAAAAAACAATGAAAATCTTAAAAAAACAAATTTTCATTGTTATTTTTTTGTTCCCTGATATTGAAAACATAGAAATATATTGTTGCAGTATATTAAAATACTACTCTATGACAAATTATATTTATGTTAAATGGTTTCTGTGTGCAATGAAATTTATGTCAAATAATGTTCATATTATATGAATTTAAAGTTAAGTAGTTTTATATCAAATAACTATTTGGTCAAAAAAGATTTCGGTAATAAGCATGCGTCTCTTAAAATCCTGTCTATTCCCTTGTATCTCTTTTATTGTACAATCTTATAGACACTACTCTTTATATCTATTAAAAACTTATTTCAATGACCTGGCTATAAACTTCTAGCCCTTTTAATAGGAAAAGTTTCAGATACTCTTTTCTATCCATGTTTTATAACATGTTTTTAAAACTATTAATATCTTTAAACTAGGAGTTTAACTAGGAAGTTAACTAAACTAGAAGTTACTTCTATTGCTTAATATGTAGAATCTAATTAACACTTTTTTATTCCTATTATTCACCTCTTTCAATAACTTTCAGTAACCTCTTTATACCTTTCTATCACTTTATATAGGCAATCTTATTGATACTGTTCATTCTCTCCTCTAATCACCTTTTTTCAATAACTTTTAAAATTAATAATTGACATTAAATTAACAAAAAATAAATAAATTTTACGTATGAAAAAATTCTTTGTTTTGAATGTATAGATTAAAAGTAATATATTTGCAGTGCATTATAAAAATATTAGATTTTAATGTTTATAAGAATATTTAAATTTAATTTAATAATGTCAATATTATGTTATGTTTATATAACATAATCCCATACAGCACCAAAGATTTTCTGAAACTCGACGGAACCTCATTCGCGAGGCTAGAAACGTTTTGTGCCATTGTTCATGAGAGATTGCGTGGAAGTTCAAATGTCCACATAAACTGAACATTAAACATCAACCTTTAGCAAAAATTAAATTCTGAATATTTACTTGCGATGTTCAGTCAATATTAAGACAATATTGGTTTATACGTGTATCATTATCACATGAAATTTTTATAACTATGCGAAAATCGCATTCAATATTGATACAATATTGACTGAACATCCGAAATAAATATTTGGAGTTTAATTTTTGATGAAGGTTAATATTTAATATTCTGTTTATGTAGACATTTGAACATTCACACAATCACTCATGAACATCGACACTTAATGTTTCTAACCTCTCTGAACGAGGTCCTGTCGACTTTCAGGAAATATTTGGTGCTGTGTGGGATATATGTATATATACATATTCACAGTTAGTTGCTTTCTAGCATTTGAGAGACGTACATCAAAACCGCGCTCGGCAGGACGATAATATTAAAAATTTTAGTAAATAAACAACGGTTTTTTTTTCATTTGAACTATTCTTTGTGTTTTTGTAGTGTTAAAGAATAGTGTTTTTGTTTATTAAAAAAAATTATTTTCATTTTGTATTCTTTAAGTGAATTGTTACAAAGTACAGCTTAAATATTACTTAACTCTCCATCCGTCGCATGGTAAAGTTTCCTCACCTAGTTTTTTTTATTTATAACTTTTAAAATACAAAAAATTCAAATTCTCATTACCTTACACAATACTCTTCTCTTTTATTCTAAAACAATTTTTATGTTTTTATTTATTTTAATTTTTTTTGTAAATTAATTTTTAAGCATCAAATGTCAAGAATTTTTTACGCAAAGTGAGGAAACCAATTTCACTGATCATTAATTTTTTATTAAATAATTAACAGAAAATGAAAGTTAATTTTACTTTCTATAAATTGTTAGGCAATTATAATGAACATTCCAAAAAAATTTGGCATTTTATAACAATTTTGAATTAATGTATGATAGGTAAGAAGATTCCTCACCTGCGACGGATCGCGTTACAAAAAAGTTGCGACAGATGGAGGGTTAAAAACTTATTATATAGTAAAAACTTGAAGTGTAATTACCCAAACAGCACCAAACATTTCCTGAAAGTCGACAGAACCTCGTTCAGAGAGATTAGAAACATTGAGTGCCGATGTTCATGAGTGATTGTGTGAATGTTTAAATGTCCACATAAACAGAACATTAAACATCAACCTTCATCAAAAATAAAACTCTAAATATTTACTTCGGATGTTTAGTCAATATTGTATCAATATTAAATGCGATTTTCGCATAGTTATAAAAATTTAATTTGATAATGATACACGTATAAACCAATATTGTCTGAATATTGACTAAACATCGCAAAGAAATATTTGAAATTTAATTTTTGCTAAAGGTTGATGTTTAATGTTCTGTTTATGTGGACATTTCAACATCCCTTAAAAAGCTAGTATAATATTGAAATAATTTGTTTCTTAAACCTCGCTTAACTGCAGTGGTGTTTACATTTATCTCGAATTTTAGGAAAGTTTCGAAATCTCGTGGTAAATTTAAACAGTCAGTTTTAGGCGATTCAGGTGCATCAATATTTTTTGTACCTTATAAAACTTTTCTAGATAAGTCCGTCCGTTTTACCTTTTAACAAAAAAAACTATTTTTTGGTGAAAAATAGATAATTCATTTACATTTACCCCAAATGAACCTATAACAAAATAAGTTTATTTTTGTTCTGAATTTATTTACAGTATTTCATTTTTAAAAAAATTTGTTCATTTAATTTGAATTTTCCCAGAACTTTTCACTAAACAATTGACAACTCATAAATAAAACCCTTTACTAAAGTAGAGTTAGTCCCCCATTTTTTCATAGCTTTAAATTTATTTTTCAATTATAATTGTTTTCACGCTGACGTCTATGGTTAGATAACGTTACTTCCTCTGGAATTTGAAACTTGATCGATATTGTAGGTTTCTGCTTCACGTTTAGTGAAGGGTTTTAGTAATGAGTTGACAATTGTTTCATGAAAGATTATGGGATAATTCAAATAATTTGTAGCCGAAGAATGCGTGACATTTGGACTATTGAGTCGATAAAGCTATGAAAATTTGTTGGATGTGTCCATATCTGTAGCTCACAATCAGTGGAAGAGCAATAAACCGGCTATTGATTGGTCCTGGGTTTCCAGCCCCAGCAGAGGTAGTCCCTCATTTATTCATAGCTTTAACTTTGTTTTTCTATTGTTATTGTTCTATTAATTCCTATTAATTCATGTGGGAATTATAAAAAAACTCAGATAATGTTACCAGTAAACCAGATTAATTTGTAATTTCAACCATGCACGGAAAAAATAAATTTAGCAGATTTTACAAAACTGTTACGGAGTAGCGGATACTGCTTTTTCCGAAACCGAGTTTTGTAAAATGTATTAAATATTTCAGAACAAACTCTAAAAATATTCAGAAGATACTACGAAATTTTTGTACTTTATCCTAAAATATTCCTTACATTTTACAAAAACTCAGTTTCGTTAAAAGCTGCATCCTCTACTCAGTAACAGTTTTGTAAAATCTGCTAAATTTATTTTTTCCGTGCTTTTTTTTATCCCCTATTTTCTATCCCTTTTATCTCTTTACCTCCAGCAGGGCTCTGATTCTCTGTTGCATTTATTAAATAAAATGAATGTTCGTTAAGACGCTTGTATACCTCCACGTTTTTAAGCATATTAAGAATTTCTCTAATTTTGATTGACTATGCTCATAGAGAATATCCAAAAAATTGGAAGTTGTGGAATTTTTCTATAGGATGTGGCATCCCTGTTCGCGAGATTTAAATAAAGTTATGAATTGTAATTGTACATTTGTGGATTCGATTCGCGAATGAGAGCACGATGTACACTGGCACAATGTTCTATAAGAGTTCTCTGGGTGCGTCTACGGTGGTTGCAGAGAGCGAGAGAAGAAACGCTTTTGAACACTATAAATGCGATGGCCAAGAGAAGTTGGACTTACCGTAGATGACGTTGTCTCTCTGCAATTTTATATCCTGAGTGAAATGAACACAATTTTAGATGGATAATTAGACACAGTATTATTACTTTGACCAAATTTATTATTGACGCGAATAAGCACAATAGTTTTTACACACAAGAAACAATTGATAAGGTTATTCGTATCTCGATCGACAATAATATTTTAATAATCGTGACTTTGTGAGAATTTTGACAATCACTCGTCGAAGCTCGCAACAATCTGCCGTAGCGTCGGCTTGTTCGCTGCACGCGGTTTTGTCGTCTGCTCTTTCAACAGCCAGAATTGGCGCATCGAAGATCATAATATCGATTTCTCGTGTCGCAATAATCGATTATTAGGTTTGAAGTGACGCGGGAGATAATTGCGAGTATAAAATAATTTCCGTTTCTTAAAAGGAATAGCCTATCAAAATTAGAGAAAATTTAAATATACTAAAAAACGTGGTGGTATACAAGCGCCTTTAACATAAGTTGAATGTTAAATACAATTTGTTTGGAAAATATATATCCACCACTTGAGTAGTGCTAGCATTTATCGCCAGTAGGGTTGCCACCTCATCGCGGCTCTCGGCCCGGAGAATTTTTCTTGATTAGTAACAAGGGGGGGAGGTGAATTAACAAAGCGAGAAATTCAAATTTACTAAAAATTCAATTTATTTAAATGATATTGAAAATTAAAATTAAGTCCCATGTTGGCGTTAAACGTCAAAGCGTAAATGCGTGCGACTGAAGGAAACAATCTCATATCAGTATCTCGTTCACTCACATACTTTTATGCCAGCGCTTTTGCGCTACTTTTATGCTTCTACTATACAATAAAGAATAGGGAGAATAGTTACTAATTCAGTCATGATGTGTTATCGTTTTAATACTTACAATTAAAATTTTTGTTCGAAAATAACCGAAGACCGGATGAATTAACTTGCGGCCCGGAGACCCGGAGATCTACTTCGCAGCCAGGAGTCTCCGGGCGAGGCCCGCGGAGGTGGCAACTCTAATCGCCAGTTGGCGTTGCTCCTCTTCTGCCCTACTTTAACACAGTATTGTATATATAACATATTTTTTTTGTATTTAATATTTTTAATAGTCAATATTAGTAATGAAGGTACCAAAAGGCATTTATGAACAGTTTATTTTAATAATGGAGTGAAAAATAAAGCGTAAAATTTAAAGAGTTGAAGTTTTTTTTTGCCAATAACCATTTATTTCATTTGGAAAATATTACCATTTGAATTAGTAAATGACTTTTTTTTATCAAATACTATTTTTAACTAATTGATATTAAGAGAACAGTATTTGTCAAATTGATGTACTTGATGCATTTGCACTACTTTAATAATAATTCATTAAAAATTAAACTTAACATTACATCAGTTTTTAGAGTTTTGCAGATTCTAATTCGAACTAATTGTTCGCAAGTAAACCGTGCGTTACGACGCACTAAAATATCACCAATCATCTAAAATATCACCAATATTGCAGGCTGAAAGTACAGCTTAAATTTTGACTCGGGTCTGTTTACATAAATATTATATTAATAAAAATTAAAGCAAAAGGCTATTTTTCAAAAAATAATTAATACAAAAAACTTTTTTTTAGTTTGATAAGAAAATTCCTGTTTTGGCAAAAATTTCTTAATTTTTCCAGGACAAATTAAATTCCGGCTAGTGTTCAACTTTCCCGTGTGATTTGTATTGTATTAGCAGAAACGAAAACCAGTCGATTTCCACATCAGAATCTACACTGAAAAAACCTAGTCTCAAAATGAGTATCATACGCTACTCATATTAAGTTGCAACATAAATTGAGACTCTTAGGTGGCGCCACGTTCTATGGCGTTTAACATAGTCTCATTTTGAGATGCAACAAAAATGAGACTGGGTTTTTTGTGTGTAGATCAGAAACCATGTAAAAGCCCTTTTCATAAAGGAAACCATATAGATTCTCATGTTAAACCGTACACTGTAAAAAAAGGGAGTTAAATTTTAACTCCACAGGGGATTCTTTAAAAGACGCACCTATTTGAAAGTTAAAACGAAGGGAGTTAAAATTTACACAGTTAAAATAAGAATTAACTCCAAAATGGAGTTAATTTAATAATTAACTCCCTTTTAGAGTTGATTTTTAACTAGAAAAATTCACTCCTAACTCTAGTGACCGTCAACTCCCTAAATTTTTACAGTGTATGCGAAATTAAGACTATGTAAGATTTTATATAAAATTATATATCACATATGGGTAAGACTCCGTCAGGAAAATTACGGTATGCATGGGGTTTTTGGATTCAGCTGTAATTTGGCGAAATTGTAGTATTAGATACTAGAAACTAGTGCGCTAAAATTTTTTTGAAAATTTTGAAATTTGTTGAAGTTACGCCATTTTGAATTTTTTTGTTATAATTTTTTTAAATCTTAATATTTCCGAAACTTTTCGATGAAATTTAATAAAATTTAAAAGCCTTATACTTGAAATCATTTTTTTTCTGACTATCACATAACAAACAATAAAAAAAAATTTTTTGCCCAACAAATTTTTAAATTTTCGAAAAAAATGGCACTCTAGTTTCTAGCATCCAATACTACAATTTCACCAAATTACAGCTGAATCCAAAGACTCCATGTAAATCGTAATTTTTCTGACGGAGTCTTACCCATATATAACCCATAAGATTTTATACGGGAATTCATATTATGGTTTCTTTTATAGAAGTGGAATTTTTTATGGTGTTTGATACAGAATTCTTGGTGGGTTTCTATGTGGATATTTGCAATAGTAAACTAATCAAAACTCGTGAATCGATTCACCTGTTTTTCCATAATACTCGTATAATATTTGGAGAGCAACAACATATTCAAACATTTCTAAAATTTAAGAAAAAAAATTTAAAAATTTAAACCTTAAACTATCAATACATAAATTGTGTGCTAACTCACGTTTATTAGACGCTAAATTCATGACTCTAATCTTGTTAATAAACTAAATATAATAAACATAAGTTAAATTTAAAAAATACTAACCAACAGGGCCAAAATAAGTGAAACCGGCCACTTGAAAAATTTTTGTCTCCAATTTTCAAGTTATCTGTGATTTTTGGTAGATATATGAGTACATTTTTCCCCCTAAATTTAAAAAAAAATTTATTTTTGAAGTAATCAGGTGTTGAAGTTTTGGGTCATTTTATTTTCATTTCTTTATTGCCTTGAAACAAATAAAGATAATTAAGTGAATTTTTTTTAAATTAAAGCTTAAAGTCTATACTTTAAGGATTAAAGGAAGCGATTGCTAAAAAATGAAAAATTATAATTGTTATTAACAATTCTTTTAAACAATTGCAAATTGAAGAATGTTCTCAATGTTTTTGAAATATTTAATTACGATGTTATAATGCGCAAAACTCCAAGGATTTAAATAAAAAAAAAATCAGTAACCTCCAATACTATAGAAACTATGGAGATTTTTTTGACAAAATGCAGGCAAAAATCGACTTTTAATCTTAAAAATCCGCTTGAAAGCGTGAAGTTTCTAACAAAACAAAAATGACGATCTTCTTTATTCGTTTGCAATTTCATCTTTTTCCAGTACGTTGAGTCGAATTTCGCCTGCTTATTTTCAGAAAAAAACAAAAACAATCGTCAAATCACGTCACGATTTCTCGGAAACCCTTAAGCAGGTGACTAGGAAAGGGTCACTAACCACGTGACGTACTTTTTTTTCTTGATTCTTTTTTTTCAAAAATTTCACATAAGTATGGAAAAAGTTATCTATCTAAGAGATCACATAAAACTATAAATTGGGATATTGAGATTGGACCCTTATAAATTTATAAATAAACAAATTATATATGTTTTTTTTAAACATGAAATTTTTATGTTCTGTTTTTAGTTTTTACCCCCATCAGATAGGGGTATTCCGAAAAAAAAATTTCAAAATGGTGGACATAAAATGGCGTCTAAAGTGAATTTTTATTTACAATATTATAGCCATGTGTACAAAGTCGCAAAACTCGATAGATTTCTTTAAAACTTGACAGCTAAATATTTTTGATGTCCCTGATTACGAAAACGAAGTCAGATTTAGAAAATTCAAAATGGCAGAACTAATATGGCTAATGGCTTTTTTAAAAATGGATTGTGTTTGCTTTTTTAAACAATGCTGTGAATTCTTGTATAATATTATTTTGCTTTTGTGTTACTTTGATTCAAGTTTGGACTAGTTGTCTGTTTTGTGACAGTATTAATTATTCTTGCATAATATTAATTTGTTTATGTGTTATTTTATTTTATAGAAGTTGTTTATACACTGAAATAATAAACTAATAATTAATACTGTAATTGAATCCTGCATATTGAATTGTAAAAAATGGATGTAACATTCGTAATCAGCGACCCTGAAAACCCCTATGTAACAAGGCTATAATATTGTAAATAAAAATTCACTTTAGACGCCATTTTATGTCCACCATTTTGAAATTTTTTTTCGGAATACCCCTATCTGAAAGAGATTATATTCTTCACGCGTTATTTAGAATTTTTAGATGTATTCCAAGATGAATACTTGTACTAAAATTGAAAAAACTAAAAACAAAACAAAAATTTCATGTTTTTTTTAAAACATATGAGCGATTCCAGGTCAAGTGATCAAGGGGTCTTTTTGTGTAATGTTTATTTCAATCATTTTTTACTCTTAAACAATTAAACATACAAATTTGACAAAGTACATTTTGGAAAGGTTATTTCATCCTCTTTCG
Source organism: Leptopilina myrica (nomen nudum) (assembly GCA_032872475.1). NCBI lineage: Eukaryota > Metazoa > Arthropoda > Insecta > Hymenoptera > Figitidae > Leptopilina > Leptopilina myrica (nomen nudum). Next base: position 27,065,906 of record CM065463.1, on the reverse strand, counting down.
ATTGGAAATAAGCATTTTGAAAAAATAAATTTTTGACCCAAAAAAATCAAAATTAAAAATAAATTTCAATTTTTCAGGGAGATGGATACGATTTTTTTTTTTTTAAACGAAAGCTGAGGTTTTTTCCTAAAAGGACATATAAATTATAAAGTGGGACTAGAACGTTTAAACATTGAAAAAAAGAGTTTTCTACTCGCTGGAGCGCTCAAAACCCGGTTTTTAGCTCCGTTTTGGAGAAAATTCTTTTTTTTAATGTTTAAACATTCTAGTCCCACTTTATCATTTATATGTCCTTTTAGGAAAAAACCTCAGCTTTCGTTTAAAAAAAAATCGTATCCATCTCCCTCAAAAATTGAAATTTATTTTTAATTTTGATTTTTTTGGGTCAAAAAAATTTTTGTTTTCAAAATGCTTATTTCCAATCGAAAGAGCATGAAAAAACCTTTTCAAAATGTACTTTGTCAAATTTGTATGTTTAATTGTTTAAGAGTAAAAAATTATTGAAATAAGCATTGTACTGAAGAACACAAAAATTTAACCTCCTCCCCCTCGGAAAATATTGGACTAGGTAAAAAAATATTTTCACGAAAAATTACTATCTATGAGTACTACAAAAGCCCCAAGTTTTGCTACGATTGGAGAAAAATTTTTCTCCACCTTGATCACTTGACATGGAATCGCTCATATGTAATTTGTTTATTTATAAATTTATAAAATTTTTTGGAACGCCATTTGAAAGAGTGGTTTTTGGCCAATAAGAAATTACTATTGCGGAATTTTTTCTGTTGAGTTTTTATGTTAAAATATAGTTAAAATATACTTGGAAGGGCAATTTTTAACCGACGTAACTATTCTAAATAGGCCCTATGCTTCCTTATATTTCACTGTAGTGTGCAGAAATGTTTTCTTTAGTGAATTCAATAGTTAAAAAATTAAATTAAACAATATTTTTTTGAGATTTTGGCCAGGTTTTTTGTAATTTGGCCTACAGTGCGACGAGTCGACAGAAATGAAGGATGACTTAAATATACTTTTCTTATGTATCTTGAATCCCTTTTTCGAATGGCGTACTCAAAAAACTGAAAAATGTTAAATCAACAATTTATACATTTTTTAAGAAAAAACACGATTTTTTAAGAATTTTTTTTAGTTTTTTCAATTTTTTAATAGCTAAACCCTTCAACATATTTCAAAAATAGTTAATTCTGCTTGAAACTCGTTACTCGGGGGTTTTCGGGGTCGCCGATTACGAATATATTCTTACTTTTCCAAAATTCAAAATGGCGGATCCAATATGGCGGACAAGAAATTCTTCTGTTGCACTTTCATGACTTGATGATGAATAGGATGGTTTCGTAGCTGTATTCTCCCGTGGAGCAGTGATTCCCCGGGGTTATGACCCCGGGGATGCAGCTTTCATCCGCTTCATTGACGGGAGTGTCCTGCGGGGGTCCTATCAGCCATTGCAGATTTGGTGCTTCCGATAGGTCGACCTCGACGAGGGGGTTCCTGAATAGCTGTCTTGGTGAGATTTAGGTTGACTTTAGTTGAGGGATCCGTTGAACTGCTTGGTTGTCGCGAGCTGGTGTTTGGTTCCGGGTCCTTTTGGCGTTTCAAAATTGTTTTCCTTGGTTCTATTACCCCTTTAGTCTTTGTGGTGACAGAGGGTTGACGAGGAGGTTCCTTTTGTGAATGTTTTAGGTTAAACGTCTTAGCTATAGTCCCAAGGTTGGTGGAAGGTCCAGGTCGTGACTTTCTTTGTTTCGGTTTAAGACAGGGGATCTATATTGTTTATTGTGAATAACTTTATCGTCGATTGTCGGAATTCTATGCTGGATAAGGTGAGTGCACGATAGTTGTTCACAATTTAAATGAAATATATCAGCATAGTCTTCCGTCCATTTTAATACTACTTTCCGTTCGTCTGGAGCCAAATCTGGGGTTTCGATTCAAGGAAGATACCCTTCTTTTAACCCCGTATTTGTAATGTCTATCGCGACTGGGGTCTTTGTGTGTGATTTTATGCGTAGGACTCGAGCAAACGGTTTGATTTCTGACCTTAAGGTTCTTTTAGCCTCCAGTGTTGATAAGGATCAACAAAAATGATAGGGGTCACTGGGGAAGATATGGTCACCTGGGTGTTATGCCTAAAAGAAATTTGGGCTTGAATTTGTCGCAGCTATGCTCTTCCAAGGATACCATCAGTCGAAATGGGAAAACAGTTTTTGACAACGTGAAATTCTACTGGAACGTTATCGATGGTTAACTGAATGGTTCCTATTGTTTTGACAGCGTGATTAGTTATTCTTGTAATCTCAAGACACTTGTCTGGGACAAGTGTGAGTACGGGATTTAATGCACACATCTTCACGAGATTAGTGTCTGACCCAGGATCTACGAGGGACCTTATTTTATCATGTCTGAATTCAGGGGCATATTCGTAACAAAAATTCCTGACCGTTGCACGGCTAGTAGAGATTCTTTTAGAGAAGGGTTCCTACCGTCAAAAAGAGGAATGTCACTTGCGCTTGTTCGTAGATTTAACCGATCTAAGGCGTTAGCCACACTAGCGTCAAGGTTTGGAGGGTGTTGAGCCATGATTATACGAGGATATTTCAAATGCATGCAATATAATTAAATATGTATATTTTTTATTTACGATTTTATAATTGTACAGAAAGTGTGAATGAATGTAAACAGATATATATATATATAGAAAATTGAATATGAGATTGCAACTCATAAAAAATCGGACGATTAGCCACCACAGAAAATTCCTGCAACTTGAGCCAAGCAGGAGTTGTAATCGTCTATTGTTTAACTTGTTTTGTTGTTGATGGTTCTCGGGGTAAAACTATTTGGTTTAATTGAGAGAAACAAAGTAAAGTTCGGATCCTGGTTACTCAGCTGATTCCCGTGCGATCAAGATGCGTTTTTGATTTCTTTTGATCAGAGGACATTTTGGAGAATCATTTTAATCAAGTTTATTTGGATTGAATTATAATAGTGCGCTAAAATACAAGTTCAGTCAGAGAGCTCTCCTAGGCGGGACGATCAGAACTCACAACGGCGCTTCCTAGTGTAAAGGAAAAAAGAAAATGAATTTTCTACCTTCCGAATTCAAAATGAAACTCACCAGGATTCGACCAGAACTTTTTCCAATCCTGCGGCCTTGTACCCACAAACGGCGAGGTTGTATTGCTAGTCGTTAGGATTAGTCGAAACTAGTCCCAATGATTACACTGTGCGACAAAATAAAATATCTAAATATACTTTTTTGCGGACCTAGTACAACTTGTAGGTCTAGTAAAACTAAGAAAAATGGTATAGAAGAAATTTCCAATACACCACCAAAATCACATTTTATGGCCAAAAAACTGTTTTTCTGTAGGTTGATAGATTCGCTATTTTCCATCCAATTTCTAACTTTTTTTTAGTTCGAAAGGGAAACAACAAAGCTTTCCGACAGTGTGTTGAAAATTTTGTTGAAATAAGAACTGACGAAACTGTAGATGAAAATATTTGTAATTTTTTTTATTTTTTCTCTATTTTTTCAACTTTAAAGACATTTTTACAAAATTATCCGATATTATGGATTTTTTTAGTGCATAATTGTAATAGTAAATTTGATTTCGCGTCGAATGAGCTGTATTTGAATGTAATTTGATAAAAATTGATCGAGTTATGTGAGTTTTAAGATTATTAAATACACTATATCTTGTTTATGTTGAATAAAAAAAGAAAGTGTTATTGTAATTTAACCTTATTGAAACGTCAAAGTTTTATTGCTTTGCTTCACTTTTTGAAGAAAAAATGTGTGATAATCGCAATAAGTTTTGTTTCATATGTGGTATATTGGTGGATCAGAGGCATAGTGTTAAGTTAAAGAATAATATAACTCTGGTTGATGGCTACAATGATTTCTTCAAGCTTAAATATACTACTTCTGATCGACGTTCTGTTGTGTACTGTACTGTACCATACCGTAATATACCGCACTGTACTACACTGTACTCTACGGTATATTCTAATAAAAGTTATATATTTGTAATAACACTTGTTATAATTTGCATGCTTCGCAACGCGTGTTGATGCTGTTTCTAAGTCAGTTATACGTATATACGAAATGAGTAAAAAATTTAATAGTCTTAAAACTCACATTCAAATATAGCTCATTCGACGCGGAATCAAATTTACTATTACAATAATGCATTAAAAAAATCCCTAATATCGGATAATTTTGAAAAAATGTCTTCAAAGTTGAAAAAAAAATTACAAATATTTTCATCTACAGTTTCGTCAGTTCTTATTTCAGCAAAATTTTCAACACACTGTCGGAAAGCTTTGTTGTTCCCCTTTCGAACTAAAAAAAAGTTAGAAATTGGATGAAAAATAGCGAATCTATAATTACTACTACTAAAATATTCACGTAAATGTTATTCACACAGTCTCCGAATGGATGTTCTAGTATGCGGCAATATAGTTTTAACCACTTCGGTGGCGTGGCGTTCCGATTGGCGTTCCACGTCCCTGGCCAAAAGTGGCGAAAATAGCGAAATGGCGTTACAAATTTTTGTAGATTTTTTAAGAGTATAATTAATTTTAATATACTGCAACAATATATTTCTATGTTTTCAATATCAGGGAACAAAAAAATAACAATGAAAATTTGTTTTTTTAAGATTTTCATTGTTTTTTTGGACGTTGCAAAATGTCATTTTTAATACTTTTCTACGAATGGCGTTCCACTTTCGCTCAAATATTGATAAATAAACTCAAGATCTTTCTGTGGGAAATAATATTTATTTATATCTTAGAATCTCTGAATCGTCAAATTGTGTTATAGAAACATTTGTAAATTGTTATAAACAAATTGTATAAACAAATTGTTAATAAAGAACAATGAACAATGTTCAATGAATTTTAATAAAAATTGATACTCGGGGGTTTATGGGGTCGCTAATAACGAATCCGATGTCAGTTTTTAAAAATTCAATATGGCGGATCCAATATGGCGTACTAGTTTATAAAAAATTGATTGAATTCGCTTGAAACGTTTTACTCGGGGCTTTTTGGGGTCGCTGGTTACGAATTCAATGTCAGTTTTGCAAAAATCAAAATAGCGTATTAAATATGGCGGACGAGTTTATAAAAAATTAATTGAATTCGCTTAAAACATTTTACTCGGGGGTTTTTAGGATCCCTGATTACGAATCCGATGTCAGTTTTGAAAAATTCAAAATAGGGGATCCAATATGGCGGATGAGTTTATAAAAAATTGATTAAATTAGCTTGAAACGTTTTACTGTATTTTACTGTATTAGTTATCTATAAGCATGGTAGGAGAGCGTGGGGTAATGGGAGCTTTTAAATTTCATGTACTTAGAATCCCTAAATTTCGCTGCAATTACAATAAAATCTTCGACAACCTTTGTTTCTGTCATTCGAAAAGAAATGATCACATTTTTAGCGTGCTCTGGGTAGAGAACATTTTCTCTATCGAATGCAGGTTGGTCGTTGAAATATAAGCAAAAAAAACCTTGGCTAATTTTTGTTGCAGCTCATAATAAGTTACTTTCCTAAATCATTTTAACTTTTGCTTTTCATGTTAAACTCATATTAAATTCCTAATCAGCATCTCTAAAAACCCCTGAGTAAATCGATTTAAGCTAATTTAATCAATTTTTTAGAAACTCGTCCGCCATATTGGATCCTCTATTTTGAATTTTTCAAAACAGACATCGGATTCGTAATCAGCGATCCCAAAAACCCCCGAGTAAAATGTTTTAAGCGAATTCAATTAATTTTTTATAAACTCGTCCGCCATATTTAATGCGCCATTTTGAATTTTGCAAAACTGACATCGGATTCGTAATAAGGGATTCTTAAAACCCCTGAGTAAAACGTTTCAAGCGAATTCAATCAATTTTTGGGGGGTTTTTTTCGCTGGTTACGAATTCAATGTCAGTTTTGCAAAAATCAAAATAGCGTATTAAATATGGCGGACGAGTTTATAAAAAATTAATTGAATTCGCTTAAAACATTTTACTCAGGGGTTTTAAGGATCCCTTATTACGAATCCGATGTCAGTTTTGCAAAATTCAAAATGGCGCATTAAATATGGCGGACGAGTTTATAAAAAATTAATTGAATTCGCTTAAAACATTTTACTCGGGGGTTTTTGGGATCGCTGATTACGAATCCGATGTCTGTTTTGAAAAATTCAAAATAGAGGATCCAATATGGCGGACGAGTTTCTAAAAAATTGATTAAATTAGCTTAAATCGATTTACTCAGGGGTTTTTAGAGATGCTGATTAGGAATTTAATATGAGTTTAACATGAAAAGCAAAAGTTAAAATGATTTAGGAAAGTAACTTATTATGAGCTGCAACAAAAATTAGCCAAGGTTTTTTTTGCTTATATTTCAACGACCAACCTGCATTCGATAGAGAAAATGTTCTCTACCCAGAGCACGCTAAAAATGTGATCATTTCTTTTCGAATGACAGAAACAAAGGTTGTCGAAGATTTTATTGTAATTGCAGCGAAATTTAGGGATTCTAAGTACATGAAATTTAAAAGCTCCCATTACCCCACGCTCTCCTACCATGCTTATAGATAACTAATACAGTAAAATACAGTAAAACGTTTCAAGCTAATTTAATCAATTTTTTATAAACTCATCCGCCATATTGGATCCCCTATTTTGAATTTTTCAAAACTGACATCGGATTCGTAATCAGGGATCCTAAAAACCCCCGAGTAAAATGTTTTAAGCGAATTCAATTAATTTTTTATAAACTCGTCCGCCATATTTAATACGCTATTTTTATTTTTGCAAAACTGACATTGAATTCGTAACCAGCGACCCCAAAAAGCCCCGAGTAAAACGTTTCAAGCGAATTCAATCAATTTTTTATAAACTAGTACGCCATATTGGATCCGCCATATTGAATTTTTAAAAACTGACATCGGATTCGTTATTAGCGACCCCATAAACCCCCGAGTATCAATTTTTATTAAAATTCATTGAACATTGTTCATTGTTCTTTATTAACAATTTGTTTATACAATTTGTTTATAACAATTTACAAATGTTTCTATAACACAATTTGACGATTCAGAGATTCTAAGATATAAATAAATATTATTTCCCACAGAAAGATCTTGAGTTTATTTATCAATATTTGAGCGAAAGTGGAACGCCATTCGTAGAAAAGTATTAAAAATGACATTTTGCAACGTCCAAAAAAACAATGAAAATCTTAAAAAAACAAATTTTCATTGTTATTTTTTTGTTCCCTGATATTGAAAACATAGAAATATATTGTTGCAGTATATTAAAATTAATTATACTCTTAAAAAATCTAGAAAAATTTGGAACGCCATTTCGCTATTTTCGCCACTTTTGGCCAGGGACGTGGAACGCTAATTGGAACGCCACGCCACCGAAGTGGTTAAAGCCGTTTGGCAATTGTAGTCATTTTTGTATCATGATTCCAACGTGACTAGAAATTTCCACAACGGTTATGAAAACTAAATAAAAAAAAGAATTGCTATTTTCTTAGTTCCCGCATTTCTAGTGCTAATTTTACGCGCCTCTCGACTTCACGGCGTTTATTTGCTATATTAATTTCGTGTTCTGCTTTGTCAAGCAAAACTTCGAAATAATCTGATATTTCCTTCCAATAGTCTAAGGGTTGTTTTTGTTGCGATTTCTTGGGAGGGGGTGTTATTGGTTTCTTGAAAGTGCTTTGCGAATCGTTATCTTCTAATATAATCTTCGTTTCCGGTTCTTGATTTCGAACTCTTTTGGGTCTGTCCTTTCTGCAATTTCGTTTTCCTCTTTGTCGGAAATTACAGGGCATTGTCGTTAATTGTTAAGGTTAATTAGGACTCTGGTAAATTCAGTGAAGCAACAAGCTATGATTTTAATCGATTGAACAAGGTTTTGTGAATTAATTAATTGTGAAATTTCGGAGCCATGTCATCCAGTGAGCGAATCACGGAAACTTGTCTTCACGGACTATTCAGAACTAATAGTAAAGATATAATTAATTATAGATTTATTTCTGCACTTTTCCTTTAATACTAAATCTAAAAAAAATTATCAGAAGGAACAATTGACGACAGCAATCAATTGATAAAGGGCGGACATAATCTCAAAACCAGGACACTAGAAAATTTTGTCGAGAAGAAGCAGAAATAATATAATAGACAGAAAATAATCTAAATCATTATGAATGTATCCAATGAAAAGTAGATTAACAGAGACAGGTAAGAACGTTTGATGAACTAATATTTACGAAAAGTTAAAAAAGATAGTAATATTAAATTGAATGGACGCGGGCAATATATATGCAACCGGACGGTTATATAAATAACAAGATTTAAGAATTGTTAATCAGATTAACAACTCTACAATCTCACCAAAATCTGCCCGCACTGGACTCCACCGGCTCAGAGAATTTAAGGAGTTAACGTCTGCCCTTTTCAACGAGAAATTCAGGTTCCGGGTCGCGGACGGGCGAATCGCGAATTTCTCTGTCCCAAAACACTTACTAGGTTAGACCTAGAAGAGGTGTCTTTAAGAAGAAGCGAGAAATTGTACTGCGATGATTGAAATTTCGCGACGAGCATCCAACCCTTACCTTTAGTGCAAAGTGGGGAAAGATTTTAAAAGTAGGAGTAAGTCATGGGCCCATTGGTCTATGCATTTTTGATGATGTTTTGGATCTCACCGTAAGTCCGTGAGAACGGAAACGGTCTGTTAACATGATACTTTTTTGAAATAACTTAGAATTTAAATAATAATTATATTGTTTAATTAATACAATTATTATTTATCTTAGTTTGCTTGAATATGTATTTTACATATTGAGTAATGTATATATATATACATATACATATAACTTAATGTCCTCCGACATTTTGTTGTAACAACAATGTTTACAACAAAATGTTTAACTATTGTTAAGTTGTTTGTATGTGCATCTGACTCGATTCATAAATTCAAGTGTCACAAGGCATGCAAGTCTTGTAGTTTGCGTCAGCTGTAACGCACGTGCGTTTGTTTTGAAGCTGTAGTCTACAGCTTATGGGCCCTGAGGAGAAAGGAGAGGTCCATACACAACAAGGTAGCGATAAGAAGCAAGCATAGCGCGTTTGTGTTAGTGCCCGTAGCAAGGAGGCCATTATGGTATTAGTGCTTTACAGCGATTCCACATGGAGGCAAAATCGCAGCGACGTTGCGATTGTCGTGCTCCCACCATCCCATCTACTCAATGCTTTCCCCTCATGACGTCACAGGCGGTAAGTGCATTGAGTAAATGGGTTGGTGGGAGCACGACAATCCCAACGTCCCTGCGATTTTGCCTCCATGTGGAACCGCTGTTAGCTGGGGAAGCCAGTGAGTGTGCTGGTGCCTATAACCAGCGGTTGCCCAGTTGTGTGTGTTGCCGCCGACCATCCTAACACACGTACAACCTCACAACGCATTTCTTAGTCGACGTTTTAGTATTTAAAACCACGCTAGCAATTTAAATTGTTAACAAAATTTTTTAATATAACAATTGAATTTATGTACGTATGATGGCTGCAAAATTGCGCCACTTGTTATCAGCGATGTTGCTGCAGTGTTAGTTGTCACCCCTTTTGGCTTCGTAACACTGCTGCATCATTTTCTTATAAATTTAGTAAATAGTAAGTATATATAATTTTATGATTAATGTTAAGTAGCAATAATATTCCGAGCTAAGAGCATTTGTTGGACCTTCACAATTCCTTATCAGGGTGTCGGGTATCTCACAGAGATGCCTTGTACTTTACAGGCCGCCTTGACGGCATGGTTGCCATTTTATAATTTCGCATGCATAACATAAAACAAATGTTTAATAGACTCAATTAAGCTGAATTACAAAAAAAAATATTGGAAAATTGTCAAGCAACAGAACTGAGAGAATATCAACATTGTGAAATATCATCTAATATTACTACTTTTCATTAATCTCCATCCTTATTTATAAAGCGCTAAAATAATAATGCTTGCTTTATTGCTTACCTTTTGCAAAAATTTCATTTAAAAAACGTAGCTTTTAGAAACATTGTTATTTCTCTTAAAACATGTATAAACTTTTACACAATCAAATGAAAATACTATTAACACTATCCTAATCAAAAATATTTTCTCTTAGTCGTTTCCTATGTTACAACCTATGGGATTTTCCCGATTAAAAATAAATCGTCCAATTCTTTGTTAAATTCAATTATTTTCATAAATAACAATATTCATCAATTCTATTTTTTCAAAACTAATAAAATTTTGAAAAGAAATTAAAAGATTCTTTAAAAAATTAACGAATATCTTGTAAAGAATAAAAATACAAATTTAATCGAAAAAATCAATATTTACTATACTATTTTCATAAAATCTATTAAATAGTTTTACCAAAACATTCAATTATTGTCATAAATAATCAAATTTAATTTCTGAATACTATTACTGTCATCGCAGAATTTCAAATATTTTTAATAACGTATTCTTTGCAAACTTTTTATTAATGCAACATACATCTAACCGTAAATAAAAACATCTCTTCTTAAATCAATGAATATTTTATTAAATATTTGCCCTTGAGATTTATTAATTAACATTGCGAAAGCCAATTTTATAGGAAATTGTCGTCTTTTAAAGTAAATGGATATAAATTTTTACAATATAAAGTTACACGATGTAAAAAAAACAATATTTCCTCTCTTATCTCCCGTTAATATTTGACATTTAATAACATTATATGATAAGTCTAAAACAAGCAATCTCGTTTCATTACACAATCCCTCACTAATACTAAGATTTCTAATAAGCATTACAACAGAATTAATTCTTAAATGCAATTTATTTGGTGGCAAAGAAGGTGGAGAAAGAGTGATGAAATATTCTGGTTAGAATACAGTAGTAAATTTTCTATTATCACAATTTTTAGTAGAATCAACACTTTTATATATTTTTTCACCTTTACTGTCTAAGAGATGCACCATTCTCTTATTAATATCATTAACGTCAACGTTTCTAGGTGCTAAAATTGCACACTCCAACATCTCAAATTAATTTTGTTGTATAAAGTGACTTTACATTTCTTCAGCAATATCTAGATTAACTTTTTGAATAATATGTTCTGGTAATATAACATTATTATAATTTTTGCCTTTTGCGATAATTTTTTTGATTTTCAGTACTACTTTGTTTAAGTGTTGTTGATGCAATATTTCCTTCATTTAGTTTATTTATTATTCTGGGGAAAGAAATTTCTTTCTCAATAGAGTTTTTAGAAAAGTTTGATTCTCCACACTGAAGTTAAATATCTTCTTCATTTAAAAGGCAATTCCAGTCATACACAACTATGCAAGATTTACTATTAGAAAGTTGTACAGAGAGAAATTTACATAAACTATTGTTTTCGAACATTAATATTAAATGATTTCTTATATTACAATAATAGTTATTGAGACAGTGGGGAATAATATTAAAAAATAACGATGTTGCGAATGCTATTGCATATATTGCACAAGAAAGACTATATTCTGGTTGTTGATCAACAGTTGGGAAAACTACTGGTGGTTCAAAAGGATATAATCTAATTAAATAATCTCTTTGATCAAGATTTAAACATTATTTATTAAGACTATCAAAAATGTAAAGACTTATTCCATCATAATAAGTACAAATCAAGCTTTTGAAATTCATACATCTGATCATTATTTAGTATAATTTAATATAATATAAAAACGTAAAGTACTCACATTTTAGTCATTCTGAGGTGCTTTTGTGTAACTTTACTCATCTGATTAACTTTGAGTATCAGTGAAGTTTAGTCAAAGTAAAAATGACAGTAAAGAATGAGTAAGAGTAAAATAAATGCGATTTAAGAGTGAAGTAAACGTCAGAATGACAGGATAGTAAGACAGTTTAGATTGATATGAATATTAAGTGAAGTTACAGAACTGAACTTCTGTTATTGACGAAGCATATTTTTAATAAATGTTTTTCAATCATATCAATGTCTTCAAAAAATTATTTTTTAAAATATATCCTGTAGATATTTTAAAGGCAAACTTAAAGATGTCTTACTCAAATTCTATGTCTATCCTGAAGACGTTTAATTGCATCATATGTATATTTTCAGGACGTATTTGTGACATGCACGGGACATGTTAAGGACATTTTAAGACATGATTAAGTCATTCTCACGATACACTGAGGACAGTTAAGGACATGTTTAGGACATTTTCTTATTTACGACAATAACAGAAGTATTATTCTGTAACTTCACTTCACATTCATATCAAACACTCTTACTTCTTAATTATATACTGTCACTAAAATATCATCTGATTTCTTATTTTGTAACTTCTATCCTAATCTTGCATTACTATTCTGTCAATGTGACGTTTAATCCCCTCTTACCTCGTAATTATACACTTAATTAACTCTCACTCTTTCTTCATTGTCATTCTTTATACAAATAAGCTTCACTGACACTAAAAGTTAATCAAATTTTTCTTTTATTCACTATTATCCTAATCTTACATTACTATCCAGTCATTCTGACGTTTATTTCACTCTTAAATCGCATTTATTTTACTCTTACTCATTCTTTACTGTCATTTTTACTTTGACTAAACTTCACTGATACTCAAAGTTAATCAGATGAGTAAAGTTACACAAAAGCACCTCAGAATAACTAAAATGTGAGTACTTTACGTTTTTATATTTTCCTCACTTTTACCCTTTGTAACTCGAAAAATATTTTTTAGGGGCAAATTGACCAATACATAATTTGTTCAGGACATCTCAAAGAACATCTTCCTGAAGTTTCAACCAATTTGGCCGAAAGCCAATTTCTATACATTTTGTGCGTTGTCCTTTTAACATCCAGTTCTATATATTTAATTATAAATTTTATAATTTCCTTTTATCCAATGTTTTCAAATTTTGCCAATTATGAAAAATAACAACAAATTTACAAATCTCTCCTTATTCAAAACTTTCAAGTTGTTTCCTTCTATCCAATATGAGCAATGCCTAATTTTGTCTTTCATCCAATTTAACTAATTTCCAATTTTGTCTCTTGTCTAATATATAACCATTCTTTCTGTGTAACATACTATACAAACGATGGATTTTTCTCTTCGTGTGGAAATTAATAAAAATCATTCTTTATTTTATTCTTTAAAAAAACATTTTAATAAAAATAAAATTTTAAATAACCTTCATATTGTTGTTCATATTTATTTTATAACATTTTTATGATAAAAAATTTAACATATATTAATAAAAACATATATAATTAGAAAATTATTTAACAATTATAAACCCAGAAGGAATAGACATTAAAGTTTTTTTCACAACCCAGATAGCATAAAACTTTCAGAAAGTTTCCCGTTGCAACCTTCGGAAGTTACCCTTAATAACTTCCTGGAAATTTCTAGGAAATACAATAATGTCCGCAGGTTAGAAGCTTCCCATGGAAACTTCCTAGTAACTTTCTAAAAGCATCCCATAGACACTTTCTGGAAGTTACCAGGAAGTTTTTGTGCTATGTGGGAATCATCTTGAAATTACAATTCGGTCTTCTTTTTATTTTCCGTGAAAAAAAATTTGTAATTAAATGTTCCAGTAATTGACACCTTACGTATATAGATATTTACAGTTAAGGTTTATAACAAAAAAGAAGTATGATGCTGGTTCAGGTAATAACATTTTTTTCGTTGTCTAAATCAAAAAAATCAAATTGGTTCTGTAAGTCAGTGGCTATTAGCCGAACTAGAACGAACCAGTTTTTATAATTGATAACAAAATCGCGGACTTTTAAACAACAACAAAAATGCAATTTTTATATTGACAAAAAGTTAATACTAAAATTAAATTATTCTGGTTCGTGCCATAGCCATGGTTATATAGAGTAAGTTGAAAAAAGAAAATTAGCAATTGATCAAATAGATTTTGTTCAATCACCTGCACCGCTCCGTTTTTTTGTTATAAACATTAACTGTAAATATCTATAACAATATCAAGTATAAAACAGTGGAATAATTTTTTTAAGAATTTATAATAATAACAAACAGATGTAAAAATTTTGAAACATGTCTTCAAACAGTATAATTGTAATTAATCTATTAAATAATGGATTTTTATCAAACATTACAATATCACACTAATATTAATATTTTTTTACAAAAAAACAATTAAATATTAATTTTTAAATTAAAATTCTAAAAAAATACATTTTAGTCAAATTTTTATTCTTTAAAACGTTAATAATTTACACAAAAAACAACATTTTTTAAATTTAATAAAACAAATAAATAATCAAGTAGTGTTAATTTTTGATAAAGTGTAAAATACTGCTCCAGAAAATTTAACGACAAATAATTACTAGCATATCTACACTAGAACCTCCAACGATTGCATCTCTATCTATTGCAGTTGTTTACGAAAGTTTGTTGGTCATCTGCTAGGGGGGTGAGAGGGGAGGACACCGCCATATTAATGCGAAGGCAGTATTGTACAAAGTTTAGTGTTCTTTTGCGCCCCGTTTTTTCAAGTTGTATTTTCATATTTCAACATGACTGAAAAAGGTCAAAAATGTAAAAGAACGCACTTAGACACCGAAACTAAACATAATATTTAAAAAAAAAATGTCGAGGATAAAATCAATCATTCAAATAGTATACACACATACAGTATGTGTACGGCCCTGAGTGTTGACACTTTTATGGAAAGATGGCGTCAAGGTGAAAACCTCCATCTATTGCACACAAGAAGGTCACACTGCAATCGTTGGAGGTTCTAGTGTATCTATACCGAAAATTTTGAAACATTGAAATCGATTATATTATTATACTACAGTGAGTTCTAGCAAGTTGTTCAATTCTCGAAAATTTTCAAGATCCTAAAACTCACGAGTCGTTCAACGCATTGATATTCAGAGATGTGTAACTAATATGCATTAATCGCACCTAAAGGAAGTTAATATTCAATGGATTTGGACCGTTTAAATTGTTTAGCACTGAGCATTGGCTCGCGCATACTAAAAATTAAACGACTCGTGAATTAGACACTGATCAGCTGTTGAACAACTTGCAAGTCATTAAACTGTATTTATACATTAACAATTTATTACAAAATTGGACATTTTATTTTTTAGGTGTCGTACGACAGTACAAACTAGTAGATCGGAATTGAAGAGTTTCAATCGTCGCCACAACGCTCTCCACCGTAACAACCTAGTATACTAGTTAGTTAATTCTTTAGTAATAAAAATAGAGGTCATCGGAGGAGCTTCGTCGTCGTTCACTAGAAAATCCATGAAAAATAAAAATTGGAAAAATTTCGGAATACACGGTTTTTTCTCTAATCAGCCAAGAAGACCAAAATGCCAAGGATATTTTTTCTACTCCTGTAAAAATATTTACACTCAATATTTGTTAAAGATCGTTTGTTCCTTAAAATAATATTTAAGAATCAGAGTTATTTAAAGAAAAACTACATTTAGATTAAAAAGAGAAGCAAAATATATTTAAAACTGGTACTGAATAAAATGTCAAGATTGTCAACTCTTGACAAATTTTTTCTCGATTGTAAATAATCGAGAATTTCATGTCTCGATTTTTTAACTCTTAGTTCTTCTACAATAATAAAAAGAATTTTGAATTATCTAGACTGAAGGCTCGCTTTAAGAAACGAGAATTCGTCAACCATAGATATGTTCACGAATCTTTCAATTGTTGCATACAGTGTAAAAAATGCCAAAAATCTAGTCAATTCTGTGTGCACAATTTTTATTACTCATTACTGATCAGAATAACTTCACTTCGGAAGATCAATATTATAAACTACTTAAGTTATATCATTTCAGAAGATAATTTGTAGGTTTTGTAATGTAATAATAAAATTATAACATAATATTATATTATAATATTTATTACAATATATATAATATAATATATATTATAATATATAGTATAATACATATAATAGTATAATATATCATAGTAATAAATGCAAAGCAAAGGTTTGCTACGTTTTCATAAAATAATGAAAGCGCAATTAATGATCAAATTCTAAGACTGAATTTAAATTCGATTACTTACCTGACATAGAAAAATAAAATTGAAGGTAAATTCAGTCTACGATTTAAATAGCTATAAATTGAATTTTAAGGGAAGAAAAAAATATATTTCAAGGGTATAGGAAAAAAAATAATAAGTAAGATATTAGGAAAAACATTTGCGATTTAAAATAAAATTATTATTATTAAAAACAGGGAGGTGAACAAAATACTCAAATTACTTAAGAGGATAAAAAAACAAAAATAAAACAAACTGTATAAAATGTAAAAATTTGAAAACGACGTCATTAGTAGAGTAATCGATTAATTATTCGAAGTCAAATTTTTTTTTAAAAAACCCAATACTATATCCGCGAAATGCCATCTTGGCTGTGATTTTATGAAACAAAAGTGTGAACAGTTTTTCTTTATCAACAACTCCTTCTGTCATAGTCAAACTTTACTTTGAATAATTATTTTGAATTTTTCTGGAAAATAATTTTTCTTACTTCTATTATTTATGATTTTAAAAATAATAATATAAAAAATATATTTTATTCTTTTACATTTCCATTTAAATTATTATAATTGCTTACGATTTTTTGAAAATATGTAAGAATATAGACTGTTTCGCTATCATTATCAAGTAAATTTTATTAAATATGAAATTTGCAACACAAATTTTAAATTTAATAATTGCGTAATTAAATTAAAGTGCATGAAAGTATAATCATAAAAGTGACAAAGTACATAAATAAAATTTTTTGTTTTTATTTTCGTTAATACTTTTCTCAAAATACTAAAAGAATTGATCTTGAAAACACTATCAGTCCTATAAAATTTTTTCGTTGAATCATATACTAATTATATAACAGAGCCTAAGCTCTTTTGAATATTATGAAAACATAGTCCATTATTTTTTAAATATTGAATAATTGAAAATAAATATTGTTAGACGAAATGCAAGAAGTTTACGGTAAATACAAAGGGCACTATTTGAATTATTTTCAGTGACCCTATCGTACATCTGTATATAATGTGTACATTGTCACTAAAGCAGACATTTTGATTAATCACTTTAACCGTAGTGTGTTTGTGATTTGCAATTCGTTTATTCTATTATTATTGTACTGACAAAATGATCATGTAATTCAATTTAATTACTTTTTTTAATATTATTTAACTTTTACTCTAATTTTTTTATGTTGAAATAATGTTTTATTTTAAATTTTTAATACAAATTACCTGATAATGGTGACGTATCAGTAACCGAAACGTTATCTTACATATTTCTAAATATTTTTTTAAAATAAAAAAAATAATTATTTAAAATAATAATTATCGTAATCATTATCAATTATTTTTACAATAATAACTTTTATTTAATATTAATTCATGAAAACTTGCAAAAAATTGTTATGTTTACTATATTAATAATATAATTACTAATATATTAATTATATATTAAGAAATAAAATTTACAAAAAATTAAAAGTTCAAGTTTATAAAATAAAAGTTTTAGTTTTAATTAAATATACTTTTAAACATATAGAATAGAGTTTAGCAAAACGCGGTAGATTAGTCAGGCAGAGGATCCACACAACACGTAATTGTGTAGGAATCATTAGCGTAAAAATATTTGAAATATTTTATATAATTCCAAAACTGTAGATTAAGATAATTAAATTTTTTGTTAAAAGTAAAGCAGTTAAACATTTTGCAGTGTTGCATTATTGTTTACAAATACACTGTTTTGGCATTCATGTACGAATAATGTTTATTTAAAGTGATCGTTAAACTATTAAGAATAATCTATAAGTATTTTGTTTTTTTCTAGTTTAACAGTGTAAGGCAAACAAAGGTACCAAGCATTGTACTTTAATTTATATTTATTATAGAGGGTAAGGTATTTAAATTTTTAAAAATAAATACATAATATCTGTAGAATATTGTATTAAAATTTCATGTTAATCGAAGCAAAATTGACAGAGTTTTATGTATTTGAGCGTGCGTTGGTTCACTATCTAAATCTGAATTAGTGAAAAGTTTACCACTTAAAAAATAAATTCATAAACTCATAGAATAAGTAAAATTTAACTTTTTCAAATGCGAAATTTCACTTATTTTAAGTGTATAAGGAAAATATTTCACATAAAAGGCTTTTGAAACATAAATAAGTGAACATGCACTTATTCAGATTTAGAGAACAGGCTTTAGGATTAAATAATCATCTGTAATTTGTTTATTTTTAAATTTTTAATATTTTTGGATACCTCATTTGAAAATCGATTCCTGAGTCACATGAAATATCTATTGCTAAATTTAACGAATTGCGTTTTAACGTTTAAAAATACTGCCAAACTTCAACCCAGGCAGAAATCAACGACCGGCTTGGTACTGGGCCGGTACCAAGGGCGGACTTGCCGGTGCCGGCGTTAGACCGGCATTACCGCCGGCCCGGAACCGGTCCAGTCAACAATGATAACCCGGGAAATATCCGCCCCGGTGCCGCTAAACCACCGGTCCGGCACTGGGCCGGTTCTTGTTTTCAGTGTTTTCGTACCGTTTTATTGCCGGCACAACACCGGCGACGTACCGGGCCAGTGAAATTTAGACACCGGCCCGGTACCGGCAATTCTGCCGGACCGGAGCCGGTCCAGTCAACAATAATAACCCAGGAAATATCCGCCCCGATGCCGGTAAACCACCGGCTCGATACCGGGCCGGAAGTAAAAAAAAATTATTAATTATTATTATTATACATTTTTACATATAATAAACGTTAAACAATATTATTTATTAATTAATTTAATTGTAAACACTAAATAGAATGCTGAAACATATGAATTATTATTAATTATTAACGAAAAATCTGAAGACATGAGGAATTGAACTCAGGACCCTCGGGCTGCAAAGTCGACGCCGCATCCGCTAACCTGAACCTGCTTATGAAAAGTGAATTAAAAGTTTATATATGAAGTGTGACACCAGGACTAATTACAAAATGTTCTAAATTAATAGAAAAAACCTTTTCTAAAAGAAAGTTTTGAATAATGTAATGTCAAAGTTAATAATTATAATAACATTTGTTAATGTCATTATACGTTGGGACTAAGGCTAAAAATAAACCGCTGGCATGGTACCGGCTTCATAGAAAATACTTGCAGAAACTTAGTATAATGAAATTAATATAATACCTTGTTAGATTATCAAAATTTTATAACAATAAATCAGATAAAACCTGACCAAAATTATTTTAAACGAACAAAGTTATTATAAGGTGTCTAGTAATTCGGCAGTTACATATTCCCAGATTTTTCAGTGATTTTCCCGGACAATTTAAAGCTGAATTAATAGAGTTTAATGAAATGTAATTTTTCCAACTATATAAGAAAAGATTTTAAAAACATTTGATTTTGAGAGATTTGATTTTCTTATTCTTCCGAATGGTGTTCTACCGGCCGGTGCCGGTACTAATTTTGATGCCGGAAAAATACCGTCGTCGGTGTAAAAACGGTATCAAGTAGTGGTACCGGGCCGGTACTAATTTTGTTGCCGACAAAATCCCGTCGCCGGTGCAAAAACGTTATCAAGTAGTGGTACCGGTCCGGTGCCGGGCCGGTACTAATTTTGATGCCGCCAAAATCCCGTCGCCGGTGTAAGAACAGTATCAAGTAGTGGTACCGGGCCGGTGCCGGGCCGGTACTAATTTTGATGCCGGCAAAATCCCGTCGCCGGTGTAAAAACGGTATTAAAAAGTAGTACCGGGCCGGTTGTCTTTTATTAACCGGCCCGGTACCACAGTGCCGGTACCGGGTATTGTCCGACTTTACCACCGGGCCGGTGTCGAGCCGGTCGTAGGCATCGGCACACCACCGACTTTTCTGCCTGGGAAGTACTGTGAACCTTATCCTTAAGTGTTATCTGAAACTTGTTTTTGGAATTCGTGCACACCATAAACCACAACCTACTTGACTAATCGGTCTGAAATTTGGCACAGTACTTTTTTACATAATTCTTAAGGATTTTACATTTTCTTAAGGATTTTGTTAAGAATGAAAAATTGCTAATTTTACAATAACAAATTTAATATATTAAATTTAAATTTTCTATATTAGTTCTTGTAAAAATTATCTATCTTTATAAAACCTAAACGACATTTAATCTTTACAGCGCTCTCTTCCTAAAACATCCTCAATATTGTCTTTGATCAAAATTATCTTTAATGTCAATGTACATCTAGTTCGAAGAAAAATATGTTTCATGGTCTTTTATTAAATCTTAATATGTATAATATTCGAATTTAAAAAAACTAATAATGCTTTGGCATACAAAATTAGTTGTACACTCTTGAGATATAATACTTTTAAGAAAAAATTTATGAAAAGTTACTTTTCGAAAAAAGTTAGATTCTGTAATTCACATTTTTAAGGGGTAACGGCACTCTAGGATTTTCAAAAAATCGATTTTTTTTTTGCTTTAAATGGCCTCTTGGGTTTTATAAGTAACACATTGAAACATTATGGCCGTAAGAATTCCTAAATAACTTATTTCTAAAGTTTTGTGCAAGGCTTTTCAGCGCGCGGTGATCACATTTTATTACTGTTTAAATCAGTTAGACACAGTCGAGCACTTGAAAGGGATGATATTTTATAAAACTTAAAACGCGATTATCTAAAACTATATTTTTCGAGTTGTCCGCACCTATAATTTTATAATTTTTAACCAATTAAGCTCAAATTTTACACACATCTTTAATAATATATTGTTTAAAAAAAGCATAGGATTTTTTTAAATTTGTCAAATCAACGCCACAAATCTCCATGAAATATAATAATATTTACATTTTTTACACTTTAATAAATATAAAATAAAATCCTCAGATAATAATTGTGATTGCTTTCGTAGTTTCCTTTCAAAACATTCACAAAAAACACCTACTTTTTCGACCTCTAGATTGTCATAACCCCTTAAATCACTTTATTAGAACAAAACTGATTATTAAGGTCACTCATGGAACATAAAGTTAAGTAAAAAATGTATTGCCCTATAATTAATATTCATGAATTAAAATGAGATATTAAAGTGAAAAGGATGATGATAGGTGTTGAACGCCCAAGTTGAGCTTTAAGGGTTAAATAAATTTTCAGAAAAATGGTAAACCCACTCTCTAAATCTAAATAAGTAGATATGTACATATTTATAATATCATAACAAAATATTCTTGATTATTAAGATTAAGGAACACGCATATAACAAAAAACTATTTTTCAAAGTCTTAAACAATTTTGTCGATTTTAAAAGTCGGCAATTAAAAAACACTTTTTTACTGATAGTATTAAAACTTCCAACCCATTAATTCAAATTTCTATGTACAGGATTTACTAGAAAAAATTATTTTTCTTTAGTCATATTGGCCTATTTCTTAATCTTAAAAAACAAAAATACTAGGTTTTGATATTATCAATCTTTTTACTTCCGGATTTACTTTGTAGTAAACTATATAATGGTTCGTTAACATATGAGAAATTTCAAATTACAAAAATACTGTGTTACCAGGACAACCTGGGGCCGTATTCTCAATAGCATGCGATAACTAGCGAATGCGAAAATATTTGAATGGCCATAAAAGCCACTTAATAAAACAAATTTTTTGTAAGGATTTGGAATCACTGAATACAAATATAAATGATAGTAAAATATAAAAATTCAAAATGGCGTACCCAATATGGCAGACAACATTTTTTAAAATTCTTTGATATCAATAATATTTGGTACTATGTTTTCGAGGTCGCTGTAGTTAAATATTATGGTACAATTTAAAAATTCAAAATGACTGACAAAAATTGTTTAAAAGTATTTAGTTTTAAACATAATTATAAGATTATAACATAACATAACATAAACCTTATAAGTTTTTGTACTTTTGTTCCGATTTGTACTAAAGTTCAAACTTTTTTTGTCTATTGAAAATAGTGCAACTGGTGCACATTGGGACAAGTCGCTCATTTTTCGTTCAAAAAAGACTAGGGCCCACAAATCTTAACAGATTAAATTTTTTTAATGAAAGTTTATAACGTTTCTAATAAGGTTATGGTCTTATCATTTTTTAAACCTTTATTGTTATTGTTTGTTTATGTCAAAAATGTAAAAAATAATGTAAATAAAATTTGTTTTGTTCATTTCGTGTAAATAATTTATAAGTACACTGAAAAAACCTAGTCTCAAAATGAGTATCATACGCTACTCATTTTGAGTTGCAACAAAAATGAGACTCTTAGGTGGCGCCACGTTCTATGGCGTTTAACATAGTCTCATTTTGAGATGCAACAAAAATGAGACTGGGTTTTTTGTGTGTAGAGTAAAATGCTTTGAATCATCAAAGAGACTCTTCCAAGTTAAAAATAAATAATTTTTACACCTTTTAATTATTATAAAAGATTATTATAAACAATTGAGCAAATTTTCTAGAGTACAGAAAGTTTTTTCTTCATTTTATTTGAAATTTGTTAAAAAAAATTTGTTACTCAGGGGTTTTCGGGATCGCTGAAAGTAAATAGTTGCAGCTGCAATGTACCTCTATGCCTCTTACCTAATCGTAATTGTTCTGCTGAATTCCACATTTAAAGATTGCCAACAATGAGCCGAAGTAAGTTTTTTGAAAACCTTCAAATATTTTTTGATCTATCAGACCTTTTAAGGGCTACGAACTATGAGTCAAATAAAAGATTTTAAAAATTTATAAATTAATATTGTCTTAATCAATCAGTTTTTTTAAGGGATACCAACTATAAGCCGATATAACTTTTTCAAAATCCTTCAAATAGTTTTTAAAACAATCAGCATTTTTAAGGGCTCCCAACTATGAGTTTAATCATTTTTTCAAAAGCGCTAAAGTAAAAAACCTAATGTCTGTTATTATCCGCGTGATGTCTGTTGTTTTTTTCATTTTCAAAATCTAACAAAGAATTTGCAATTAGGGACACCAAAAAGTGCACAGGTACCGAGATTCTAATAAATCAAATAAATTTTGAAAAATTTGTCATCTAAAATGAATCATACATCTTTTTTCAGTAACTGAATTCATATTCGTAATCAGCAAATCCAAAAAGCCCCAAGTAACAAATTTTAATTTACTTCAATCAATTGTAAAATATAAATCCGCCATATTGGGTCTGACATTTTGAATTTTTGAAAACAGACTTCAAATTCGAAATCAGCTACCTCAAAAACCCCCACGTAACAAGTTTAAAGCAAAATAAAGAAAAGACTTTCTTTGATACAAATCGAATGTAAAAATTAGAAAAATAAAATCTTATTTTTTATATAAAAACATAAAATACAAAGTATGTTAAAGTCTAAGTACTTTTAAACATTTTATTAAAAATTTTACAATCATATTCTAATTTAGCGATCTCGAAAATGTTACAATACCACACTTTAAAGAAATTAACATTTTATAAAATTTTGGAAATTTACTCGCACATTTTGAATTTTGAAATACCAAAAAAATATTTTAGAAGAAATGGAATTTCGCATGTAAAAGGCAATATTTATAGGCTCATCGATTCGAAAATATGGCCATTAAAAGCAGACAGTAGTGTTCAACACTTTATGCAACAAATGCATAATATGTTCATTTAACACTACCTGTATTGGAACATATTAAATTTGTCCATATAGCCTAACAGGTCAATAAAATGACCATAAATGGGTAATAATGAAATACATAATATTAGCTAAATATTTATTAATATTATCTTGATGTACATTTTATTGTTCTGCGATCTATAAGAAGAAATTTTGGATATTCCTGTACAGGTTGGTAAAAAGATCATCTTACCTTAACTCAAAGTTACTAGAAAGAACGAATTTCATTTATATTTTTAAATTTACTGTTCACATTTTTACTGGGATAATATTCTTGTGTTGAATAAAAGTTTCTTTTTACTTAATAACTTTCTAATACTAAAACGTTACAGAAAGAATTCCTACATAAATTTCAATAATTTCATTCATTTCAATACCTGGGAAGTATCAGTTAAAGGTACCATGTTTTGCCTAACTTTTTCTATATAAATTTCAAAATATACAAAAGTTTCAAAGACACCAAAAGTGCAAACTCTCTAAATCAAAATCAGCGAAATTTCACTGATTCTCAGCAATAAGTATACCACTAATTTAAAACAGCTTATATGCGCTACTTAATGAGAAAAATTTCACTGATTACACTAGTCGACAAAAAGTTACTTTTTCTCTGATTCAAAAATCAGACAATGATATTCTCATAGGACTTTCATCGCTGAACACGAATATGACCTCCAAAAGTGACCATCACGTCGAGATTTTGAGAAAAATGGACTAAAAGTTTCAAAAACCCCGTTTTTGGACTTTTTTGATCACGTGTAGAGAATGATGTCGACGTGCTAGAAGTCTCTAATTAGGCTTAAGTTGAAGCTTAAACTGTCAATAATAAGAATAAAATCGAGAAAGTTGTGAATCAGTCAAAATTTCCATATACACTGCAAAAATAGGTATCTTTTTTGATATCTTAAAATAAGATGTAAGATGGCAAAATGGTGTCTTACATCTTAAAATAAGATGTTTTCTAAAGCGTCTTACTGATATTTAAGATGCTTTATACGTTTTAGTAGTAATAAAGATATTTCTTCCATCTTAAAAAAGTAAGATACTTTTGTAAGTTCTTTAAAGTATCTTAAATTAAGATGTTTCTGTTGCAATAAGATGTTTAGCGATAAGTTACTTGAGAATCGTAAGATGCGCCATAAGTGTAAGTTACTAAAAATTAAGATACATAAAGTGTTTTCCATAAGAGCCCATAGTTAACCTCAAAACTTGTTGCCCCAAAAATACCACAGAAAATGTGTACGAAGATACTTTTAACATCTTAAATTAAGATGTTTCAAGTAACTGAAAAGTGTCTACCAAAACATCTTAGAAATGACTACCAAAACATCTTAAATTAAGATACTTCTTTTTGCAGTGTAGCACAACTTTTTCATGTGCGCGTGCGTTTTACTTGTACTCATAGAGCGGTACACTATGGCACTCTTACTTATTAATTCCATTTGCACTATTTATTGTTATTTATAATTTTTGGGCTCGCTGAATGTTCTTGATTCAAGTGTAAGGTCGTTATTAAAAAATTTTAAATGGCAGATATATAATTTTTTAAAATTGATGGATTTGACTAAAACTTGTTATTTCGGGGTTTTCGAGGTCGATGATTACGAATATTAAGTCGAAATTCAAAAATTCAAAATAGTGATTTCAAAATTCGTATTAATTAGGGAGCCTAAAAATGATAAATAACAATAAATAGCGCAAATAAAATTAATAAGTAAGAGTTCCATAATGTACCTCTCTATGAGTACAAGTAGAGCGCGCACGCACATGAAAAAGTTGTGCTATATGGAAATTTTTGACTGATTCACAACTTTCTCTATTTGATTCATATAGTTGACAGTTCAAGCTTTAATTAAAGCCTAATTAGAGACTTCTAGCTCGTCGGCATCATTCTCTACACATTATCAAGAAAGGCTAAAAACGGGGTTTTTGAAAGTTTGAGTCCATTTTTCTCAAAACCTCGACGTGATGAGCACTATTGGAGGTCATATTTATGTTCAGCAATGAAAATCCTATGAAAAAATCATTGTCCAATCTTTGAATCATTTTTCGTGTCGACCAGTGTTATTTAGTGAAATTTCACTAATTCACAGTTCATATACGCAAATGGAAATAGTGGCATTCTTATCGCTATTCCAGATTTAGAAACAAAATAATAATTGAGTACCTATTAACACATGAACGCACACGTTTATACCAGTTAGGTGGCATTGGATAGTCTAAATGCACTAGCTGCCACTTTACTGTCATTAGAGAGTTTGACCGCATGCTCGTCTAATTGTTGCATATAGCTACTCAATTATTCCGAAATTGTAAAAACCCTGATGAACGCAAGTCCAAAAATATTCTGAACAAAATATCGTTTAAAACTCATTCAGCTAAAAGAATATTAATTTAAAAGAAACTAAAATAATTATATCAAAATATTTTTTATTTTTAATAAAAAAAGTAGATTATTTGATTAAAAATTTCTTAAAAAATAACATTCTGCTGACTACAGGTGAGTGCAAAACTGACGGAATTCAATTTGCACTTACTTTCAGGTTACAGCAAGGTAATTTTGGTAAGAAATTTTTGTCTGTGTAAGAAATATTAAGATGCATGACAAGTAAAATCTAAGTCTGTGTTAATTCAATCTACCTGCATAATTACCGCGTGGAAATTGAATCTGGGAGAAAGCCATCTCATGGTCGGGAGTCCTAACTAAAAGTTATGCACCAGTCATGCTACGGGAAGAGAGCCCAGGTATAAGTTAAGACCAACGCAGAATAGATTCGCGAAAGACGTTCGCGAACGTAATGCATGGGTTAGAAAAAGACAGAAATATAATTGTGTCCTTTTCTAACTCATGCTTTGCGTTCGCGAACGACATTCGCGAAGCATTTGTGCTTAGGCCATTAGTCACTGTTCGGCTTTTAGCGAGGTCCGAAATAAAAACGTCACTGTTTTTAATTCAGTGTCTATCTGGGTGAAATATCAAAACTCTTTCTAGCAAATATGAACAAAATAAAAATAATTTTAATGTTTTAAATATTTTTATTAATAATTGTTTGCTTAAATATATGACAGATTTTAATCATAAATAAAAAAGGTATTATTTAATTTGAGTTAGATAAATTGAAAAATGTCAAATAAAAATTTTCATTTGTCTTCACATTTAGAAGTAATTAATTATTAGTCCAGCTAGCGCCCGACCAAAAATTAAATTCTGTAAAGGCATCTCGGGCATTTTCCACAAGGATGTATAATCATTTCGTTGTATAATGTTATATACACCAATATATATGGATATATGTATATATCTATATACCGTATTGTCCATATGAATATAATTATATATAAATGCCCTAGCAGATTATATTATCTAGATGGGTAGACATTAGTTAAGTTTTAGGGAAAAATGTTCATAAATCATCTAGAATTTTTAAACCCACAGAATATTTGGATCTTAAACTACCCAGTGGAAAAGAAAAACATGAACATCATTAGTTCAATTGAGTCGCACCTTGCAATAACAATATTAAGGTAATATTACCTCTTATTATCTTTTATATACAGATAAAATTAGAATAATTTTATATTTTAGAAAAAATATTTTACCAAGTCTGGACTCGAACTCTGAACCTTGTGTTCAGTAAGCAAGAGTCTTACCTTAACATTACCCTGTAATATTACCTTAATAGTACAACGTAATACTTCCTCCAAGACATGTAGATATTCCGATTGGAAAAAACAGCCCGAGCATAGCTGCTGTTAATTTTACTTATGTATAAACAAAAGGGACTTTATAAATGTGAAGTTAATTGAAAAGTAAAATTTGTTAATAGGTACGCCATAAGCTACAAATTCTGTTCCAGAAAATTTTTCCATTTAAAATACTACATGGAGAAATCTTTGTACCGTCTGATGATCCGCCGACTTAAATTTTTGCTTCTCATAAATGACAACTGGGTTGTTATGTTGGTGCTGACGCACAAGTTTCGAGTAAGCAGACGCACCAAAAGTTTCTCCATGCGGAGGGATCATCAAATTCGTAAACTTGATGTTAATTTTTCCTAAACTTTTATTTTATCAAGTGCTATATTTGATTCACCGTTTAGAGTTTTTACCTAATGTATACGCAGCTGAATAGACATTAGTATAATTTAATCTGCCAGGGTATATTTTAATTATTAAATATTTACATAAAATATATGAATAAAACAAACATTCAATTTATAATTCACAGCAATTTCTATATAAACAATAATTGACATTCAAAGAAAAAAAATATATATATATATTGGTCGTTTCGCGGACCGTGATCCTTCATAGGACAAACATTTTTTGGACGGGGGGACCATTACTCATAGAACGGCGACGAAGATAGGCAGGAATAAAAAAGAGCCCTTATCTGTATACAATTGACAGATCAGAAAAGAGGACTTGAAAATCAACCAAAGTACCAACTAATTATTTCACTGGAAATAATTGAGAAACGTATAAATATATAAATATGAACATAAATAAAAATAATATATATATACATATACAAATATAAAATATTGATAATATATTGAACGAGAAACGACTAGCAATTTAGTAAATTATTCTAGTTATAGCTAAATTCATATAAATAAATTAATAGAAACGACTATAAAGTGACAGAGTAGAGTAGTCACAGAAAAAGAGGATGGAATTAGTGAGACGTATAAAACTAAAGAAAAAGTAGTTGCATCTTTGAAACGCGACTACAAGATATGACTAATATATGGAATAAATAATAATATTGATTAAAAGAAAAAATCAGGTTACGAACAGGAAACTTTTCTCGTTTGTTATATTGGTATAAAACTGTTGCTCGTTTCGTGTAGGAATGAGTGTACTTAAATATGAAAAAGTAACCAATTACGAAATACAATATTTGGTAACTGATAAAGTCGGTAAATTATAAAAAGGAAGAAAAATCGGAAATAAATATTAACTATTTGGTCATGCAGTACTGATTTTGAAAGTTAGTATGAGATTATTATTAATACAGTCGATTCTTGATAATTTGCAGTCATAGGTGTTGGTCATTTGTATCCTTAACCAATATAATTCTATAACTCGAAATTCTCGATAATTTAAAATAAAATTTCAGGTGATTCAACATAGAATTATCGAGAGTCGAATGTAAAAAGTATTTTTTTAAATAATGCATAATATATATTCTTGTTTATTTTGGAGACAAATTATATATTTTAATGTAATTGGTAATGAGTATAGATTTTGTATAGCGAATTTAGATCAAAAAGGCGAGACTTGATAATAGAACCAGCCAAACAAAAATAAATAGGGAAAAACATTAGAGAAAATGCGCATTCTAAGTCACATCTTACTCTTTTAAAAATATAAAGTCTTCCGTTCACGATTTTTTTTACATCGTAAATATATTAGTTATAATCTTAAATGAAAAAAGAGTAGAGTAGAACGGGGTAAAAGCCATTTTTTTACATTTGACGCTATAAAATCTGAATTTAATATTTTTTCAAATTTTCAATTATTATTGAAGGTTTAGTTACTAAGCTTGAAAATTCTTGTCAGAGATATTTTTTATCCCATAAAAGGACTAAGTTATAAGAGTTTTACGAAAGCACTATAAGTGTCTCTTTTGTGCCACCTGGTGGGGGAAAAAGCCACCTTGTAATTTTAGAAAAATATGTTATTAATTTTGGTATAGTTTTTAGCAAGTAAAATGGAATATTATGTTAAGTTTACCTACTTTCGATTTACACTGACAATTTTTCATACTTTTTCTAAAAGTCCTCCTTAAGTTTCACTACAGATACCATATTTCATTGCAATCTTATATTCGTTGGTTTTGTTTGGTTGACTTTAAACTACCTTCTTATCGTGTTTAATTAACTT
The DNA here is from genome assembly GCA_032872475.1 of Leptopilina myrica (nomen nudum). Lineage (NCBI taxonomy): Eukaryota > Metazoa > Arthropoda > Insecta > Hymenoptera > Figitidae > Leptopilina > Leptopilina myrica (nomen nudum). The sequence continues at coordinate 27,036,260 of CM065463.1, read as the reverse complement.
TATTAAATAAACACGAGACACTTCTTGAAATAAGAAGGTTAGTTCAAGTAGAAAACAAACGAATTTCACATAATATTCAATGGATTTGTCCCTGGATATTTTACCCCCAAGATCAGTTTTTAAAAAAACTAAATAAATTTTTAATTTAGTTAATTTTCCAAAAATTAACATTCTATACGTTTTGAGTATAGTTTTCTTCTTATGTACAAACATTTACTTTTCTTACCCGTTCACTTAAACAGGTTGTTTACAATAAAAACTATATTATTAAAGATACAACATCCAAACTGTAATGAAAAGTTGCGTATTACCTAATAATATTTATTATATTTTATATATTAATAGTTTGTAAATAAAACTCAAATGGCTTTTATACCCCACTCTACCTTATTGTCAAATAATTTCTAATTAATTCATTCAAAGCTTCTACAGTTTGAAAAATTTTGCTATAGTTTTCAATAACTTTTTTGTTTTTATCAAACGTAAAATAATTTTTAATCTAGAATATTTTAAACTGTAGGATATATGAATTTACATTCATATATGCTACAGTTTAAAATATTCTAGATTAAAAATTATTAAGTTGTAGAATAATTGAGGCTGATTCTAAAACAGGTTCTTTGTTCGGACCGCAAGTTTTAATACCAGTTGGGTGTCAGTCACTAGTGCAGAGGCGCTCACTGACACCTGACTGGTATTATCGGTTGCTGTCCAAGCCAAGAGCCGGTTCAAGTTTCTCAATTTACATAATAATTTCAGACTTATCGCTGTTTCGAGAATAATTACAAAATGTATGTAGAATAAATTTTAAGTATAATTCAAGAATTTCATAAAGTTTTCCAATTTAAGATTATGTAGAAAAACATTTTAAAACTTAATTTTTGTAAATTTTTTCTATCTCTGTTAACAAGCGTAAATCTTTATGTTCTTGATTATACAAAAATATAAAATTTAAAATCGTGTACGAGAGACTTATTTGACTAAGGGTAGGTGAAAATGATCTAACAAGCTGCGATTATAATCATAGAGACAATTAGTTTTATTTGTAATTCTTAAAAATCAAGTAAATTAGACGGAATTAAACAAACGTGGATTGCAAAACGGAGAGAAGTTAATCATAGCGCATGAGCAGACGTACAAAAAACACACACATACCACCATGCGTAAGTTTCAAGAAATCCATGTTTATTTTTCATGGGTTTTGAGCAACTTTGGCACAAGCTGTGCAAAGTTAGCACCGGCCTTTGCAAAATTAAGTAAAGAAGTCTATGCATAAAAAAAACCAATATGTCTCGTGCGTTATTCGTAACACTTTTCTCTCCGTGTAGGCTGAAAAGTACTGTTATATCTTTATTATTATTTAGTACTTTCACGCATGTATTTTTTTCATCTTAAAATATCACCCCTTTCAGTATTTTTTTTGATCATGTATGTTTCAGAATTTTTTTTTAAACATTTTTCTTTAAAAAAAAAATTTTTCATAATTTTGTTATTTAATTTTTTAATTGTTTCTGTCTTTTAGTTCTTTAGTAGACAAGCAAAAAGAAAAAACTAAATAAAAAATTAAATATCTTTAAAACCTAGACTATTAATTTAGTTCGATTCTCTAAATTATGGTTTAACTATTTCCATTTTTTCAAGATTTTGAAAATCATTAATTAGTCAAAAGTGTTTAGCAGACCGTTTTCCTTTTTTGGGATAAATTTGAAGAAAAATATTTGGTTTTTGAATGAAAAAGAGCCGAATGAAATGTTCTTGATTATTTTTAGATGAAATCTTAGAGCAGGACTACGTCCATTAGTCGAGGGAAATCATTAATTATGAAAAAAGTGCTAACCTGCATAAGCGTCGACGCCGTCTTATTCACAAATAAATAGTAAATCCAAGGCCAATCCAACACACCAAAGCGCTCACCAACGGTTTCACTTAAGCGACACAATTTTAAAACAAACCAAACTAACAATGAACATGCGACACATATTCGTATAAAATGCTTCTTTTTAAGCACGAATGGATAATATCACTATGATGTAAGCTTTTAAGATACATTTAATAATATAACTAATGGAAATAAACAACTACAAGCTACGATAAATTATATACATATAAATACAAAGTAATGGCGATATAAAAATACACTATTTTATTCAAAGAAAAGTTTTTGCTACAACCGACTATTAAATACATCTTGCTATGAAGTAATCGATTTAAGCGATTAGTTCTAAGATGTGAAGTAATAATGATAATTGTAATCAATAAAGACAGCTTTGAATTTATTTTTACATAACGTGAGATGACGAGGAATGTACATGATGTTAGTAACACTGATAATGTAAGGTTTTTGGCTAACCAATAGCAAAGTAAGTTTAAGTTTCTTTAAAATAAGTAAAGATATTATCTATTCTCCCAATATTATTAATATATATCCATATATACATTTATAAGTTTACTTCTTTTCTGAATAAATTTTGAAAAGTTTTGTAGTGGTCTTTTTAAAGAGTTATATTTTTTAAAGAAGAACAAATTTTTTTGGGAAAATAAATTTTTATGAAGGTTATATTATTTTTTAGGAACATCGAGTTTAGAGGAAGCATTTTGATAAAATAAAAACGTTTTGTATTGTCTCTTTACACACTTACATCACACGCGTACAATTGCTAGACAATTTTTTCAAATCTTGATAATACCAGTATCAGCTAAGCCGATTTTAAATCGATCTTGATTTAATTACGTAAAATAAATTGAATATAAATCATGGTTACAGTGTCGGTGATTTCAAGGAAACAGGGTATGCTTTTGAAATTATTTGAAACGTAACTTCTAAAGGACGTATAAAGATAAATTTTTCTTATCAATATTCTTTACTAATTAAAGAAAAAAACATGCATAGCCAACGAACCATTAAGCAAATAAATGATGGCCGATGGCGTATTTTATTACAATTTAAACCTAACAATTTTACATACTGTCAAACAATTAACAATAACGACTAGAAGTTTGCTTTTCTCACGATGATAAAATATATTTCTTCATTTCATGTCAATCATATTTTTATTAATCTTAAGAAACATATTTTAAAGCATTACTAACAATAATTTTTAAATAATTTTAACGCGGAGAAAAAAGCAGAGCTAAACTAATTATCTGAAAGGACAAACAGACTATATTTGAGGTTAAACTATACGACAGCCATCTAGAGGGTTATACACACTCAAGATCAATTTGACAATCTCGGAGGGAAAAGATAACTATCCACCGAATCAGAATAACACTCATAACTCATAATCATCTCATAAAATATTATATTTTCCAATTAAATGCCATTTAACTAGTCTTAATCAATTTTAGCTTCGATGATATTGTAAATTGTCAAATTTTTCAGAATTTACGAAACAAAATTGTTAAAGATTTAATTATTTTAAAGAGAAACAAAATTAAAATATTCAATGAATTCACAATCACATTATAAATAATTAGTGAAAGCGAATGATGTGACACAAATATTATAAAGATTAAATTAAAGTTATATTCTCGTCATTAGCTTTTCTAATTCACAAGACATTTCACAAAAATATTGTCAATGTGATTGTCACAAGAATAGTTCAAATATTCTCTTTTGGGAGGTAATTTGAAAAGACAAAAAAATTTTGACAACTAGTCCGATTTTTCTCGTCCATTTTTAATTATTTAAAAAGATTGTCGTTATAAAACAAAAATCTATATACGTAGAGAGAATGAAATTTGGATTAGTAATTAACTATTAATACAGTACAAGGCAATAGCTTCTTTCTGTGCATGTCATGCCAACATCCTAAAATTATTATTTTCATTTATTACAAGAAGTAGACAAAATTTGTAAGTGTGGTTATAAAATATTAATTTCATGGAACAAGAGCCAATAAAAATAAAAAATATTTAAGTAAATTACTTTTTTTCAAAGAAACTTTTATAATTCTTTCATATCGTCTTATTATAAAAGCACATTTTTTAAAAATAATAAATTTATTAAGCAAATGTAAAAAAATTAAATAACAGGTTATGTTTGTTTAATGTTGACATTAAAATAAAAAATAAATTCTCTTCTCAGACAAAGCGAAAACATCAGTTTTGTAAATAAATGTCAAATGTTATTTAGAATGAATAATATTTTTTGATCGAAATTACGTTACTGGTAACGAAAAAAACCCGGTCATATATTTCGATTATCCAATCCGGGACCAAGGACAGCATCTTTTTTTTTAGTAGTTTTCGAAGTTTTATTTTGTCTTCACTTCATCGACATATTAAGAAAAATTGCAATAAAAATTAATATTATTAATAAAAAAAATTTTATTCCAGTTTAAAGCTGAAAATTGTCTCATCATACACGGAAAAAGATTCTAACTTTAATAGGTATATATACCTATTATACACTAAATATCACAGAGAGAAATTTCTGCTAAAAATTGCCGTGCTGTCACTTGAAAGCTGGTTCAAAGTACAATCCGGCTGTTTTTACTGTGCTGACACCTTAAATCTGCATGTGAAGCTTATATAGAGGAGCGCAGTAAAAACAGCCGGAAAGCACTTTGAACCAGCTTTCAGGTGGCAGCAAGAAAAATTTTAGCAGCAATTTATCTCCATAGAATACGGCCCATTCTAATTTAGCACGGATTATACACACTCCAATTGCAAGAAAACTACCTCAAAAAGTGTAACGGCTTACTTTTTAAGGTAGATTTCTTGCCTTTGGAGTGTGTATAGTCCGTGATATAATAGTATGGGTCGTATTACCTCTATTAAAGGCAGAATATTTTTTTCCGTGTATAAGAGGAAATTAATAAAACAACCTCTTTAGTAAAAATAAATTATGTATTGTTATTAAGAGGTTAAAAATCTTGAGATTAGATAGTACTTTTTTTATTTTTTTTGTTGAATACATGGTTTTCGATAAACAAAAATCCATAGAAGAAAGTATTATTTAGTTAAAACTCGAATAAATAATTTGATAATTTAAATAGAAATGTCATTTTTTGAAAAGACACATTAATACCTTAAGCCTGAATTCGTAGGTTCTACTTAAATTTCAGCAGCCGTAACTAGGTTGTAACTTCAATTATTAAATAATTAAACCCAACATTTTAGTTGTATTAAAAACCAGTAAACGTAATCTTTTTAATTTTCACTTTTAGTCTAGAAAGTATGTGATCTAGAGTTATTGGCAGCTAAAAAAACAATGTTGTAAATATCAATATGCATACTCACACAGCACAAAAACTTTTTGTAAACTTCCAGGAAATTTCCAAGAAATACAATAATGTCCGCAGGATAGAAGCTTCCCATGAAAACTTCCTGGTAACTTACTGGAATTATTTAAAACTTTTTTGGTGAAATGTTTATATGAAAAGGTTTAAAAAGATTTAAATGATTCCAATTTAGCATTCTTTTAAAATATAAAACTGGGTTTAATTTAAAAAAATGATCTTCACAACTACAACACACATGAGGGTATGGCGGACTCGAACCCCAAGTCACATAGGAAAACCCTCAAGGTGGGCTGCTGGGATAGCGCTTTATGCACTCAACCGAATCGCCACTTGACTTTACAGGGTTAATTTTTATATTATATATTTCATTATATCTTTGAGGAAACTAATTTCTACTTAAGATAAATTCTTTTGAATTAAATTTTACAATGTTTGGATAAATCGAACATTTTTCAATTAAATAACAAATTCAAAAATTAAATTAATTTTTATTTCACCTAAAGTTGTTGCGGCCTACTTTTAGAAAAATCTCATAATTTGTACAAATAATGATTAATGTCTATAGCATTCACTTTCGATAATTATTTTTAAAATATGTTTTAATTAATGTTATAATTATAATTTTTTAATTAAGTTGCACAGAAAAAAGTTGGTTTGACAGCTGTGAAAATTAAACAAAAAAGCATGTAATTAATTAAGATAAAACAAATTTCTTGATTGATATTTGTTAAAAATATGTTAATTTACTTGTATAAATTGATTATTACGTAAACACACCCAAAATAATAGATCAAAATTAATTTCAAAACTTACCCAGGAAATGTCGAAAGTCTCCATATTTCAATTAAATTTTTCTAAGAACTTTATAAATATTAAAAAATGTATTACTGATTAATAATTAATACATTCCATGTACTTGCACATTATATGCTGATTTTTTCGTTTTATAGTATAGAAATGTGAAAAAATGTACCTTTAATATTGAGTCTTTTATGATTTTCCGTGATTTTAATCACTTATATGTCCTCTGGCGCTTAACAAAAAAAATCCAATTTTGATTTTATATTTAAGTCGGACTTGCTTTTCCATTTTATCAAATTTTGACGATGGGAAACGAGCCTACTTTTGGAGTAGGCCGCAACAACTTTAGGTGAAATAAAAATTAATTTAATTTTTGAATTTGTTATTTAATTGAAAAATGTTCGATTTATCCAAACATTGTAAAATTTAATTCAAAAGAATTTATCTTAAGTAGAAATTAGTTTCCTCAAAGATATAATGAAATATATAATATAAAAATTAACCCTGTAAAGTCAAGTGGCGATTCGGTTGAGTGCATAAAGCGCTATCCCAGCAGCCCACCTTGAGGGTTTTCCTATGTGACTTGGGGTTCGAGTCCGCCATACCCTCATGTGTGTTGTAGTTGTGAAGATCATTTTTTTAAATTAAACCCAGTTTTATATTTTAAAAGAATGCTAAATTGGAATCATTTAAATCTTTTTAAACCTTTTCAAATAATAATTTTACACGGAGAAAAATTTTTCTGTTAATGATTACAATAGTCGAACAGTACTGCTAGGATATGTGACCACATTTCGTATGCCTAAAGTAGCTTCTTTGTAATAATGCTGTATGTCGAACGTACTCATTAAAAATTTATTTGAAATAAATACGAATTAAATATAAGTGAGCACAAAGTGAATGTGACTGATTACAATAGTCTGCGTTAAAAGGAAATCTTGGATTCTATCCACATTTGCAGCAATCTGGGGGAATCAGTGATACAGACTGTAGTAGCCTTTACAACAGGACTATTGTAAAATAAGGTGACCGACTACCTTGCCTTCTTATTTTACTATAGTTCTTTGTAAAGACTTCTATTGCTTTAGTTCTGATTACAAATGACTATTGTAAAGTAAAAAAAGAAAATTTTCAACTAAAGTAAAATTTTTCTGTAATTCATGACTTCTAATCATATATTGCACATTAATTTCACTCTTCCAAGACTCCCAACTTCAAGATTAATTATACTATTAAGCTAGACAATTTCACTAAACCCTAAGTACATAAATCTAACTTAAATACTAAAACGCATAACACAATAACGATCGCTATTTACACATATTTATACATGACTTAAACTTCCTTATATACTAACTGATATGAAAATTTACCGCTTGCGAGAAAGACTATTACACTTTAAATGTAAAAAAATCACTTCGTTCTCAATAATTAATACAATTATTGTTTAATGTTATTCATTAATATTGTAAAGGTGCGGCTACACCTCTGCAGACTGCCTGCCTGCGCAGGCAGGAGCTATGAGAGTAAGGGAAAAGTTTGAAGTCACTGACTCTCTTACTCTTGTACGTTACCATGACAACCTGCAGGCAGGCAGGCTGCCTGCAGAGGTGTAGCCGCAGCCTAAGATCTATTTTTTATTACATTTCTATAGTGAACATTTTTTTTCTAACACATGCACCGATGGTACAAGATTTCTTGTCTGTATAAATTGTTATATAATTTACACAACTTACGTTAGTTACGTAAATAACGTAAGTTGCACCTACGTAAATAACTTAAGTTACGTAATGAACGAATTATTGTAAATTTCACTAATTAGGTAACTTACGTGCTTTACGTACTTTACTTTATGAATTACAAAAAAAAGTTATTTTAGTTGAAATTTTTCTTTTTTTACTTTACAACAGTCATTTGTAATCAGAAAGAACTATAGTAAAATAAGAAGGCCAGGCAGCCGGTCATCTTATTTTACAATAGTCCTGTTGTAAAGGCTACAACAGTCTCTATCACTGATTCCCTTAGACTGCTGCAAATGTGAATGGAATCCAAGATTTCCTTTTAACGTAGGCTATTGTAATCATAACAAGACTCTGCGTGAATGAATACAGTCCCCTTTCTGAACCTGTACATCTAAATTATTAGTAGTTCCAAAAAATAAATTTCAACACGATTAATATAGTGTTTGGATTCATTAAAGTAAGTATAGTAATCGCTCCTACTAAATTCTTAATAAATTACATAGTTTTCGTAATCATTACAAAAAGTGATCACATATCCGAGCTGTAATATAGACTATTGTAATCATTAATTAAGAAATTTTCTGTGTGTACTATAAAACATTTTTTAATAATTCCAGTAAGTTACAAGGAAGTTTCCATGGGAAGCTTCTAACCTGCGACATTATTGTATTCCCTGGAAATTTCCTGGAAGTTATTAAGGGTAGAGGCTATGTGAATATACAGGCTATGTAACAGTTTACATGAATTAATTAAACTATAAGATGTTCCGCTCATAAATTGAAAGAGTAATATATTTCTTACATATTTTCCTTGATTTAAAAATTTTATGTTTGTAATTGCGTAGCGTTATATGAAAAAGTTTGTTTTTAGAGATTCATTATAAAATTTTTTGACTTTACTAATTAGTTAATTCAAAAAATCGTTTAAGGAGAAAAAAGGATAATTTTATTAGGGTAAGTCCGGGGTAGATGGCCATAGTTTTTTCAAAGTAGGGGAGACTGGGGCGAAAAGTTAAACTGCCAAAACCGTTAAAATTCATTATCTTTTGAACGGGAATAGTTAGAGCATTGTAATTTTAATTGAAGACCTCCACGGAATAACGATCTATGGCACATTTAAAAATGCTTACAATTTTCAACTTTGAATTGCCATAAATCGTTATTGCAACCACAATATCTAATAAACACCAATAAATTATATTTTCTATTTATTTCATTATACGATTTCATTCATTTAGACTCAAAATTCTATAATACATGCACATATTTTCATTACAATTACATTTATGTCAAAATGTGCCATAGATCGTTATTCCGTGGAAGTCTTCAATTATAGAAGGGTATTATCACCCTAAATAAATGTACGGAGTTGTATGCAATTCTGTTAATTTTTGTGGTGTCTATATTGAAAGTTTTTTTTCAACCTACTTTTGAAAATTTTTTCGAAAAAGAAAATATCAACTTTTAAGTATATTTTTTGCATTTATCCTCACCGCGATTTTTTCACTTCATTATTAGGGTCCCCTGAAGAGATACCTAAAGGTATTTGCTAAATATCTTTAGTCAGATATTTTAAATTTGTTGTTAAAGCCAAAAACGCACCCTGGGGTGAAAAGTTAAATGTATTTTTAGATGTATTTAAATTTTTTTTATTTTTCGTTTCTTTGGTTTTATTTGTTTAAAAATTATTTATTTAACATTGGGCAAGTAGTCTGTCAAAAAAGAAGACCGTTCACATCTTTTTTCAATTTTTTAACTTGACAACTATTCTAAAGATTTTGTTAAATAAACAAAGATCTTTTATTTACTAAATTACTTGTTTACGTATACTTTAACTTATCTAATACTTATCACCTATCAGAAAATAGTTTTAGTAGGCTAAAAATAGAATTTAACTTTTCGCCCCAGCATGGGGTGAAAAGTTAAAAAAAACAAAATTTTCAAAAAAGGACAAAACATGTATTTTATGCGAAAATATCAGGAACTTTTTTATTGAAAGTTGTAAGAGGACAAGTTGCCCTACAATATTGATATACAAATATTTGCATCTAAGCGGATTATATTGCAAAAAAAAATCATTTATGCAAAATTTAACTTTTCGCCCCAGTCTCCCCTACTGTAAAAATTATGAAAAAGCGTTTTTTGTCTAAACTTTTATTGGTAACTGAATATTGAACACTTTACTTTAAAAAAACGAAACATAAAATAAAATATTTTCATAGCTACAATCTTAAAATTTACATTTTCGAAAAAGTGCATTCGGCCATATCTTCCGGAATGTCCGGGTGAGATGGCCACATGTGTGCGGGAGAGATGGCCACTATCTATAATTTTTTAATTTTAACTTAAATTTAATTTCTAATCGTCCACATTACTTTTCTCTTTTTCTGGTCGTATTTTGAACATTTTTCATGACATTCAGTACAGTTCTTATGTACCCAAACATTTCAACTATTGCACTTAATCCAATCTTCAATTAACGTTGTTTGATTGTAACTTTTGCGTCAACCTACAAATAAATCTCCATCTCTGGTTTTTTATTATTTTATTCTCAGACATTTTTAATTTGTTTTTCATTAATATTTCTTAAGTATATAACATTAACATCAAAAAATTTTAATAAAAGTCATCAGAGGCCATCTTACCCAATAATTAATGATAAAAGTAAACATAAAAATATTAAATAAATAAAATAATTTTCCCTTTAATTTTTTGTTTATATCGAAGCGTGGGTTATGTACTACGCATTAAGATTTAAAATTTAAAATTATATTAAAAAAAAACAATATGGTGACAAGAAATCAAAAATTTTCAACTTATTTTAGACCCGTGCAAAAAAAATAAACAAGGATTACACTTACAGTTTTATTATTTTTCATCAATTTATTGTTTAGATTTAATATGAATCACAGAAGGTTGAAGAATACCCCATAATAAGTGATATTTCTTTAGAAATTCTGTAAAATATTTGAACTGGCCAACTCTCCCGTATGGCCATCTCCCCCGGACTTACCCTACAGTTGCACTCCTCAGGGTAAATTTAATTATCTTTTTTTCTTCGTGTTGAATATTTATTGAAACGTTTTTGTAGGATCAAAAAGTACATAACTCAGTCGGGAATTTTAAGCTTTTTATTTTAAAATGTTACAATTGGATACAAATAGACATTTGTCTATACATTATATATTTTTATATTTGACATCGACATTTCCATTATCAAACACACGCTTTACCACACTTTCTGTCAATTTTTTCTTACAGAAAATTACCAACATAGTAGTATAATAACACAAGCCTGCAAAAAAATAAAAATTGCCGTTGTCTCAGATCGTGAAGTCCATTCCCGCAGTATTTGGTGCACTGAATCCGAATCTGGCAACAAAAACCTCTTATCACGTCAGGATTTTGAGAAAAGTGGGGGAAATTTTCCAAAAACCATGTTTTTCGCAGTTTTCGAAAATTTCTACCGGGTAAATCCGACGTACTAGAGTCTTGTCATATGAGTCAAATTAAAGCCTGAACCCTGCACTTTAAGAAAATCAAGCGATATTGCTGACAACAAACTAAATTAGTCGTCAAAAATAATTTTTTTTACAGTTGGCAAGCATAAAAAATTGACTCACACAATCCGTGAATACAACTGTTTAAAAAAATGATTGGATTCGCTTAGAATTTATTACTTTGGGGTTTTCGGGGTCATTGATTATAAATATGATGTAAAAATAAAAAATCTGTAGTTCAATTCATTATCAACAACCCCAAAATCCCCTAAGTAACACGTTTCAAGTAAATTTCATCAATTTTGAAAAATAAGTCTGCCATATTGGATCAGACATTTTGAATTTTTAAAATCCAACAACATATTCGTAATCGGCGACTTCAAAAGCTCCTCAGTAACAAACTTTAAGCGAATCCAAACATTTTTCAAAATAGTTTAATTTACAAATAGTGTCAGTCAATTTTTATGCTTGACAACTTTTAAAAAAATCATTTTTTAAGGTTAATTTAGTTTGTTGTCAGCAATATCGCTTGATTTTCTTAAAGTGAAGGGTTCAGGCTTTAATTTGACTCATATGACAAGACTCTAGCACGTCAGATGTACCCAGTAGAAATTTTCAAAAACAGCGAAAAACATGAGTTTTGGAAATTTACCCCCACTTTTCTCATAATCATGACGTGATGGGAGATTTTCGTTGGCAGATTCAGATTCAGCGCACCAAATACTGCGGGAAATCACTTTTCGACCTCTGACAACGGCAATTTTTATTTTTTTGCAGGCTTGTGTAATTTATAAAATTGTACTGACATTAGTATGTAAATTTGTATTTTTAATTCAATGACCAATGAAATTACTTAAACATAATAGTAATATATTCATAGCATGTGCTAATTTGCTAAAACAAAACACCCTTCATCTAGTATTTTTTTATTGTTAAATTGTTTGGGATTAGTAATTTGTGCATTAAAATATAACCATAAGTATTAAAAAATCAGGCAGAGAAGCAGGCGCAATGCACCTACATCATAGGGTTTCGTAGCCTAAAATGACAAAAATAATGATAATGATAATAAATGATTAAAAAAATAAATAATACAAACTATAATTTTTAACTTTCACTCAATAACCATTACCTTGACAACAATTGCTATGACAACCATTGCCATAGTATTTTTCTCAGTATATAGCAAACATTAACATAGCAACCCAGTAAAAAAAATTCTATACACGAACAGCGGAGTTCGTATACGAGCTCGGTAGCTCGTATGAGAAATATGAGAAAACTCTCATACGAGCCTTTTCCGTAATAAGAAGTGTATAGATGCTTGTATACGAGGTGACTTTTAAAGCATTTTTCTTAATATAACATATAATAATATAATATAATATATATAATATAAATATATAATATAATATAATAATTAAGAAAAATGCTTTAAAAGTCACCTCGTATACAAGTATCTATACACTTCTCATTACGGAAAAAGCTCGTATGAGAGTTTTCTCATATTTCTCATACGAGCTACCGAGCTCGTATACGAACTCCGCTGTCCGCGTGTATAGAATTTTTATTACTGGGAACGGTTGCCATGGCAACGGCTGTTATGACAAACATTAACATAGTAACGGTTGTTAAGACGTAAGACATAAGACGTAATACTTAATGCTTAACCTTCCGATACCAAAGACGTAAGACGTAATATATTACGTCTTACGTAATATATTACGTACGTTACGTTTAACAGTTGTATACTTAAGACCTTCTGTTACCAAAGGCGTAAGTCTTTAGACATAAGACTTAGGACTTAAGACCTTTTTGTACTGAAGTCTTACTATAAGACTTAAGGCTTAATACATTAAGTCTTACTTAGGAGTTTAGACCTTCTTATACCAAAGTCTCGCTATATGACTTAAGACTTAGGACTTAATACATAAGACTTAAGACTTAAAAACTACGGACGGACACCGAAGTCTCGCTATAAGGGTTTTGGCCCTTGGCCACGAAACCCTAAAAAGAGAAAATGTACATTGCATAAGTTACAAAAGTATTTGATAATACAAAGGCCTAAATACGAATTTAGACCTATCATAATAAAGGAATAACAAAAATAATTGAACAAAATCAAATATTGTTTAATTCAATTGTTTACTTCATTAAAATTAAAATTATTTTAAACTCATTTCATATTAAATTATTATTTTATTTTTACTGCTTTTATAAAAATAAATTAATGAATATTACGCAGAAAATAAAAAAAATAATCTCATTGACATTTATTTTTGCCATTTTCTTAAGAAAAGTCGAGTTTACTTTTTTGCAAATTATATTTTTAGTTTAATTATTTTAAAATAACTTAATTTTAGTTAATTAATCTAATTAATTATTATAAATTATTAAGTAGGGTAGACCGGGGCGTAATAGATCACTACCCGGGGCGTATTGAATCAGGAATGAAATTATAATTTAGATCATAAAGTGTTATTTAATATTGACAATTTTGGTTTCTTTTGTACATTATTTTATACCAAAGAATATTGAAAATGGAACATATTTAATTTAAACTTCAAACATTTTCATGCAATTTTCAAATTTTAAAAAGTTGTAGCGTAATGCAAAATCCATTACCTTAAAAAATCTATTCTCAAGTTATTTTTTATATAAAAGGGTTATCATTGGTGCTTATTAATTTATAAATTACAAGAAATTAAACTTGACAGGATTATTTTATTAATATTTGAAATATAATAGGTTTTTCTAAATAGAATAAGCGAGCCAATACGCCCCGGAGGTGATTGTTGAAAATTTTGTTATTATTTATCAATACCGTAAGTATTAAAAAAAATGTCAATTGTTCTATAAAAAAAATGTTTAAAGCTCAAAACCTGATATTTAAAAATTGTTTACAAGCAATTTTGAAAATTATATAAAAAAAGACTTCTAAAATTTACTTTCGAACGTCAAAATCACTTTTTCTATCATATTTTTAACAATACTAAATTAATAACAATGAAACTTCGTACAAGCTTATAGTATGCCAAGTACATTTTTCAAAATAAAGGATTAAAATCAAAAACCGAAATTACTCTTATTTATCACTTTTGAAAAAATTGAAGTGATCCATTACGCCCCGGTCTCCGCTATAATTATATACTAAATCAATAATAATTAATAGAATTAATAATGTAATTTATTTGGATTCCTGGTATTATCACATAGTTTGTTTCCATTTTCAAAATTCATATAATTTCTTGCTTATAACAGACGAATATTTGTAACTACTATACGATAAATTCTTAGACTTAGGTCGTGTTTACTTGCTTGCGAACTAAGAATCTAAACACTTCCTTAAATTCGCAGACGAATCGAATCGCATATGAACGCCGGTTAACTGAATTGGATTTAAGAGAGAGCAGGGTTGCGCACGTAATGTACCTGACGTAAATTACATAAATTTTTATAAGTATATTGCGTAAATAAAATATGACAGAGATCTGATGCACATGTGCAATGTATATACAACTTATTATGATTTATAAAGTGTGATAAAAATTGAAGTTTATATAAAACGAATAGAATAAATCAATTATTTTCAAATTGAGGGTCTAAAGGCTATAAGATGTTATGCTATCTTATAGCATCCAGCCCCTCAAATGTTTTTTATAAAAATAAATAGAAGCGGGCTTCCAAAACATATATTTTATAAAATTTTTAACAAATTAAACGTTGGGATACATTTTTTATTTGAATTTTGTGCAGCTCAAAAGTTAAATTTTCCAAGGAATTGTTTCTGTAGTATTCGTACTTATTCTTAATTTAATAATTGAGGGGCTGGATGCTATAATGTGTTACGCGCCATGTTAAGTAAATGGCGCGTAACACATTATAGCATCCAGCCCCTCAATTATTGTAATACTAATGGAAACACAATGAACACAAGAAATTGGAGATTATATCGTAAAATACAGTTAAAAATTGCTCAGATAAATAAAATTGAAAGGTTCTGATTAAGTTAGCATCTGGGTTTAGTTTTCTACAATATTTACGTTTGTGATGTATATTACGTCAAAAATGCGCAACCCTGCGATAAAGTTTTTAGGAAATCATTGATTAGTGTACAAAACTTATTTCGAGAACAGAAACCACGGTAACTGTTTATATGTTGTCTTTCCCCACGGGTGGCTGGCAGGACAAAAATGTTTACCCACGATGCCCCTCCAATTCCTTCGTATAAAGTGATTTCTTAACCTCCCTAGAATCAAGGAAAACTTGACCCAAAATTGTAACTATTCATTTGGGGAAAAATTGCCTTTCTGAATGTGTGACTCGCAAATTTATCAAAATATTAAAATCAAGAGAGTAAACGTGGTTGGTTTCGTTAGTGCAATAGTGAATTTTGATTAGATAAAACACTTAATTGCTAGTTACGTGCTCTAATTTGATGCTTAGATTAAAAAAACCTAGCGTGAATACCGAGAAGAAATACTGTCAATTTAGAATTTAAGTAATTAAAATGTACCTACAGTAACTTATTTTAAATATTTGCAAACAACAGTGGCCCACCATTGGTGGCATTAAATTAATTTAATGTATTAATTTAAATTTTCACCTCTTGCAAAAAGAAAGGTGATAGTGTTAAAAAATCCCTCACCGTGTATCTCACAGTGGAGGGATGCCTGTGAATGTCTTTGCATGAGAGGAGCAGGAACTTATAGAGTTATTGAAACAGCTCACAAGCGAGAAGAAATCACTAGCATAGACTCTGGCGGCGCTTGTCGGAACTGTTTTGTTGCGAACAACGATTGGCAACCAACATTGCACCACTTTTGGCATCCCTCCACTGTGAGATACACGGTTAGGGAATTTTTATCACTCTATCACCTTTGTTTTTGCAAGAGGTGAAAATATAAATCATTACATTAAATTAATTGACAAAAATATTTAAAAAAATAAATATTAATTAATAATTTAAAAAATCGATTTTTAGAAACTTGGTTTTTCTTGGATGGCAATAAAAAATCAAGTTTTTTGTGGGCTGTCTTATTTTGGATCAAGTTTTTCTCGACTTATTGTTAGTGGATATTAAGGATTCATCTCATATAAGTGATTTAAATGGAAATCGTAAGTAAACTTTTTCGTTCCTTCAGACAAGATAAACATTTTAAACAACGTAGAACAAATTTGAGCACAATAGTTTTTATAAAGTATGAGTTTTGTTACTTACTGTGAAACATTAATTAACATTAACTAATTTCAACATTTCAAAAAGTTTAATTTAAAAGTTTTATTAAAAATACAATAATAAATTATTAAAGTAAAATAAATATGTAACCGCATTTTAGCAAAGGTTCATATAAAAATAAAATTTTTTAATATTTGAATAAAGGTAAAAGTGATAAATTGAGAAATAGTTTGATTGAATATATATATATATATAGGTAGAATTAAAACTTTATCATCAACAGAGAAATAAGTTGCAATAATTGTTTACAAAATAGGAATTGACAGAAACTAAGTTTAAGTGTGTACGCGTATAACAGTCTATATACTGTAATAAAATAAAACCATACAAGCAGCATGTAATATTATTTTAATATCACTGTAATGTTACATTAGGAATTCGTAATATTCCAATATTACAGTGATCAGTAATATTTTAAAATGTCTGCTGCATGGTAATGTTATATGTATGTATGTACGTATTCTTTAAACACTAAATATAACTTTAATTTTTTTCTTGAAGATTTTTCTCAAGCAACGACATTCATATATTTACTTTTACTAATTTTAACTGCTTCAATTATGTTCACTTTTAAGCTTAAAAGTGAAATATTTGGAGTCTAAGAAGGACTTAATAATTAAAATAATTGCAAATTTTTATAAGACTGGTAAAACCTAAATAGAACTTACGAATTTAGTTTAAGGTTTAAAATAAAGCTTTATGATTTAAGATTTTTTAAAGTGCATCGCGAAGTAAATAGAAGTTATAGAAGGAAAAATTGCGTAGCATAATTTTATATTGCAAGAATTGTAATCGTTTAAAGAGACGATATACATAATATTTATAACAGTTAAAATATCATTTAAGAATTATACATAAGTAATTTTAACTACCCGCGTGATCAAAATTAGGAAAATAATAACAATGAGAACTAATCTGTACTTCAATAAAAATAATAGTATATTTGATAAATAAGACATATTTTAATTAATTAATCGACAAAAAAATTTCAAAATTATCTTGCACGTATGGTGGGTAACATAATAAATTGACTACTTAAGTATTGAAAGTGGACTCTAAAATTAAATTTAATTGAATCTAATTATATGCGGATACCATTGGAATTCAAATATATGAGGACCCTGGACGAAAAATTCACTCGACGGACTGTCAGAAGGGATAAAACCAGTCAGGTATCTGTGATAGCTTCTGGGCCGCCTACGGCTATCTAACTGTTATTATCTCTTGCTACTGCGCAAATGAGTTCTTCAATTCGGGTCCTCAATATATACATGTCCAATTAATTATATATGATATGAATGATTTAAATTAATTAGCATTTGACTTTTTGTTATAGTACCAAAAATCATACTGTTTTATAACTCCCATTCATTACATAACTATACCAAAATTAAAATTGTTAATGGGCATTTATAATTAGAAGGTAGGGGCTACTTTAGGCTCTATTAAAATATGTTTTAATAAAATAGATTAAATCATATATTTTTTTCTATTATAATTTTTTTATCGAGTATTAAATTTAAAACACATTTTTTACGTTTATAGTTTATCGTGAAAGCAGAGAAAATAGTGGTAGGATTTAAGCTCGTAAATTATAACGCAAATTGTCGTCCTTAGAACTTGGATGCAACATTTGGCAAACAAGTGGCTCTTTCGTTTATTAATTGAAATTGAAGAAAATAATGAAAAGTGTTCTAGGATTTTAATTCCATATTAAAGAATATCAAAATTTTTAATTTAAAATATACTCAAAATTCAAGTATGTAGAAAAAAGTCCTAAATATTATAACAAAAGCAATGAAAATATTGTTCTTTCTAAATTTGAAAGTAAAAGTATACAGCGGAAGGTATACAAATGATTCAAATGGTATGCATGTACGCTGGAAAATCAATCCATTTAAACTGTTTTACCAGTTTATACGCTGTTTGATAAAGATGTACACTTATCGCTGATTCAAATTTTGAGAGTTAGAAAACCAAAATAATTCCATAATCTAGAAAAAATATTTTGCACAAAAGTTTTAAGGAATTTATATTAAAAAAACAAAAATTATTTAGAAACTTAATTTTTAAAAGTACTAAAGTAATCTTGAAAAAGTATATTCACACTTTTCATCACAAAAAACTAAATATTTTTTTAAATATTTTAAAAAATTTTAATAACTCACTTTTTATGTATAAAAACATAGATCTCAAACTTTTTGGTTACAAAAATCCTTCAAATGTGAAGGAAATATTTTTGTCTTTCATAATGGAGATTGTTTCCTAATATTAACGAATAAAAAAATTTAAGAAGACAAATTAAGTAATGAGGTTATTACTCTTGATGAAAACTAAAATTTAAGTAATACCAAAAGTGCGTAAATTGAAGAATAAAAATAGTAAAATTGCAAATAAAGAAGTGAAAATCAATGGTGCCGTGTATATAAACTTGTCAGTATATTTATCATGGACCCTAGTCAATGCTAAAATGCTATATAATGATACTGTGATCCTGAATTTCGGTGAACTGACGATTTTTTATGAATAAATTGCTAAGAATATATTTTTAGTATAATTTAATAACAAAACAAAGTCGATTTATTGCAAAATATCATTAAAACGGATGACGGAGATATAAGTTTTCTTACTCACTTAAAATTTTACAGAGTGTTTTAAAAAATGGTACTCGAACAATTTAAGGAATTTACAATTTAAAAGAACATTGCATATTTAAACTTCGTTAAATAATTCATTTATAAAAATAGTATTTAATTCACTATTAAAATAATTTGAAATTATCATTAAATATTAAAAAAATTAAACTTTAAATATTTAGAAAATTTATTTCTATTAGATAAATCGCTTCAGGAGACATTCCAGTTCAAAACAGACAAAAAGAAGGCTTTTTTAGTATATATTATTAAAATAACTATGACATTTATTTAAAAAATTTGTTTTACATGTAATAAATAATTTATTTAGGATTTTGTAAACAAATTTTTTTTCATTTTTATTTCAAAATGGCGGCGATATAAGCCATTTTCGAAAATGCCCATTTTCGGTGGTAAGATCGATTTTAAACTTTCTAAAACAGATAAAACC
The DNA here is from genome assembly GCA_032872475.1 of Leptopilina myrica (nomen nudum). NCBI lineage: Eukaryota > Metazoa > Arthropoda > Insecta > Hymenoptera > Figitidae > Leptopilina > Leptopilina myrica (nomen nudum). Next base: position 27,016,649 of record CM065463.1, on the reverse strand, counting down.
AAAAACAAAATGACATTCTTTTCGTTAGATTTTTCTTCCGGTGTGGAACCTCAAAAAAATGAAATTTGCTTCCCCCCTTTTTTAAAGTTTTTTTCCCCAAAAATATGCAAAAAAAAGGTGTTTTTATTCAGAATTTTTCTTATAAAAAAAGAGGAGTTGAAAATTTTTTCAGTTTTTGAGGTTCCACTTATAGGCTTTAAAATCCCTTGAGAAGAACTCACAATATCATATATCATATTATTTTGAGAAAAAAGCATTTAAAGTTTTTGTTAATAAGTTTCGAAATTTTTTCTAAATCATCGGATTTGCTTTAAAATTGTTACTCGGGGGTTTTTGATGTCGCTAATTACGAATATGGAATCAGATTTAAAAAATTCAAAATGGCGGATAAAATATGGAGGACATTTTTTTCCAAAATCATTGGATTTGCTTGAAAATCGTTACGGGGGGTTTTTTGGGGTCGCTGATTACTAATATGACATGATTTTATCAAAATTGAAAATGGTGGATGCAATATGCTGCACGAAAAAAGAATTAAACGAAAAAAAATTAAAATAAAAAAATTTTCTTTTTCGCCATATTGGATCCGCTATTTTGAATTTTAAAAATTTGATATCTAATTTGTAAGTAGCAACACCAAATACATATTTGTTTGTCTGTTTTGAAAAATGTAAATAAAAAAACATTTAAATCATTCGATTGCTTACTCGCATACAAAAACATGTTTGACATGTCGAAGAATAAAATGTATAACTTTTGTTTTACTTCGAATGTTGCAATAATATTTTAGGAGAGTATTCTTGACACCCACATAGCCCAAAAACTTCCAAGAAGTTTTCCGTGGGAATCTTCGGAAGTTACCCTCGGTAACTTCCTGGAAATTTCCAGAAAACACAATAATGTCCACAGGTTAAAAGCTTCCCATGGAAACTTCCTGGTAACTTCCTGGAAGTTACCAGGAAGTTTCCAAAAATTCTCAACTTTATAATGAAATATATAATATATAAATTAGCCCTGTGAAGTCAAGTGACGATTTGGTTGAGCGCATAAAGCGCGGATACAGCAGCACACTTTTGAGGCCTATGGTGGTTTGAGTCCCTTTTTTAAATAATAATTGCACAAAAAATTTTTTAATTAATTTTTGGAAACTTTTAGGAAGTTTCTATGGGAAGCTTCCAGGGAGTTACCAAGAAGTTTCCATACATTATTGTATTTCCAGGAAGTTACCAAGGGTGACTTTCGGAGGTTCCTACGGGAAACTTCCTGGAAGTTTTTGTGCTATGTTGGCACTATAAGAAATCCGAAAATTAAAAAAAATCGATTTTTTTGACATTTTGAACTGGAATGTCCCCTTTTTATTTGACCAAATTCATAAATGGTTTTTACCAAATTTCGGTAATAGTGCTAAATATTTTTGTATCAAGCCGTCAAAAAGACAATTTTAGTAAATAATATTGAACATTTTTTGTTGTTCTGTCTTTTATAATAGACGAACTTTATTAAAATGACAAAATAACTGTATTTGACGACAATAAATGTAATGTTTAAAAAACTTAAAAATTACATTTTTTGTTGTTCTGTCTTTTATAATAGACGAACTTTATTAAAATGACAAAATAACTGTATTTGACGACAATAAATGTAATGTTTAAAAAACTTAAAAATTATTTAAAATTTAGATCATTATTGATAACTGAAACAGTTTAATTAATTATTTAATTAGCAAATTAGATAATTTGTTGATTAAATATAAAATAAATTTTGTAAATATAGCTAGTAATTTTTTTCTGAAGAAAGAAATATTTACTGTTGTCGAGTAAATAACATGGCCGAAGATTGTGTAATAGATGATTTAAATTTTGAGCTACCTTTTAAAGACACTCGGTGTTATTACGCTTACGTTTTAATATACATAAAAAAACACCATTTTTTATTAAATAGGAAATTTATTTATCATTTTTAAATAGGTAACTGAAATCCGTTTGGGTGATATTTAATTAAAATAATTAGAAACACCTTGCTGCCATTTTTAAATTGAATTTGGTTTTTTAGTAGGCGCAAACAGTGTATGCAATCTAAAGTAAGACTGAATCAATAATTTTTTTGAGAGACAAAGAATACTATTCTTTTTGATATTAAGTCCACAATTTATAGTCTCAGTTTTAAATAAAAAACTAAGAGTAAAAACTAGGCAAAAACAGGTCTGTAATCAGTCTTTCAATATACATTTGGTAATGTACCTACAACCTTAAACATTTATACCTTTAATAACAAATTTGAACTTTTAAATGAACTTGGTATTTATAAATTATAAATGTAATTAAAAAATATGTCTCGACGCCATACTTTTATGTACAACGCAAACGAGGGACAAAATTGTTCATAGTAATGACCTAAAACAATTTTTTGTTAAATTTATTTTATATTCAGAAAAAAAAGTATTCACAATAAATTTTATATAAATTGTGGGTCATTCTATTTTTTATATTACTAAAGTTATGGGATAATTGTTGATTAAAATTAAAAACATTTTAAAAAGAATTTAAACATATTCTTGTGTTTAACGTTTTTAAAAAAAATTAATAAATCGGCAAACTTGCGTTCATTTTCTTTCTCCGCTACACGAAGAAATCGAAAGACTAGAAATAAAATCTAATCTGTATATTTTTACATAATTATATAAAATAATAGAATAAACGAATGAGTAAACAATAAAAAAAGTGAGTGTAAAATATTAATGCTAGCGAAAAGTTAAAAATAATTCTTTGAGCCTTCTTTAATACGCGAGCATGACATATTTAATAATTAATTAAGTTTAATTGATCTTAAATGTTGATTTTAAATCTGATAAATACATCTTTTAATCTCAGGTGCTTGGGCGTTTTTCACGCCCGGACTTTAGACGTTACGTAGTATAATCTAACACTGATACATGACAAAATTCATTTTAATTTCCGGATCAATTTATCAATATCCACATTTCATATGTATTGAAATCTGATGAAAAAATAAATTATTAAATTTTAAAGAGTTTAATAATACACTACATTAAATAATATTTATCAAATAAAATTTTTCTTATAAATTCTCATTTAAATTTCAATTTAGCTATTTCTAGTTCCTCTATAAGTCTAGTGAATTTGTACATAGTAAAAAGAAAACCTTCAACATTATACAAAGTAAAATAATTAATTTTTATGACAATGCACACATAATGTCCCATTTACTGTAAATAAATATATTATAGACAAATGAGAAACGCATACAAAAGTTATTTGAAAATGTTATGAATATGAAGAGCTGGATCAAAGAACTCGTTCTATGCCGCGTTATACCAACACTAATAATAGTCAAGAAAGCACTTTACATTACACCATGAAGAAAGTTAGCAAAATACAACGCGTATATTGGAGGACGAGAGAATTTCGACTATTCCGCGCGTATATTCCGATCGCTCCCGTAAAGTAAAGTACCTCAAGGCATTAGGGCCACAGCCCTTATTATACCGAAAGGTATCTGGGCATAGTCTAGTGGTTTTAGCGAAATACAAACAATCTGAATTATTTCGGCAAATTCGGAACTAGTTCGGTAAAATTTATTTTTTTTATTTTTTTGATGAAATTAAAATTTTAACACAAGGAGGATCGAATCTACGAATTAACGATCTACGCACCTATATATCTAATGCAATAATAACTATGCTATTGAAACTACATAGGATTAGTAGACTATGAAATTTTCATTATTGTTATCACCTAAAAGTGAATGCCAAGAGCTGAAATATGTGCATATCTTATAGTACACCCTAATGCTTTAATGCCTTCCTTCCGGTTTTGACGGCGTTTTAAAAAGTCGTGGCATATCTATCAAAATGTTGTTAGTTCATGACGTATGAACGAACTTATGTGTTACTAACTAACAACGTTTTGATAGATATGTCAGAACTTTCTCAAACGCTGTCAAAACCGGAAGGAAATCATTAAAGCATCAGGGAGGGAGTACATTATGATACTAGTTCGAGAAAGTGGAATTTATAGAAAGGCGATGTTAGCGCCACGAATCGGAAGCGTAAGACACCACGGTGTCTGTTGCACGAATTGAAGATGAAGGCGCAAAAATTTTGTTTTTCTACAAAATCCACTTACAAGAACAAATACCATACAGTATTTTATGTAATAAGTGCATAAAAAGTGCATGCTTCTTACAAAAAGTGTGCAGAAAGGTGGTTTGAAGGGTAGTTGAGATGGGACAAATGAGTCGATTTCATGATTCAAAACAAGACACTTTGTCACAGACGATTTTCTCCCGTTCGGGTCTAGAGAGAGCGCTCCGGTCAGGGGATTGATGGGCGAATTCCCCAGACTACAAAAAACAAAACTCAAAATATTAATTAAATTAATTAAAATTTTCAAGAAAAGTATGTTACGAAGCCATAAGCCACTGTACGCTTACGGACGCAAAGCTTTCCGCAACATAATTGCGTATATAAATAATAAAATATAAAATACTGTATTATTTTATAAAACATTAAAATCAATTGTGAACAGTTGGAGAAATAGATTACACCCTGATGCTTTAATGCAGCCCTTTCGGTTTCATTGGCATTTTAAAATGTCGTGACATATCTATCAAAACGTTGTTAGTGACGTATAAGTTGGTTCATACGTGATGGAAAGTAACTGGCGTTAATTGCACATGCGCCCTGGTAATTAGCGATTATTTATAATATCTTCTGCAATAATAAGCAAATTACGTCGTTTTTCCATGCTTAGTAAAGGATACTTTTTATGTACGTATTATAAAAACTGACGTAAGTAAGTTCCCTTGCGCGCCTTGGCATTTTTCTATATTATAGTCATTTTGTTTATTTTTTATCACTTTTCTATCTTGGAGCGTGCGGTAAATATGCGTTCATTGTTACTTGACTAATATTAGCAAATGCAACTGCGTCTATAGTGAATTATTCGATCTGTCTCTTCATATGGAAATGTTTTTGTTTAAATTCTATGTTGCTGAAAAAAGTTTACTAAAAAATTATAAAATAATGTATTGAAACATGTTTCAAAATATTTTTCCAGATTTTAAAGTTCGAATGTAAAAGTTATAGTATTTGCTTTTTGTTTTCGTTCAGTGTAACGATTAGACTGCGTGGCTGTAAGCTTCGTATTTTTTCAAGAAAGGTGCTAAAAACCTTAGTGGGTCTTGCAAAAAGAAAATAAATTTCAAAAAACAGTATTCGCTATCTCTAAAAGTGCGTGGTGTCTGTATTTCACTGTCAAACGTTTTATCGCACTTCAAAATTTAGATTATTCCAAATTGCTAGTAATTGTAAGCTTTAAATATAAAAATCATGAAATTAAGTATCTATATTTGTTGCAAATGTCAATAGCATAAAATTTGAGTTAAATCTTGAGTCAATATTGTCTCAACGATGATTTTTTTAAAGTCCAAAAAATTATCAAAATATTATATCTTTATTAAGTTATTTTTATTACCTCTATGAACTTTTTTCATATGCTTTGTATTTTCAAAACAGTATTTTAACCTTTCTTAAGGGTACAATACAGAAAAAAAATGTTTTAAATTCAATTTTTTTAAGAATAAGAAAAAATATCTAAATGAAACTGTGTTCATTACAAAATAGTTTACAAAATTTTTTTTTTAATTATCTGGCATGTTTTTTGGTCCTGTAGATTCTTGAACAAAACATTTTAAAATCATGATGGACGTGATTCTGGCTCACTGGAACATTTAAAAATCAATATTGAAACCACTATGAAGTAAACTAAAAGACATTTTTTGTCAAAAACAACAGAATCGCTGCGTTTTTTTTTAATTTTGTGAATTTTTAGTACCAAAAAACGGTTAAAAATTTATTAACTATCATTACATCTGTAATTCACTCCAGCATGTTTTCGATGCTAATTAAAACACACTATTTACATTTTTCAGATGTGTTAATTACGCTTGCCAGGAAATTAAAAAAAAGATTTAAAAAGCATTTAATTGCGAAAATGTTTGTGTAAAGTTTCATTTAAACATCTCTTTTTATTCTTAAAATAATAATAATAATAATAATAATAATAATAATAAATTAATAATATTTAATATTAAACAAGAGGAAATAATTACAAAAATGTTTGACATATAATTGGAAGAAAGGTATTAACGTTTCTTTTAAAATAGTAATGTTAAAAGGTATGCTTGCAATTTCAAGTGTATTATCATGTGTAGTTAAATTAATTACATGCGTAATTATACATATACGTAAACCCAGTAAACAGAAATAGCATGCGTACTCGTACATAACCGTTATATTCACGCCTGTGAATTTAAAAATGGGATTTATATGTATAATGACATGCATTTATTGTAGATCACAAATCTACATTTACTACTTTTCTTTAAAAATTAGGTCGCAATAATATTGTGTGGATTAAGCAGCTATTTTTTGCGTTTGATACGAGAAGACACGCTAAACAACAAATAATGCCGTACCATAATGTGAGACGATACAATGTGGCATTTATGTTATAATGATAGGATACAATATACATAAAACACTGTTTGTGTAGAGTGTCGTTACGTAACAATTTTTTCATAAAATTTGTTATGAAAAATATCGTTTGCAATTTGTGCGAGCAGTTGCCAATTTTTGAACGAGCGATTTTTTTGAAACAAACCTACAAACAACCTACAATAAAAAAATTCATTTTATTTAAAGCATAACTTTTGTGGTAATTTGTTGATGTTAATTTGTCAGTACTTTTTTCTTAACATATAAAATAACTATTAAAATTAAACGTAAGGTGGTAAAAAAGGAAAGACTGGCATTTACAAAGTGTTTTATTATCGTCTTTCATTCTTGTATTGTGACTTCTCCACAATATACTTGTTTAAATAATTCAAATTATTTTTAAAAGTTATTTACTTCATAACAAGGTAATAAAATATTCAGACAAATATGTATGTTTACTTACATTGTTATAATTGTTTTCTATTTTTTATGTAATTAAGGGATATAACTCGTTAACTTGAAACAAATAAAAGAAGATTATTTTTAATCTTACTACACGGAGAGAAAAATCAAGCTTTAATAGTATAACACTACCTATAGTAATTTCGCATGGACTATAGTCACGCTTCAAATGCATGAATTCATACCCAAAAAGCGTGGACTCATGGTTTTTGGTTATGAATTCATGCATTTGAAGCGTGACTATAGTCGATGAGTTATACTATTAAAGCTCGATTTTTCTCTCCGTGTACAATGTTTAAAAATTTACGGATTTTCTCTTTAGTGAGAGGATGAGAATTACGTATAGGCATTACCATGTAATTTATTCTTTAGAAAATGCAGGTGGTCAAAGTTAAGCAAAAAAATTTGAGAAATTTAAAACCATTTTTTTGTACCAAAAACTATTTTACAAAACATTTAAAATATAATGTGTAGATTTTCTAAAAGAATTTAATAAAAAATATGTTTGAATTTTAAAAATTATTTTTCTGTTAATAAAATTGTTTCAAATTTTTTGGACTAAGTTCGATGACCTGCATTTTCTAAGAAAAAAATTACACATTAATACCTATAAGGAATTCTTATTCTGTCAAAAATAACTTTGAAATAATACGATGATCATTAAAAAACGTTTATTATTTTAAATTTTATTCAAATTTTTGTAAAACATTGAAATTACGATTTTTTAAAAACATGTAAATAATAATACTTACAAAATTATTTATTAAAGATCTAGTTACCTTCAACATTTTACCATCTTTCAAAAAATAAAAAGAAAATTTTTTTAGTTACTTTAAATTTTATTTTAAAAATGTTTTTCATTTACCTGAAAATGAGTGGTCTCTTAATTTTGTCGGATAGTATAACATGAAAGAATCTTTGTCTGAATGTCTTCATTTATCTTATTATTATTAAAACCACTCGAACGTTAAAGACTTTATAATAGTTATTTGCCTGAGTTTTTATATATTAGCATTGTCTTGTATTAATATATAATATAAATGAATAAAAGTCGATAATATGCTAGGAAATTCAGGCGATGTAAAATAGAGAAAATAAAATTAAGTGTAAATGAGATGTCGAGAGTGTTGAAAGTAAAAAATACTAAAAAGAGAGATAGAATAAATGAAGAAGGTATTTGCATATCAGTATTGTGAGCTTAGTACGGCTTATGCGAGATGAAAGCAGAAACATAAACAAATTAATATGGTCTATATAAGAAAAAAATTGTTTTTTAAATTTAAATCACGGCACAAATTTGAATACACTGAAAAGAATTTTTTTAAATGTAAAAAAATCTGTATTAGATTAAATTGTTAACGATATAGTAGAGGAAGGAAGAAATGAACGCGAGAGCAAAGCATGGGCAAATGATGAATTATAATTTTTCGGTTTTTTATAAAAATGTTTGTAAACCTTGTGATCTTTGTCAAGATGATGACGACAACTATTAGTGACAAATTGGTGATTAAGGTAATGAAGATAAATGATAGTCATTTTAATACTGCTTATGATTTTATTAAAATTCTGATTATATTGTATAAATTACACAGGACTGTGTTATCCAACTGTGTCATCTGTAATACAAATAAAATATACAAAGTAAAAATAATATTTAACTTAACTTCACTTAAGTTAGCAGGCTAGAAAACATATAATAATTAAAATTCGCAGAGAATCTAAAGAAAAACTGAGTGTCCTCTAAAAGAACGTCGTAATGGGACGATGAAAAAATATTTTCACAGTCCCATTAAAAATATTGTCCCTTCTATTTTGTTTTGGATAATCACTCAGGCGTATCGGAACTTTTCCCGACAAATAAAAATTGATACGATACATAATATTAAAATATAATATAAAATATGTAATATAAATATAATAAAAAATATTAAGCAATATAATATAGTATAGTATAATAATTAGCAAGCTCGAGACAACAACTTACATTTACCTCGATTTTATTTGCTGTTTGTTTGTCTATGTAACCTAAAACTTTACTGTGCCAAAACTTTTCAAAGCCTTATAAAACTGTAATACCGTTAATCTGTGAAAGTAGTGACTCTTCCTATATCCGTGCTTTTTATTTTGTTCTCTTATGGCACAGATTTGAATAAAATGTTTTCTGCTTCACCTATGAAGTGTTGTTGTCTCGAGAGATGCAAATTTAAAATTTATATAAATAAGAAAATCTTCAGGATTTTAAGAAAACATATTTTTTAAAGAAAAATAATATTTAAAAAACGCAATCTATTTCCTACTCTTTTTTGGACATGACACAGAGATTTTGTTGGAATTTGAATATAAAATCTCTTTACGACGTTCTATATCCCACTCAGAACTTGCATTCAGACTATACGTAATGTTATCTTTTACAAACAAGGCCACTAAAAAAACAATGTACCATTCGAATAGTTTATCATAAAAGAAGCGGTAATCATTATACATATATAGATAAATAAATATATATATATATATTATAACATTTATATAATATATTATACTAATAATGAAAACGGATATTAACAGTAAAGGGGAGATAGAGCGACAAAACTTTAAGAAATCCGCTCTAATTGATGGTGATATTATGGTCAAAGGTGCATCATGATTTAAAAAGGTTATTGGGAGTAAGAAAAAGAAAGGAAAAGAAAAATATAAACCGCCAATTACTTTAACTTCGAAATTGATGTATTGTTTGTGAGTGCCGAACGATTGTGCCGTTTTCAGCGCAACAAACTTATTTTGGCGATTCTTTGATTCAATATGACAGATCAAATAGTGGTCGCGTTATGGGGAGTAAAAATTTTTAAAAACCAGAGGTTTCTATACTTTTTACGGAAATTGTTTATAGTCTAAGCACATACTGATCAAGACATTTGTCGCTCGGCAAGACATAATATAATTATTAATACAAAATTTATAACAGAAATAAAATGAATGAAGTTAACAAATATGTACACTGTATAATAAACATTATTTCCTATTAATAATTGGAGCAGCGTTCTTATTTAATTAAAGCCTTATAATCCTTATTCTTTCTGTTGCATTTATTTTAATTAAGCACTTGTTATTTAGTAAGATGATTACCAGTTCGTAAGTGGAGGATCTTATGAAAGTGCGAGAGAAATAAGTCAGAACATACTTATGTTCATGACTGACTTCTCTTGCACGGTTCACTGTTTTTAAAATGCGTCTTATAATATTAACTTTAAAACGAAACTTTTGCAGATCATAGCTCAGAATAAAAAAAATTTCTACTCTACTTGTTTTTTAGTTTCTATAATAATTAGCGATATTTTCATGTTAATTATTTGTAAATTATTTTACTTGTTTTGTTTGCATATTTTTAATAATTGATTCTGTAAATTCTCAACAGCTGGTAAGTCTGACGATATTATCGCACGTTGGTTCGTCTCTTGACTTCAGCTATTCGACGTAAAAACACAAGAAGAAGATCACTTACATTTTTTTCTCACCACCTTTGATAAGAATACTTTTTATTCTTTATGCTAATGAGTAAGAGTATATTTGTATGAAAAAATATGTCATAGACAAATAGAAAATTTCGTCATTTAGCTAAACGCCTAGGTAATTAGCCTACCGACGCTGAATGGACTTAATCTAATCCAATCTAATCAATTACCGAGATCAAGCTGGATATTTCCAAAAGGGGAAGTTGGCACTTAGATTAGAGTATCCATTGTACTAAGCTCCAGCTTGCTCTTTTACAACAACCCATTAGAGTCCTGTTCTTCTTCAGAAGTCCAGTATTTCCTCTATAGATAGGTTGCTCACCTTCATAGGGTCTATAATTGCTTAACCCCAGCTGGAAAGTCTGATCCTAGCTAATGCCGACCGGCATTAGCTATATACATATTCAGATAATATGTGAGACGACGTCTCGTCACTCGTCTCACACAGTCTACACATAGGTGAGACTTTATTTCCTATTTTATGCTGATGATAATTCAAAAGCCTTCGCTTGCCTTCCCACCCCAATGCCCGCCCAATACTTTTCATGTTCCCTTTGACCCCATCTTTCAATGGCTCCCTTAACCAGACACAGCATTAATGCCACTGCTGGTTCAGGACCTAAAAATACCGTTTCAGAACCTATTTTTGCCAAAACGTCCACCCTTTCATTGCCCTTGATTCCCGAGTGGCCCGGTACCCAGATCAACGAAAGTTTATTTACTGAACCGCAGCCTTCGGGATAAATACTACCTTCGTCCTTTTCCAGGACTCAGGTGTATAACGAAGAGCAATACACGCTCTCATAATTTAAACAGGGGTAATCTAATACAATCCAATCCTCTTTGGAAAAGGACCGAATATATACCGTCCCCCCTGCGGCTTTAAACGGTTTGAAAGAGCCTATTGCCCACTCAATACCCTCCGGAGTTACAACTCTGGCTGCTAGTTTCCAGTGTTCCCGGTTTCTTCGGGCTCTACGTGGACCCTCGCCAAAGTTATGTAACGGTCTCTCCTTAAAGTCCGGGAAGTTAGCTTCCATCAGATACTTTAAGCAGTCTTTTTTATCCTGAGCATATTGCTTATTAGATAACTTAATGGTAAATAGTTTTGCTAAAGGATTTTTAGCCAGAACTTTATGGAGTCTTGATGCTTCTGGTACTCTTTCGATTCCTTCGCAAAAACTCCTCCAGCTAACACCCCGTGCTCTATCTATCTCTTTCTTATAAGAATTACAAGCTGCATGGTAATCATCCTATGCTTGCTGATTCTTACGTTTCGTGGCTTCATTGAAAAGCTTTCTTACTGTTTGTCTGTGACTCTCCAAACAGGAGCTCCACCACGTATTACTCCTGTTGGTGTCCACCTTTTTGACTACACAGTTTCTCTCAAAGGAGCCGACAACCGAATCTCGCAGATATTCCGCTGCGAGTTCTAATTCTTCGTACGTTCTGTACGAGGTGGGGAAGCGACCCATAGAGGCCTTGAGGTCCTCAGTAAATGAGTCCCAATCAGTACTCCTAGGGTCACGTCTCCCCTTATGTTCTCGATCTTTCGATTCCAGTCTGAATGTGATAAGTCTGTGGTCCGAGAGTGAATCTTCGTTAGACACACTCCAGTCCCTCACACCACCCTACACAGACTTGGAGCAGATCGTAATATCCAACACCTCCCTCCTATTAACAGTAACGAAGGTTGGCTCATTTCCCTGATTTAAAATTTCTAAATCTGTATCTATCAGAAAATCTAGTAGATTTCTGCCCCTGTCGTTAATGTCAGTGCTACCCCAAATTACATGGTGCGCATTGGCATCACAACCTATTATCAAAGGGAGACTCTGCTGTTGACAAAATTCTATCAACTTTTCCACCTCTTTTGGTGGCGCAGGTTCTCCCTCCGAACCCGGAAAATAAGTGAAAGCTACTACAATCTTCCTTTTAATTACGTTCGTCTCTGAATACTTAGCCTTTACGACAGCTAAGTCTCTAGTTGTCAATTCCAACAATGGGAAAGCGTCTAGACCTTTATAGATCAGATACGCACCTTGGAACCGGAAATTAATTTGAACGCGTAGCTGATGTTTTTACATTCTTGGTATCCTATTTTGATCGAGAAAAACCTCGATTAACGGAAAGTGAGGAAATTAGTTTTATCCACCGCAATCTTCTTTCCAGATTCCAAGTCATTGAAACCTCCACCGCTCCAAGAAAGACCATTGTTGCCCGACCTTGCTTATGAAGAACCTCCCCTCAATAGAGTTAAAGGTCAAATAGATCTGATTTATTTGTTAGATAAAGTAAATCTTGATGACTACTCAAACTCAGTCAAATTAGTCCATTTCATCCTTTTTATTAAAGAAAATAATGTTTCTACAAAGTCTCTTCAAAATTCACAGTCAAATTCTAAAAATAATAATCTCAAGAAGAAGAATAATTTAAAAGAACCTGAAACAGTAAAAACATCAAATAACCCTTTTATCAATGATATCGAAAATAAAAATTCTAAAAACACTTTTATAGGTCTAGTTTGTTGAAATTGTGACGAGACTGGTCATGCTTTCTGCATGACATTTTTGCGATAAAGGAAAATATTTTGTTGATGTTGATGAAATAAATAAAATTATTGATTGTGCATATTGAAGAATAAAAACTGAAAACGCAATATTCCAGAAACCAAAGAAAACGATATGATAGATTACTCCAATAATAATCGTAAAAGTATATGATTAAATAGACCATTTACAATTTCTTGTCCCACTTTTTAACCTATACATTTTTTTAGGAAAAAACCTTAACTTTATGATAAAAATTTTGTTAAAAAAATAAAAAATGACCTTTTGTTAAAAAATTGAAATTTAATTTTTCAAGGTCAAAAAATAGTTTTTCTCTAAATTTGTTTACACTGTAAGAAAGTGTTGAAAAACAGCAGAAAACCCCAAAATAGGAAACGACTTTTGATTTTGTTTTAGAGAAACTACAAGTTTTTCAAATATTCCAAGTAAATTTTTGACCTAGGTCACTTGACGTGGAACCCTTCATATACACTAAACACATACACATGTATACTCACAATGTTTAATTCTGAGTGAATTGAATTGTGGTAAAAATGGTGTTGTGCGCGACGATTTGAATTTGTACGAAAAGCTACCGCTCGAAAGCGCTATTGTTGTCACCGCGTGGTCGTGTCTCGTTTCTGAAATCATTCTCATAAAGGGATTCTCGAGAGATTCTCACGGTTTTAACCTCACCGGTTTTCTTTCTAAATTGTTCCTCATTATTCTAAATTCCAATTGATAAAAGGTGAGAAAGTGTTTTCTTACAAGGTTTTCCTCATTGAATTTACCACTAAGGTTAAAACATTGTAAATCAAGGTTAATCTCAATTTTCAAGTGTGCTATCGGCCGGCGTGGCTATCAGTGAAAACAATAAACTTCGACAGTGAACATTAAGGCAATTTCTCATTTTTTTTGTATTGTGTATAATTTTCAGTCGACCGAAAAATAAAGTGATTTTATATTTCTTTTCTAAAACTTATTCCAACTGCATTTTTTCGAACGGACTCATTTCTCAAACCAGCAAGGCAAACCTCACTTTCTCTCAAACATTTTTTGCTCCTTCGAGCCAGATAGTCTGTAGAGAAGAAGTGCATTGTGATTTTGAAGTGTCGACGGAAAATCAATCAACAAGGAAAGTGCTCAGTGAACGTTCCCCATCGTGGCGTCCACTTGTTGCACGCCTCACGGTTCTCCTTATTCGTCGCCATCTTTTTCTCACATTACCCTCTCCGCACGAGCAACCTATCTCTCCCGTGTGCGCGCTGCCCTTGCTCGACTCCCCTCGTTTCATCTCTTCGCAGTGCCGCGCACGGAGCAAGGATCCTCTCACCGTCTCACAGAACGCGCCATCTTGGTTCTCTCCCCAGTGCACCCCACCACTACAAAGCGAGTGTCTGTGCGCGTTGTCTCCGAGTGCCTTGATCACGCATCCTGGTCTCGGGCTCTCTTTCTCTCTCACTCTCACGGTGCAGTGTTTCTCGTCGTTCTCTCCTCACTACTCAAATTCTCAACCATGTCAGACAACGAGAAAATTGTCAAGGATCCCACTTAAAAGGAGGAACAACTGGACAAGGTAAATCCCGAAATGGAAGGCATCAACAAGGAAAAACCATCAGACCCCTCATCACTCAACCAACACGTTGAACCACCGATTCTCCTCAAGGTCCCTTCAGCTCATAATTCGGTCAGTTCTCATTCTCAACAAACAAACAAAAATCCAGATTCTCGAGAGACATTATAAGGAATTTAATGCCATCCACGAAGAACTTATCTCCAGTGGCTCGGCTAAATTCCTTAAACATCCGTACGTCCGGGAGAATGTATTTGGTCAATTTTCAGAAATTTACACTAAGGCAAGAGACGCAATGATGTATCACGTGTGCATTTTACGCAAAAGGGAAACACTCACTCTCTCACCTCACCCTCAAACAAGGACGGGCGATTAGCTGCGAAGCTCCCCAAAATTCCTCTGCCAACTTTTTCGGGCGAATACTTAACCTGGCAAGGTTATAAGGATCTCTTCTCTTCATTGGTCATCAACGCCCCGGACATTTCCACGGTGGAGAAGATGCAATATCTTAAAACCAGCCTCACAGGGGAGGCTGCGCAACTCATCTCAAATCTCTTGGTCTCAGGCGACCATTTCGAATCTGCTTGGAATATTGTCGTTACTCGATACGACAATAAAAGGTTACTCATCAACAAGCACATGGAGCAGCTGTTCTCAACATCCATCATCTCACCAAAATCGGCTTAAGGCTTGAATTCACTCCTGTCCTCAACTACGGAAGCGTTAAACGCACTCTCAACTTTCGGTTTACCAGTTGATTAATGGGATCAAGTGCTGGTTTATCACGTTTCAAAAAGGCTGGACACTCACACTCGAGAAAGTTGGGAAATCAAACTTGGCTCTAGATTGGACCCTCCCACTTACGCTCAAATCAAGGATTTCCTCACCGGTCGAGCTCGTGCTCTTGAGAGTATTTCTAACTATTCTCAAGTAGCAAAACCGGGTACATCAACATCGAGCAAAACACAAGGTAATACAGCATCTAACAAGGCATTCTCAGCAACTACGCAATTATCAGAACAACAAGGCAACTCACAATGCTCATTCTGTGGAAATGCTCACTATGTGGTACGTTGAGAGAATTTCCGAAATTTACTTTCCTCTGACAGGAGAAAATTCGTTATCAAGGAACGCCTCTGTTTCAACTGTTTGGGTCCTCACAACGCCAGCGCTTGTCGAAGCCAGAAGAGATGTCAAGAGTGCGAAGGCAAGCATCACACCATGATTCACCAGGAGGAGGCACCCAAACTCAACAAGGATCAAGGACAAGGTGCATCCAACAGTTCCAAGGCAAACTGAAAGGGGAATCAGCTTGACGACCAAGGACCTCACTGAAGGTCAGTGGTTCTCCTCGCCACTGCACGTGCTCTCATCTTCTCTCTACAAGGCAATACTCATCCAATTCGTATGCTCATTGACTTAGGATCTGAACTATTATTTATATCGGAATCAATGGTATCTCATCTTAATTTCTCAAGGCATCACTCAAATATTTCAATCATCGGAATCAGAGCCACTAGTTCAGGTAACACTCGAGGAGTGGTTTTAATCACACTCCAATCTATCCATTCCTCAAAATCCATTTCTTTTTACGCATACGTCCTCTCAAAACTGTCGTCAACGCTTCCTACTGCAACACTTCCCCCTCTCAAATGGCCTCATCTCCAAAATCTCCAACTTGCCGATCTTGATTACAATATTTCTACGAAGGTTGATCTTATTATTGGAGCGGACATTTACTTACAAATCATTCAACCGAACATCATCAAGGGACCTTCCTCAACACCCATGGCTCAATTCACTATTTTTGGTTGGGCAATTTTGGGACCAACCGATGGTCTTTTTTTACTTTTTTACTTGTCTTTTCTCACGGAATATGAAGCTGATGGACACATGGTTAAAGCTCCTTCAAGAGGTAGTAGCCTTACAAACTACTACCTACCTCACCATGAAATTATCAGGGAGCAAAGCACAACAACAAAATTAAGGGTGAGGAAGGGATCAAGCCCTTCCTCATCTGGTGTTTCTCTCAATTCAATACTCCATACTGGTGCAAAACTTCAAAAGGATATCTCCGATATATTACTCTGGGTAAGAAGATTTCGATACATCTTTTCGACTGACATCACAGAGATGTTCAGACAGATCAAGGTACATCCGGATGATTGGGATCTACAACGAATCATTTGGGTGGATTCAAACAAAAAGAAAATCTCTTACCAGCTCACCACGGTCACATACGGCACAAAATCGGCACCATTCTTGGCAGTAAGGGTACTTCTTCAACTTATTCAAGACGAAGGCTACAAGATTCCTCTGGCTGTACCCGCACTTCTCCATGGTCGATACATGGACGACATCAACGGTGGTGCTGATAAGGTATCAGAACTCAAGGACATAGCCAAGGATCTCATCGGACTACTCAACTCTGGCGGATTCCCCCTCGCCAAATGGCAAAGCAATCATCCTGAATTCTTTGACGCTGTAACAAGGAAAGGTGACTTGAATTCACATTTAATCGATAATTCTCAAACAAAGGTGCTCGGACTCTCATGGTTTCCAAGGTCGGACGAATTTAAGTTCTCATTTGAGCCAACATCACCACCAGGTCAAGGAATATCAAAAAGGTCCATCTTATCCGAGGTGTCACAACTGTTTGATCCCCTAGGATTCCTTTCTCCAGTCTTAATACGAGCCAAAATGTTACTGCAGGAACTGTGGTTTAAAAAATTGGGTTGAGACGACACATTATTAGAGAATCTATCCTCACGGTGGATCAAATTCAAGGAGGAGCTAGCTCAACTTCCCGAGATCTCAATATCACGATGGCTCAATCTCACATCAACCTCAACCACGGAAATTCACGGATTCTCGGACGCATCACAACTCGCAATGGCAGCTGTTGTTTTTCTCTAGTCCTCGGAACCTAATCAAGAATCAAAAGATACATTTGTTTGTACCAAAACAAAGGTCGCTCATCTCAAACGTCTCACCATTTCAAGGTTGGAACTCTCAGCGGCCCAACTTTTGGCTCGACTTGTGGATTATGTTCAGCGGATTCTGGAATTATCTGAAGTTCCAGTGTTCCTTTGGACGGATTCATCGGTAGCGCTCACATGGATCAAAAGCCATCCCTCAAGATGGAAGGAATATGTAAGCAACAGGGTATCTTAAATCCATGACCTCGTCCCTCAAGGTCAGTGGAGATTCATTAGGGCTCAAGGACATTAAGGAAAACTGGCCATCCTCCATATCAAGGTCGGGCTCATCAGCTCAAGTCGAATAAAGATCAGGGTTAACATTGACAGCTACAACAATTCATTCTCAACTATGGGATCTGATTTATCAATATTCAGATTTGCATTCACTGTTGCGGATCACCGCAATTTGCTCTTGATTTTTCGCAGCTCTCAAAAGGACTCTGAATTCTTCCCTAACCAACCCACTCACCCCAAAGGATTTGAATCATGCAAGGACTTTTTGGATCAGGAATATTCAAGCTGCCAATTTTTTATCATACCTCAAGGATCTCAATCGAGGTACAAAATTTTCAAGGTCTCATCCGTTCTTTAAACTCAACCCATTCATTGATCGTCAACGTATTCTAAGAGTCGAGGGTCGGCTAAAGCATTCAAGTTTGAATCACGAGAGCAAGCATCCAGCTATTCTTCCTAAAGACTCTCCTCTCACTCGACTTCTGATAGCAGATGCTCATTCAAGGACTCTTCACGGCGGAAATCAACTCACCCTAACTCATTATAGGAATTCCTACTAGATCATTGGAGGCAGGAAACCAGTAAGATTATTCATCCTCAAATGCATTCCTTGTGCTCGACAACTGGGAATTCGTGCTCAACAAATAATGGGTCAACTACCTCTGGAAAGAGTCACCCCTTCAAGGCCATTTCTCACATCTGGGGTTGACTATGCAGGCCCAATCACTCTCAAATCTTGGAAGGGTCGTGGGGCCAAAACCAGAAAAGGGGTGGATTTGCGTCTTTGTGTGCTTTTCATCCTTAGCCCTGCACCTCGAGGTAGTAACGGACTACACCACGGACGGATTTCTTGCAGCCTATTGCAGATTTGTTTCAAGGAGAGGCATATGTCAAACCCTTTTCAGTGATTGTGGCACCAACTTCCTCGGTGCGCAAACTGCCCTCAAACAACTCTTCATGGACGGATCTCA
This sequence comes from Leptopilina myrica (nomen nudum), assembly GCA_032872475.1. Lineage (NCBI taxonomy): Eukaryota > Metazoa > Arthropoda > Insecta > Hymenoptera > Figitidae > Leptopilina > Leptopilina myrica (nomen nudum). Next base: position 26,997,853 of record CM065463.1, on the reverse strand, counting down.
AAGAGCCAGGGAATTATCTCAATTACTACTCAATGACGGCACTTCATGGAAGTTCAACCCTCCAGCAGCCACTCACATCGATTCCGGAACCCTCTCTCTTGGATGTACCCACATTTGGGTGGCCGTTAAAAACGACATTTTCGAATTTTGTCCATTTCCGGGTCTCATTTTGTCACAAATTGAAAAAAATTAGATACGTATTTTTTTATTTTTTTCAAATTAATATTTAGTGGTGCCTGTAGGCTGGTGAAATTTTGCATGTATTTTGCATTGGAAAAAAACTTTTCTTCGTAGATTTCCTGTAAAATCGTTGAAAATTAATATTTTTTCACCAGACTACTCTATAATCTCTATTCACAAATGAAGTGTAAAATTTAAACAGTACCTCGCTGCTAATCAGAAAGTAAAAGGTTAGTATTTATTAGCTAGATAAGGTTCATTCACAAATTAGATGATACGATTTTATATATATTATATATATATGGGACATTCCACGTCAACCGGGACAAGACTCTGTCCAAAAATCTATTGCACCGATTTTAATGGTTGAGGGCTTAAAATCTTCGTCTTTATTCCCTCTATCAAATACAATGAGGTACTTTTTAAAATTCAACATGGCGCTTTCAAAATGGCGCATTATGTGAATGAAAAACACAACTTCCAAACTTAAATGTTTATTTAAAGTAAAAAAAAGCACAAATAGCTTCTAAGGGGGTACTTTTAATGACTGCATGCCTCTAAATGAAGAAAAACCAAAAAAGTAAAAAAGAAACGAAAATTCAAAATGGCGGATCCAATATGTCGGACGAATTAAAAAAAAATTTTTAATTCATCGAAATCGCTTGAAAATCGTTACTCGGGGGTTTTTGAGGTCGCTGATTACGAATCCGGTGTCAGTTTTTCAAAATTCAAAATGGCGGATCCAATATGGCGGACGAATTTTTTAAAAATTGATCGAAATCGCTTGAAAATCGTTACTCGGTGGTTTCTGAGGTCGCTGATTACGAATCCGGTGTCAGTTTTTTCAAAATTTAAAATGGCGGATCCAATATGGCGGACGAATTTTTAAAAATTGATCGAAATCGCCTGAAAATCGTTACTCTGGGGTTTTGGAGGTCGCTGATTACGAATCTGGTGTCGGTTTTTCAAAATCCAAAATGGCCGATTTAATATAGGGGACGAATTTTTAAAAATTCATCGAAATCGCTTGAAAATCGTTACTCGGGGGTTTTTAGGGTTGCACCGACACCGAATTCGTAATCAGCGACCTCAAAAACCCCCGCGTAACGATTTTCAAGCGATTTCGATGAATATTAAAAATTTTTTTTAATTAGTCCGAAATATTGGATCCGCAATTTTGAATTTTCTTTTCTTTTTTCCTTTTTTTGGTTTTTCTTCATTTAGAAGCATGCAGTCATTAAAAGTGCCCCTTAGAAGCTATTTGTGCTTTTTTTACTTTAAATAAACATTTAAGTTTAAAAGTTGTGTTTTTCATTCACATAATGTGCCATTTTGAAAGCGCCATGTTGAATTTTAACAAGTACCACATTGTATTTGATATAGAGCATAAAGACGAAGATTTTAAGCCCTCAACCATTAAAATCGGTGCAATAGATTTTTGGACAGAGTCTTGTCCCGGTTGACGTGGAATGTCCCATATATTAATTAAAAAATTTTCATGACCGCCATATTGGATCCGCCATTTTGAATTTTTGAAATCTGACTTCAGTTTTGTAATCAGCGACCTCAAAAACAATAGAAACCATGATTAGCAGTTTAAATTTCTAGTTTTTTTAAATTAATATTTTTTGCTAATAATAACCTATTTTGGTTTTTATTGGTCAACTTTTGGATCCTGTAAAAAATAGTTAACTTAACAAATTTCATTTGTTAGTGTTTATATGTTTTCGGGATCGTCGATTATTAATCTACTATTGGATTATCAAAATTCAAAATGGTGGATCCAATATGGCCGACAAAAATTGTTTAAATCAATTCTCGTCGCTTGAAATTTGTTACTCAGAAGTTCCTCAACAAATTCATTGCAATGAAGTTGCTGAAGATTCATGCAAAATGCAAAAATTAAAATAAGTGAATCTTAAAAATCAGTGACAAACGGATACATTTTTAGGAACACATATCCTGCAATATAATTTTGAATTTTGATAATCCAATAGTAGATTCATAATCAGCGGCCCCGAAAACCCCCGAGTAACAAAATTCAGGGGAATGGAGTAAATTTTTTAATTTTTTGTTAGCCATATTGGAACCGTCATTTTGAATTTTGATAATCCAATAGTAGATTCATAATCGACGATCCCGAAAACCCCAAGTAACAAAATTCAAGGGAATGGAGTAAATTTTTTAAATTTTTGTCGGCCATATTAGAACCGTCATTTTGAATTTTGATAATCCAATAGTAGATTCATAATCGACGATCCCGAAAACATATACACACTAAGTTCTACAACATTTCATAGCTATTATCTGAATCAGTGCACTATCAAAAGAATTGATTAATTTTTATCTCAGATTAGCGCCATTTTGAAGACGCCATTTTGTTTTTTTCATTTCCGCTTTTGCATATTTTGAAAGTTTCATAAGTTTGTGCCAATTTGTGACAATTGTATTTATTTGAAAAAAATGTCTTCTGTAAAAAAAATATTAAAATTTTTTTAAAAAACTTTTTTCGCAATTTGATGCACAAAATTCGCCATATTTAATTTTCTTTGCGATAAATTTAAAATCTGAGCACGGAATCTTGTAGAGCGACCCCGAAAACATCAAGAAACGCATCAGTTATTTACAGGAAGCATATTTAGTATATGAAATTATATCTTAAATTAATCACAAAATTTTATAGGTTTCAGGCGTTAATTCAACGAATTTTGATTTCTTATAGTTTTAATTTTATGTTGAAATTTAAAAATAATTAAAAGACGCAGAACATTAAAAAAATATTCTTTTATAACAAATTTATTAAATAATTTTTCAAAAATAAACTTTTTAAGAAGTCTCTAATTCTAAACGAAACTATAATTATTTTATCCCCTTTATTATATGCCCGCTTGAATCATTCAAATCGGTTCATTCATTAAGGAGAAATAAAATTTTGTTTAAAAACTTGCAAAAAATTCAATTTTCCGTAACTTTTATAAAAAAATATTTTTATTCCTGTTTTTTGGTAAACACATTCCTAAAGTTAAATAGAAATGTTTTTTCAGCATTTCGATTTAAAAAATATACTTTTTATTTTTAGGGAAAATTTCACGAATTCTGACCAAAGTAATTCGAATTTGCTAAAAAATATAGCTATATATTCTATACTAGAAATTGATTATTTCTTAAATTTTTAAAGAAATAAACATATTGGGCCAAAATTTTCTTTATTTTTTCATTCGATTGTTGAACTACCCAATTATTGCTATTTTTGTAGTGAAAAATACTAATAGTAATTAGTACAGTATTCTCTTTTAAAAATTGCATTAAGAATTTTTATTTTTACATTGTCATTGTAATTTTTATTTAATTTTGTATTACTTTTTACATTTAGTATGTTGTAAATATTGCATATATATATATATATATATATATGGGGCATTTTATGTCAAGTGATCAAGGTGGAGAAAATTTTTTCTCCAATCGTACCAAAACTTGGGGCTTTTGTAGTACTCATAGATAGTAATTTTTTGTGAAAATATTTTTTTACCTAGTCCAATATTTTCCGAGGGGGAGGGGGTTAAATTTTTGTGTTTTTCAGTACAATGCTTATTTCAATAATTTTTTACTCTTAAACAATTAAACATACGAATTTGACAAAGTACATTTTGGAAAGGTTTTTTCATGCTTTTTCGATTGGAAATAAGCATTTTGAAAAAAAAAATTTTTTGACCGAAAAAAATTAAAATTAAAAATAAATTTCAATTTGTATGTTAAATTAAACAATTGTTTAAGAGTAAAAAATTATTGAAATAAACATTGCACCAAAAGACCCCTTGATCACTTGACGCGAAATCCCCCATAATATGTATGTATGAGGCATTCTTTCTCAAATGGGCCACCCCTTCTCTTCATTTCAGATTTTGTTCAAAAACCTTGTATTATAGCTCAAATTAAAGGTACAAATATCAGCTTTCTAATGCCGTTTGGCCCTTTTTAAATATTATTTTTCAAATTAACTATGGAATATTTAGTGAAATAAACTCTGAATCCAATTTTTTTTCATGGTAAACAAGTTGTTCATTTCATGACCATTTCGCTTCCTCAAAATATTATAAACCAATTGCTTAATTTAATTTTAATATATTAAGGTAATATTTCCAAAAACACAAAATTTGAATTTTTTGTGAAAAAGAAAAATATTGATTAATTTTATAAATTTTGTATGAAAAGTGCACTTTGTATATATCAATCGATTCGTTTTTTTGTCAGAAATGTAATTTTGAGAATAATTTATGAAAATATTAAGAAATAAAAAAGTTATTTAAAAAAATACAAAAAAAATTTTTTTCTAAAATTTTGAAAAAAAATTTTTTCTCAAATTTTGAAAAAATTGTATAAAAAAAATTTTGTGGATAAATTTGAAAATCCTTGTGTCAGATTTTAAGTATTAATGACTGCAATAAACCTGCAAAATTTCAGGGCAATCCATTAAAATTTGTTTGAGATAATTTGTACACAATTTTTTGTGACATACACACACACACACACATACATCTGGACATACATCTTCCTTATGAGGAAGCAAAAACGAAGAAAAAGTCAAATTGCAGGACTCTATAGGTCCTACAATATTAAATTATGTGAGAAATTAACAAATTTTTATATTATTTCCTAAAATTCAAAATGGCGAATCCAATATGGCGACCAGAATGTAAAAAGTTTATCATTTTTGTTGAAACTCATCATACATGGAATTTTTGGATCGCTGATGACGAATTTATTTATGATTTTTCAAAATTTTAAATTTCAAATCCAAAATAACTGACTTAAAAAATTAAAAATAAATCGGCTTTGTTTAAAATTTGTTACTGGGGGTGTTTGGGATCGCTGATTACGAGTTTGATGTCAGATTCTTAAAATTTAATATGGTAGAACAAATTCGTAGATCAATCCAATCATTTGGATTTGTTTCCAATTCGTCATTCTGGAATTTTTGGTGTCTGAAACTACAAATTTAATCTCATATTTAAAAAATTTAAAACATCGGATACAAAATGGCGTACATAATATATTACAGATTGATTAGATACGCTTAAAATTCGTTACTCGGGGGTTTTGGGGTCTATGATAATGAATTTGATGTCAGCTTTTTAGAATTCAATATAACTGATCGAACAGGGTTGACTTAAAATAAAAAATTGATCAGATTTGCTGAAAGTTTTTTACTGTGATGTTTTTGGGATCGCCGACTATGGATTAGTATTAGAAATTTAAAATTTCCAAAGAAATATCGATGACAAATTTTTTAAAAATATTGGATTCTTTGTGTGTTCTCGAATAAAAAAAGATCTCTTTTTTCTATCGTGCTCTACTTTACTAAAGAAATTAACAGATATAGTTTCAAATTTTTATTTGCCTTAATTGTAAAGTGAAGTAACATTTAGAATAGCTTCAGTTGATTTAGCTAATAGACTTCGACGTACAGCTTCTCTTTTAAAAACAGCCCCTACACCATCACAAGCACCTTTCCTGTGCGCGGTAGCATGAAAATGCCAGTCATCGCTAACATTAAAGTCTTTTTCGTGATTCATTGCGTTACAAATTTGGAATCGATTTTTGAAATGCTGTTTTGCACCATCGCTGAAGTAAATAATCTTTTGAACATTCACATGCTTTTTTATTTCAGGTAACAATAGCGTTTGAATAGTGTATACCGCTGCTGAATCGTGAGTGTGAGATGTTTCACATTAATTGCATCTAACATAAGTTCCAGCAGCACCCATGAGTATGCAGTGAATTGGTATAAGTTGTGCGAATTTGCTAAAGCTTAAGAGGAAATTTTTATTTTTATCTCTATATTTATTGAACAATTCTTTCAAATCGGAAAGCAATAAACGTTTTTGAACTGACTTTCTTACACCATCGACTTTTACTGAAATCACATCCTTTATTCCCGGCGTACTCTACCGTTCATATCATTGTTGTAAAAATCATTCACTTTTTGAAGAGTTAAAGCAGGCAACGATTTTCCAGTCTTTTTTTATCTAAACCTGAAAACTTTTCCTTTAATTTATCCATAAGACTTTTTAATTCAATTTCTCGAGGTGATCTTACATTTTCATGACTAGTATAGTTATAGATGGAGCTAATGGAAGCAGAAGATGCACTACTACTTATGCTTACATTTCCATTAAATGAATCACGTTGAACATACTTTAAACTACCTGCATTAGTATAAATTTCTTTTTCTGGTGCACTGCTATCTATGCTCATGTTGCTATCCCACGAACGATTTCGAACAAGATTAAATTTTTTCCTCTATGACTAACCTTTTTATAAGGATTACAGCAACGATCAGTATAAAATTTAGGCATGCCTAACGAAAATAACAAAACTAAAACTTAAAATCTAAATATTACTGAATTAAAAACTATTTAAGAAATGCGGAATTAACAATAAAACAGTTTTTTTACAAAAGCCGGAACACACTAATTTTTTTTATTAAAGGTGTTTACATTAATAAAAAAAGTTACGATTAAAGCAATGCAAAATAAGGAAATTAAATAGTTTATAAAAGTTTTTCAGATGGAATTGTGCTGAACCTTTTTCATAGACGTAAACAACTGAATTAACGAATGTCAATTAAATGCAATGAATATTAAAAACAAACTGAAAATTGACAAAAACAATTCTTTACGCAATTGTAAAGCAAAAGCTGTAATAGACTAGACTCTAAGATAAATTTTTTGATAAAATATACATATAAAGAAATGTAAAATGAATAATTCACCTTTTTCTGTAATAGAAATCTGCAACGAAGCTTTTGCACAATATGTTATATGCGTGCTATATGGTGCTATGACAACGTTATTAACAAATGACTATTTAAAATAAATAAATGTTAGTTCAGAGCTTCCCAAGGAAGAAATTTTTCATTCACTAATAAAGCTATAAAATGAAAAAATTTATAGTATTAAATTACTTCATTTTGTAAATTTTTTAATCGTTTATGTTTATAATTAATATACAATATAATCAATCTAAATATAATACACACTCTTTTAGAGAGATAATTATATTTTGTAATTTTGTACTTATTTAATCGTATCTTATTTTTATTAATATGAAAACATTAACCCATTAACGTCCGACTCGTAAAAATTCTTTGGTCATTTTCAAGCTACGTAATTATAAATAAAACGGTAGACAATTTAAACCAGAGGTATATTTTCTAAAGGTATAAAAACATTTTTAAGAAATGTAAAGTATAATTTAAAATTTCAAGATGGCGGACTAATATGGCGTCAAATCTAAAGTATAATTTGAAAATTTTTGGCAATTGGTCAAATTGCCCAAAAGTCAATGGATTTACCTACAGTTTGTTACTCGGGTTTTTTGGGTTTGGTGATTACGAATATAAACATCATTTTCAAAAATTCAAAATGGCGTTTTACAAAAATTCATCGAATTCACTTAAAACTTGTTACTCGGAGGTTTTTGGGGTCGTTGATTACGAATTTTTCGTAAAACTCGTCCGCCATATTAATTCCGCCATTTTGAATTTTAAAAATCTGATATTAGATTCGTAGTCAGCGACCCCGAAAACCACCGAGGAACAAAGTTTCATGTGAATTCGATGAAATTTTGTAAAACTCGTCAGCCATATTGGATCCGCCGTTTTGAATTTTTGAAAATAAAGTTTATATTCGTAATCACCGACCCCAAAAACCCCCAAGTAACAAAGTTTAGGCGAATCCAATGACTTTTGGGCAATTTAACCAATATTGCCAAAAAATTTTAAAGTATACTTTAGATTTGACGTCATATTGGTCCACCATCTCGAAATTTAATTTTGACACCGTAATCGGAAAGAGCACATCCAAAACCTTTAGAAAAGGTACCTCTGGTTTAAATTGTCTACCATTTTATTTATAATTACGTAGTTTGAAAATGACCAAAAAAAATTTACGAGTTGGGCGTTAATGGGTTATATAAACAAATTAGTGTGTACAAGCTGTAGTTAAAAAACTGTTTTATTGTATATATTGCATTTCATTAATAGTTTTTAATTCAGTAACATTTCGTTTTTAAGTTTGAGTTTTGCTATTTTCGCTAGTCATGTCTATACTGCATACAGATCGTTGCTGTAATCCTTATGGAAAGTTTGATCATAGAGGAAAAAATTTTAGATTTCTTTCTATTTCTAAAATATATAAAATTAAAAAAACTAAAATAAGATAACCTGTAAAATTTTTTTACGAAAAATAATATTCTTCTAGAAATTTGAAAATTTTTATTTGAGATTAAATATGAAAAATTTTTAAAAACCTAAATAACAAAATTTATAGAATTTATTGACTTTTTAATTTTACGTCAGCCATATTGGATCTACCATATTGGAATTTAAGAATCTGACATGAAACTTGTAATCAGCTATCCTAGAAACCCCTAGTAATAAATTTTGAGCAAACCCGATTTATTTTTAATTTTTTAAGTCTGCCATTTTGAATTTTGAAAAGTTAATACCAAATTCGTCATCAGCGATCCAAAAATCCCATGTAAGATAAGTTTGAACAAAAATGATAAACTTTTTACATTCTGGTCTCCATATTGGATTCGCCTTTTGAATTTTAGGAAATAATATAAAATTTTGTTAATTTCTAACATAATTTAATATTCTAGGCCCTATAGTCTTGAAAATGGACTTTTTCTTCGTTTTTGCCATGAAAAAAAATTAGATTCAGAGTTTTTTTTCACTAAATCTTCCATAGTTTATTTGAAAATTAATATTTCAAAAAGGGCCCAACAACATTAGAAAGCTGACATTTTTACCTTTAATGTGAGTTGTAATATCTACCTATATTACACTCAGATGCATTAATGCTGTCCTTCCGTTTTGACGGTATTTTGCAAAGTCGTATGATTTCTGTCAAAATGTTTTCAGTTCATGCCATATGAGAACATTCGTATGTCTCAAACTAAGAATATTTGATAGAAATGACACGACTTTTCATAATTCTTTTATACCGGAAGGACAGCATTAATGCATCTGAGTGTACAAAAAGAAATGACCGCCGCCGCTGTTTCAAGATTCTGTAGAGCGCCATATCCCAAAGGGTCCGTCAAAACTTATGCCAAAATTGACCTACTTTTTTTACCTATAGGTCCAAAAATAGGTAAAATTAAACATAGATGTAATTTATCCTCTTTTTGACCAATAAGTCAAAATTGACCTTTTTTACCAATAGGTCAAAAAGAGGATAAATAACGGCCTCAAATTACGTTAAAATTTATGTCTAATTTGACCTATTTTTGGCCTATAGGTCAAAACTTATTTTAAAATTGACCTATTTTTTGGTCTATAGGCCAAAAAGAGGATAAATAGATGTCTATGTCTAATTTGACCTATTTTTGGACCTATAGGACAAAAACATCAGTCAAAACTTATGTCCAAATAAACCTATTCTTTTACTTAAAGGTCAGAAAGAGGATAAATAACGGCCTCACATTACGTCAAAATCTATGTCTAATCTGACCTATTTTTGGACCTATAGGACAAAAACATAAGTCGAAACTTATGTCAAAATTGACCTATTTTTTGACCTATAGGTCAGAAAAAGGATAAATAAAGGCCTCATATTACGTTAAAATCTATGTCTAATTTGTTTAAAAAATCTTTATTTAATTAAAATTCAATCCCGAATAATTATTTTCATTACTACAACCATTGTTTACATGATTATTTTTTTTTATTATTGTGGATTATGTAAATGCAATATTATAAATTAATAACCAAACGGTCCGGTTGGCTATAATTAACTTTGATCGTTTTCCCGTTAAAGTTTACTATTAAATCGACTGTACCTAATATTGTGACGCAACGGCTATCGGCGAATCACGCTATTAATTCCGTTGGTTTTAGCTCTACGTGAACTTTATTCTTCATTTCTCTATATAATTTTTCGGAAATATAGGATTTACTAGCGCCGGTGTCAAGTAACGCTCAATACGTTTTATTTTCGAATTTTATTTTCTCAAAAAAACGCTTGTCGCTGCGGCCTGGCTTATTTTTTAGATTTCCGAATATTCTGAGACGAATATATCGACGGTACTAGGGTCTTAAATTCATACATAATTAATCTGTCTCGCTATTGAAACTCATTTTTTTGTAACGACAAATAAGGGTTTGTAAACTGGTGATATAATCGTGCGCGTTTTCTCTCGCTCCTTGCTTACGGTTACATATGTCATCTTCGAACTGGCGATCTAAGTTTACAGGTAGGAAGAATTGTTTTAAATCGTTCTCAAAATCCTCCCAGAATTGCCAGTGTCGTCGGTTATTTCGATACCACATAATCGCTTTACCCTTTAACAACATGGGGAGACATGACAAGTGATTGTCGAGGGGAATTTCATAAGTGAGACTTAGTTCTTCAATCATCTTGTGGAAATTTAGAACGTCGCCCTTACCTCCGAAAACTACTTCCCATTTACGTACGCGTTCGGCTAAACTGTCGCGTATTAATCTGTCTCTTTGATCGTTGTTTAGTTCGTTACGTAACCTAGCGACTTCCGCGAGACAATTTCGATTGTGATTATCTATAGTTAGGTAATCATTAGGAGGGTTATCTTTAGCGGGATTTCTTAATCGCGGATCAATTACTTGCTCGGAGTGTCTTGACGGACTGTTTTCGCGACTATTTTGACGACTTGTGGTACGACTAACGTTCCGACTAGATCGAAAATGACCATTGTTTTCGTTATCGGTTAACTCGTCGTCGTTATCTTGATCAGTTTTATCTTCGGTAACATTTATTTCCTGCCTAATTGCTTCTCGTAATAAATTCCATAGGGAGTCGCGTGTGGTTTACGTCGGTAAAGGTACGTTTAATCCCCCAATGCGTTTTCTAAGGCGGGAATAGTCATCGACCATATTTTAGTTTTCGTTAGATTTTCACCTTCGTCTGCCATTGTTACCATAGTAATCTAGTTTCTTTTAAAAGTTGAAAAACATCCGGCCCTGTTCGGGCGCCAAAATATTCACGTCAGGGTTTTGAGATAACCTCGTAAAATAACTCAAAATTTGACCCACCCCGGTATGTCTCTCCTATTCTTCTACGTATAAGGCTATTCAAGTTGGGTGGGGGAAAATTCAAGATGGCCGTTTACTGGTGCACAAACTTGTATACAAAGTGTATGGGATAGAGTCTAATTTTTTAAATATCTCGCTTAAACGAAATTTTTAACCATAAGTTTATTAGGATTTTATGTTTTATTTTTAATGAACTATTTTTTGCAATTATAAAATCGAAAAATTTAAAAAATCGATTTTTATTATTGCAAAAAATAGTTCATTAAAAATAAAACACAAAATCCTAATAAACTTATGGTTAAAAATTTCGTTTAAGCGAGATATTTAAAAAATTAGACTCTATCCCATACATTTTGTATACAAGTTTGTGCACCAGTAAACGGCCATCTTTAATTTTCCCGCACCCAACTTGAATAGCCTTATAAGAGTGATCTCTTAATTATTCCACGCCTGTAGAGGCGCCACTTTCGCAAGAGGCATAGAAATGTGTCTTGTCATATGATCTAACGGTTCTAACAGTGTGTTTCTAAACAGTTTTTAAACCTAAAATAGTGATTGTTTTTTTAATAGAAAAATGATACAGACAAAAATGATACCAAATTGCAGATCGGGGTACAATCCGCGGATAAATGAGGAATTGAATAATGAGAAAAACCTTCTTTTTTTACGGTCCCAAAAAATGAAGAGGTGATCAAAAAATGACAATTAGCAATTCCGAGAAAAAACTATATTTTAAAAATCGGAGATGCTGTTTGTGAAAAACATTTTTTGGATTCAGAAATTGTGAGAACTCGTGATGTTAAAGATCCACAAAGAAACGTTATAGCATCGGTATGTTTTTGTATTTATTTACAATGTTTAAATTGATTTTATTGTTTTTTATGTATCTCAATTTTTAAATAAAACTGCATGAAATATGTTAAAATAATATAATTTTCATGAATTATTTTTATTATTTTTAAATTTTTTATAATATAATTTTATATACATTATATATATACATTATATACATTATATCGTTATATATTTGTATATAACGATATAAACGAAGCGTATTTGATATAACGAATATTTTCTTTGAATTTATTAATTTTTTTCTACTACAAGATAAACATTTTTTTGTTTACTATCTATTAACTGTCAAAATTTGTCATAAACACTTGTTGACCGTGAATTTTACATTGGAATATAATTTGCTATATCGAGATTCGAGTGTAATTAAATTTTAACAAAACAATTGAGTTAATCTTTTGTTTTACATGCAATATTACTTGTGTATAAATTTTATTACGCATTTTTATTTTTCACTGTTGCAGGAACCTCTACAAAAACCGAGTTTAAAAGGAGACAATGTTCCCTCAATTTTTCCGAACTGCCCTAAATATTTAAGGAAAATTCCACCAAAAAAAGGAAATAGTTAAAGAGACAAAGACAATCACCAGAAAAAATTGTAATAAAACTACCATGAAAGCAAAATTTACTGAAAGAGTAGATACACAATCATCTGATCTAAATAATTCGATGGAAGAAGAAGTCATGGTTGTTAATAAAAAAAAGATAAAGAAAACCGTCTCGCCTTATTTGATTCTCTATATAATGTCAAACAAAAGTTTAACATACCAATTCCTTGATATCAAAGAAAAACAAGTTTCGGTGGTATTTCTGTTACAGAATTTTCGCAAACTATTTCAAAAAGAGTAAATGATTCCATAAAATTTGTTTCCTCTAAACAATTAAAAGTTCATGAAGATATGCGAATTTCAGCTGAAGTGATGGGTATAAAACTCGAGTTAGAAAAACTTAATTTTGCTACTACTTATGTGTCGACATTGGAAGAACTGTAGAGTTTAATTGTAAAATTTAACGAGGTTTAAGTTTGTGCTGGGTGTGCTTCAGCGGATTTGATTGGACAGACGGCGACATCTTTTGCTGTATTTGATATTTTGCATGGCTCACGACATAAAAATTGCTCACTCTTTTTACCGAAGGATTCTAGACGCTCCTGCTGCAAAGATTGTCGAAATGGAATAAGCACCTTAAGTAATAAAACAATTAGATTAAAAAAGGCAGCTGATTTAAAGAGAATTGTTCTAAATGCAAGTCCTAGAAGTAAAAAGAAAATTGAATGCATAAGGCGAAAATATAAATATGCAAGAAAACAGAAATGTCGATTTGAAAGGCTATTTCATCATTATGAAGGACAGTTAAAAAAACGTAGGAAGAGATGGCCACTTTCAATAATGCTTCTTTGAAAAAACGTTTAAAGAATATGAATTTTCCATTGAATGAATTTCTTGTCATTTCAGAAATATTTGAATGTTCAAAACGAAAAAGTAGCAAAAGTAATCGATATTCGGAAGACTGGATTCTTTTATGTTTATTATTACATATGAGATCGCCAGCTGCATATCGTTTATTAAGAGAAAATAATATACTACCTCTGCCATGTACCAGTACCATACGCAGGTAATTTTTCAATTTTTATTAATTAAAAAATATTTGTATTATTTTTAAAAATTGTTTAAAGAAATACTATTAATATTCTTTACTCTGGTAATATTTATTTCGTTTTTTAACAGATATCTATCGTTAATTGACACTCCATGCGGGTTCGACAGCAATTTTCTACAATTATTTTCTAAATCCTTAGCCGAAAAACCTGAAATTTTACGTCATGGTATTTTATTAATTGACGAAATTTTAACTCGAAAAAATGTACGCCTGGATCAAAAGTCGATGCAAATATTGGGATTGACTGATTATGGTGACGATACAACAGCTGATATTAATGAAAAAGCCGATCATGGTCTAGTTTTTTTTTCATTCAATACATAAATCATTTACTGAAGTAGTAGCTGTGCATGTTTCGAAAGGAACTACTACTGGAATTGTATTTGCAAAACTCATAATTAAAGCAATAACGGTACTGGAAAAAGCAGGGGTTCATATACACAATGTTATAACCGACGGTGCAAAACCAAATCGAAATTTTGGTCCGAAATGGGAGTGTCAGGAAAAATTAATAATGTAAAAAATTGGTTTCCACATCCTATAGTAGAAACTAGTCAAGTATTTGTATTTTCTTATACTCCGCACCTCATGAAATGTGTCCGAAATCTCTTGTATGACAAAAAAGAGTTAAAGGTAAAAAAATATAATTAATTATTTTGTATAACATAAACACTTTGATTTTTCTAATTATAAGAATTATAATATTTATACAGTACCGTCCGAAATTGCCAGTCCACCCATTTTTAAAGGAATGAAAAAAATTTTTTAACATTAATTTTATGTAAACTAAAATTTCATTCGGTTTATATTTTGAAAGACGATAAAATTTTGAAAAGAATAAGACCTTACAGAAGTCATTTGACAAATATTTTTTCAAGATATTCCTAAAAATCGTAATTTTCAATGTTTTACAAAAATTTGAATAACTTCTAAAATAATGAACTCTTTTTAATAATCTTAGGCTTATTTTAAAGGTCATTTTCTATGGAATAAGAATTACTTATAGTCAGTAACCTGCAATTTTTTTCTTGGAATAAGCATGATGTCAAAGTTGGACAAAAAAATTTGAAATAATATTATTAAAAGAAAAAGAATTTGTAAAATTTAAATAAATTTTTTTATTAAATTTTCTTGAAAAATCTACATCATATCATGTTTTATATGTTTTAGAATAGTTTTTAGTACACAAAATGATTTCAAATTTTTCCAATTTTTTTGTCCAATTTTGACGTCATGCTTATTCCAAGAAAAAAAATGCAGGTTAATGACTATAAGTAATTCTTATTCCGTTGAAAATGACCTTTAAAATAAGCCTAAGATTATTAAAAAGCGTTATTATTTTAAAAGTTATTCAAATTTTTGTAAAACATTGAAAATTACGATTTTTAGGAATATCTTGAAAAAATATTTGTCAAATGACTTCTGTAAGGTCTTATTTTTTTCAAAATGTTATCGTCTTTCAAAATATAAACCGAATGAAATTTTAGTATTCATAAAATTAATGTTAAAAAATTTTTTTCATTCCTTTAAAAATGGGTGGACTGACAATTTCGGACGGTACTGTAGATCTACTATATTTTATTCCAGATTGATTCCAAATCTTTTCTAATTAAATGGGACTTTTTCACTAAATTACACGATTGTGATAAACAAAACTTTACTGCAAAGTGGTGTCCTAAGATCACCCAAAATCACCTTTCTCAGAATAATATGTTAAAAATGAGAGTTTCCTTAGCCGTTCAGGTATACAATTTTTTTAATTTATAAAATTAAATAATATTTTTAAATAATTATTATTATAGACAAATTTTCTGTAATAGATCTTTAGTAGATCTATGGGATCTGGACTTCTTAAAGCTGCAAGATATTTTCCTGATGTGTTTGAAGGGTTCAAGGCGACTGCAGATTTTTGCTTAAGGATAAATAATGTATTTGATGCCCTTAATCGAACAGATCCAAATAGTGGTCTTCGTCCTGTCTGCACAGATTTCAAAGCATTTTTTAAATTATTAATAAAAATTATTGAAAATTACAAGTAATTTTTTTCACGTTATTTACATATATAAATTTTTTATTTTTAGGTCTTGAGCGATTTTCTTTCCTATTTAGATGAATGGTAAACCCGATTGATTAACGGAGAAATAAAGAAGGAAGATTTTTTAACACAAGAGACAGGCGAAGGTCTTCGATTCACGATTTATTCGGTTAAAGAATTATCAATACTTTTATAAGAAAGTTATAGTTTTGATTATGTTTTAACGGGTCAAATGAACCAAGACCCACTAGAGGTATTTTTCAGTTTGTAAATTTTTTTAACTTAAAAACTTCGTTGAAAATTGGATATGTGTTTGTATCGTCTTGTATAGTTCGTATTGTAGAGTAATTATATTAACATTTAAATTCAGTAGTTAGTATAACAATGATAATATTTTATTCATGAAAGTATTATAACAGGGTGTCTAACAAAGATTGAAAAAAAATCTCTGACTTCTTCCCTTACTTTTTATTAATTTTATTTCTGCAGAGAGAAGTCCAGGGCTTAATAGTTCTCGCTAGACGTCGCTATAAGCTACTCTGCTTGTCGCGTTTGAGATTAGATGTCTCGAATCTAGGGCTCAGACACCCCGAATCGGTCAAACATTGTTCCAGCATGTGAGAGACAACTCATGGCCGAAACTAAAAGTTGTAAGTAATCCCGCTTTGGGACGTTCCACGTTTTTTGTCGGGGCTTGAGACGTCCCGATCAAAGATTCACATAAGAACATTCAAAATGATCACTCAAGCCTTGCACGGGACGTATTAGTTCCCGGACTTCTCTCAGTGTGCATTTTTGGGGAAAAAAATTGGTAATTGGTATATTTCACAATAAATTAATACCTAATAATATAAACACAGGTTTCTACTATTTTCATTCAACAAAATTCCCGGTAATGGCCTAATTTATTCCCGGTAAAAAAATTGAATAACAGATTTTTCTTTAAAACAAAACAATAAATTTATCTACTTCTGCTGAAACAACTCAGAAACAATGTCAACATTGCTGAAACACCCTTTGTTTTTTATTAAATTGAAAAAACTACCCCTAAAATGTAAAAATTCAAAATTATAATATTAAATGTAAAAACCACATTGTTTTTTCAAAATAGAATAATAAATTTATGTACTTCTCTTTTAACAACTTCAAAGCAATGTCAAAATTACTCCACCCCCTCTGTTTTTTTAAACCTACCCTTAAATTTACAAAATAAAAGTTTAAAGTATGTGACAATGGCAAAATTCCTCACAAAAAAAATTCGAACAAAATATTTTATTTATGAATAAACAAAATCACAAAAAGAATCCTATCGCATAAACCAAATTTTGTGAAGAACTTTACTATTTTACCGCTAAAATTTCTGCCATGTGAAATTATTTATTTGCGGCCACTTTCAAAAAAAGGGGATCAAATAGACAAACGCAAACAACAACATTTAGTTGGGCGCCAGACTTACAGATAAGTCATCGTCAGCACCAACAAAAGACAATATTTTTACTCAAAATGAATCGTTAAGGGGGTGTGGGTAAATATTGAAATTTGGATCTGGTTCGAACGATAGAGAAATAACAAAAAAAATTATTGAAACAATAATTAAAATAACAATTTGAATTTATTCAATAAATTTTGTGATTAAATTAGCGTCGTATTTCACGAGATCGAAATGACAAAAAAATTATAATAATAATCATCTTTCGCTACAACAAAAAAAATAATATCTCTGCTCCTAAATCGATATTTAACGCGATAAATTGACTAAAATTTCCATTTTAGCCATAATGCCTTCGCAACAATAGAAATTCATAAAAAAGGGGGGGGTTTCGACACTCATCTCGACAATTCGAAGCAACAAATTTCATACAACAATTTGGCATAAAGAAAATGAAATCAATTTATCGATAAACAATTAATGTTCAAAAAATAATAAAAAATAGGCTCACCATAATCGAGAAATTTTCGTAGCACGCTATTAAAATTTCTTTTTTTTCTTTCTTTGAATCTCTATTTTTTTTTCTTAACCATAATTTAATTTTACAATTATCTACAAGTCAAATCTTCAATAAACAAGAACTTTACCGCGATCGAGAATGGTGGCTCTAAAGCAATTAGATGAGATTGCATCCTGAGCCTGGTTTCTGACTGACATATTTAAATTTGTACAAAATAAATTACTCAAAGAACAAAAAAATTAGCTAAGCTCAAGAATCAGTCTCATTGTTTCTATATAAAAATTGACTCAATCACTCACCAAAAGGTTTGTTTTTCTCTCGCGATTCTTTCTCTCGATACCGTCAACAAAAGGGGACACCCTGGATCTCGTTCGCGGCAAACTTCCTCAAGCCAACAAAATTCCGAATACAATTTTTCTCCTTCGCTTCGTTACAATAATATTTCTCGGAGACGCAGGACGAAGTGAGCACGTTTTCGCGAGTTGCCGGTCGCATCGGTGAACATACACCTAACCTGGGGCGCTCGCGTACCTCCTAACGGAATGACTTGGCATTATGGCGGCAAAAGAATTCAAATTCAAACTTTAGTAGTAAAAATAAAAGAAATAATTCGTATAATTACTATCGCGAGGTATCGGAACTCTACTACAAATCGTAAAATTTAGCGAGAATACAATATATTTGATAACAAAATTGGAATATTAATAAATTTTTAATTTTTGTTTCTAAAATCGGAACATGACTACAGGAACTGTAATTATTTTTAGAACGAATAAAAGAAAATACTATTTTCAAATTAGTTTATCAAAATGCTACTCCGATACTGAACTAGTGCTCTGGAAACAAATAATTAAAAAAAATGAACACAAAAAATTATATTGATCGCGATTTTTCGATAGTTGCTTGCAGTTTCAATTTGAAGTCAGAAGACCAAATTATATTCCGGCCTTTTCCTCACTTTCCTAGATAATTTGGAATAGATTCAGGTCGCTGTTGCCTTTATGGTCCGGGAATAGTTCATTTCGGGTCGTCATCATAGGTCGGTAGTTGTTAGAGTTGCGTCACACCGACGAGTGGAGGGAGACATATAGCGTCTCAATAATAATGTTCAATAGAACAAAACAAATGAAACAAAATTTTGACAAAAGGATTAAAATATTATGACTAATGTCATAATTATCGAAAATAACGATAAAATAAGTAATAAAAAATAATCGATAACCAAACCAATTTTTATCAGCTACAGTAGGTCGAGATGAAAAAGGACAGCATTCCTCGTCATCATAAATTTGTTTGCTCTTAACGATAAGCAAAGAACAAAACCATGATAAGACATCAATCTTCCGTCAAAATCGAGATCGTAGATCAGCTAGATGTCTGCAGGCATCAAATGATCATTGATTAGCGTAGGTGGCGTCATACAGCCAAATATTAGTGCATGTGGCGTCAAACAGCCAACTCCTTGAATCCCTCGTAGTATCATTTCCATGGACAGCAACGTTAAACGAGAATCCATCATCTCAAAATAAAGAAAAACGAGGAAGGCCGCTTTTCCAGTGAATCTTCTCAAAATTCAGTCCCAGGTGGTTCGATAGAGTCCGCTCGCAAAAATGTTACATAAAAAAAATAAAAATAATAATTTCAATAAATGAACAAAAACTTACGAACGCAACATAGGTTTCGAAAACGAGTCGTGGAGCAGAGATCTTGACGAGAGGAAGTTATTGGCGGGAGACTAATAAAAAAAAAATCGGTGTGACGTACAACAATAGAAAATTGTCACGTCACAAGTAAAAAAATGAAAAACCACATTGTTTTTTAAAATAGAACAAAAAATTTATGTACTTTTCTTTTAACAACTTGAAAGCAATCTCAAAATTACTCCACCCCCTCTATTTTTTTTAAAAACCTACCCTTTAATTAACAAAATAGAAGTTTAAAGTAAAAAAAATAAAAAACTACATTGTTTTTTAAAACAGAACAAGAAATTTATGTATTTCTTTTTTAGCAACTCAAAAGCATTAGCAAAATTCCTCCATCACCCTTTGTTTATTCAAATTGAAATAACTACCCTTAATATGTAAAAATAAAAATGTTTAATAAAAAAATGAAAACCCACAACAAATATCAATAAAATTTAAATCAATTTGTAAAAAAAAATTTGTAAAAATTTGTAAAAAATGAAAAACCACACTTCTTTTTTTTATTATACATTTTGATTTTTACATATTAAGAGTAGTTATTTCAATTTGAAAAAACAAAGGGTGGTGAAGTAATTTTCACATTGCTTTTAAGTTGTTGAAAGAGAAGTAGGGGAGACTGGGGTAAACCCGCTCACTTTTTTTTAGAACGGTAAAATCCTAGGAAATTATTCTCTAAATCCAAGTTAATTTATGTAAATTGAAAGCTTATGATTTCTACTAACAAAATAAAAAAGAATTTTTGATTTATCTGTTTTAGTTTTACTTAGGGAAAATTTTTAATACACATACATATACCAAATTTCAAAATCACATTTTTCCAGGGTAAACCCGCTCACCCCTTGTGGTAAACCTGATCACTTGATTTTTTAAAAGAATTTAAGGTAATCCCGACAGTTTTATTTTATATATATTAAATTTCTTCTTATTTCCGTCTTCAATATGATTTATTAATGATAAATTATGAGTTCTATAAACAATAAATATTGGTTTATTAAATAGTAAGTATAGGTTTGATGAATTGCAACTGTGAATTTAAATAATATTTTATTAAGAGAAAATTAAAATGTAGACACATTTTCGGTACCGGCTGTCACCGTTAGATGGCGCCACCGTTCAATTCAACGCCCCTTGGCGGGGTATTTGAATTTTTCAAACTTTCAGATGCGTTAGAAGGGGTGTTTTTACTTACCGACAGTCTTAGTACCAGCTGCCACCGCTAGATGGCGCCACTAAATTTTTGCTCAACTTAAAAGCCGTTGGTTGGGTATTTAAATTTTTACATTCTCATCACATGAGAAAGTATTAGTTTTGATCGAAAATTGACTTTCGCTAATTTCATGAAATCTCGACGTTTTGGGGTCCCCTGAACCCAAAAAACATGGTCCGGCGATGGTGTCTGTTTGTTCGTTTGTCTGTCTGTAGACCAAAAATTTTGTTCCCACGATAACTCTTGAAAAACTTATCCGATCGTTTTTAAATTTAACGCACTTATAGTTGGTGCGAAAATGAAGGTCAAGTTCGTTAACCAGCCATTTTTGTCAGAAACTATTTTTTTTTAAGTTTTTGGGTCAGTCAGCTTAACTGTGTTACAAAAATTTAGACTGATTTTGTAAAAATTATAACTTTTATAAAAATTCGTAATTAACAACATATAAAAAAACACGTTTAACAGATTAATAAATTTTTTTTTCCATAAATAAAATATTTCTACATTTTTAAAAATAATTAATACATAACTCAAAAATTGCTTGTAATAAATTAATGAAACTTATACTGATTAAACAAATTGGTTCACTCTTTTAAATGAAAATATTTGCATGATAAAAATTTTAAAATGTCGATAAATTACCGTCTGCAGATAAATTATCGACCGCGGGTAAACATTACTATCAGTCAGTAATGCAGATTTCTTCCACAAATTTTGGTCCAGTCGGTACGTCAGGGTTCTGCATTAACGACAGTTAGTCTTATTTGAATATGATAACTTCAAGTTATCCCAGTAGTTTATTCTTTCAGCTTTAGGATTTTTTTATTTTATTCCTGTTATTTTTTTAGCTTTAGGATTTTTTTATTTTTATTTTAGTTATAATCCTTTTATTCTTTTAGCTGTAGGTGTTTTTATTTTTATTTTAGTTTTATTCCTTTTTTTTATTTTACCCAGGTTTTTAGGCTTAGGTTCAACATGTCGAAGATCAAAACAGTTTAAAAAAAATCGCGACATCGAATGACTGTGGATGAGTACAACGAATTGTGTCGTGGGTCAGACAACTTAATCAAGATTGCTGAACGTCAACTCATCACCAGAATGGGAATGACAGGTGAGAATAAAATTGTTAGTGCATTCGAATGGCATAACAAGTGTCAACGTAACAAAAATATTTTGCAATCATTTTTAAGAAATTCTGATTCTTTGCCTTATCAGAAATCAAGATGCTTAAACCTAACTCAAAAGTTGGAATACTTGTTATGCAATTTTAATGCTTTAATGAAACGTGGTGCAGGTGTACAAATGGATAATGAAAGAATGAAGTGGGTTGATTTTAATAAGGCATTTGATGGTCGTTTACAGACTAGTGCTATTTTAAATATTGACTACATTGACGTTAACGAGTTTCTTGATGATGCCTTTGTTTTGTTTGAATTTAACATACGAAAAGCTTTAGATAAATATGGGCCGCTAAAAGTGTATACTGTGTTGGGCGCGAAGTTTATAAAAGAGTCCATAAACGAAAAGGAAGAAATGTCTGATCTGAAGACATTTATCGCGAAAACGGGTAAAATATTTGTAACAACCCACTTAGATGAGTGGTACAATGGTAATATTAAACAAATAACTTTGAGAAGAATGGAAGAATTCCAACAGAAAGAATTAAATTGGAGACTTCATTCTATTCAAAGATTAGAGGTTAAGATTAACAGTTATAATCCCATTTACCACCTTCCATTAAAACAAAACACTCTTGCATTAATGTTCAGAATGCTGATCAGCAATGCTTTAAATGGTCAATTTTGTCAGCTTTACATCCAGTTGAAAACCATGCTGATCGAGTTTCAAAATATAACTGTTATGAAGATGAGCTTAATTTCACTAGAATTCAGTTTCCTGTTGCTCTCAAAGATGTTTCAAAATTTGAGGCACAGAACAACATTTCAGTGAATGTGTATGGACTCATAAAAAAAGATGAAAAGTTTACTGTTGCTCCATTACATTTGTCATCGCAAAAGAAGGTTATTCATGTAAATCTTCTTCGAGTTGAAGATCACTACATTGATGAAAATCTTAAGAGTGAGGAGGAAGAGGAGGAGGACGATCAAAAAATCATCTCTTTCAACTACCATTATGTGTACATTAAAGAATTATCCAGACTTGTCAGCACTCAATTGTCAGGTCATAGGGGTAAAAAGCACATCTGTGACCCTTGCCTGAATTATTTTAGAGATGAACTTTAACTAACTTACCATGAAGAGATCTGTCAAAATATGAACGTTACGAGTATTAAGCTTCCTGAACCAGGGAAAAATTTTATTGAATTTAAAAATAACCAAAACAAGGAACGTGTGCCATTCATCATTTATGCAGACTGTGAAAGTATCCTGATGCCTGCCGAAGCACCAGAGCAACCTAGTAATACTGAGATTTTACAAAATCACAACACTCTTAGTATTGGCTATTATTTAAAGTGTGGTTTTGATGACTCTTTGTCCATGTATAAAGCATCTCCAAGAGATGAAGAAAATTCGGCTAAATGGTTTTCAATTGAATTAAAAAATGTGGTTGACAATCTTGACAATTTATTTAAGAATCCTGTACCAATGGAAGTGTTAAGTCGACAGCAACTAGACGATTTTAGATATGCTAGTACATGTCATATTTGTAGGAATAAAATCAAGCCTGGGGATGTAAAAGTACGAGACCACTGTCATCTAACAGGGAAGTATCGGGGACCCGCGCATCAAGATTGAAATATTAATTATCACGAATCGCAAATAATACCGCTTGTTTTTCATAATCTTAGTGGTTATGACGCCCATTTTATTATTGAAGCTATTGGTACAGAATTTGAGGGTAAAGTTGATCTGCTTCCTATAAATAAAGAAAAGTATATCAGTTTTACGAAAAGTGTAAAAGGTAGTTACATCAAGTTGCGCTTTATCGATTCTTTTAAATTCATGGCATCATCATTGGACAAGTTAGCATCCTACTTCGACGAATATAAAATTGTAAACACAGTTTTTTCCAATTACAGTGCTGATAAAATCAAATTATTAACGCGAAAAGGAGTTTTTCCTTACGAGTACATCGATTCGAAGGAAAAACTTGATGAAATTGAATTACCGCCAAAAGAAAAATTTTATAGCACATTAAACGATTCAAATGTCTTTGATGAGGATTATGCACATGCGCAGAATGTGTGGACTGAGTTCGATTGTAAAAATTTGGGCGATTAAGTGTACCTGTATATGCAAACCGACATTTTGTTACTCGCGGACATTTTTGAAAATTTTAGAAATCAATGTTTAATCGCGTACGGTCTCGATCCAGCCCATTATTACACGACACCTGGCTTGACATGGGATGCCATGTTAAAGTATACGAATATAAGGTTAGAGTTCCTCACTGACATCGATATGGTCATGTTTATCGAACGTGGAATTAGAGGTGGAGTAAGTCAATGCACCAATCGGTACGCTAAAGCTAATAATCCTTATATGGAGGAATATAATGAAAGTGAGGAGATATCTTATATCATATACTTTGATGCTAATAATCTTTACGTTTGGGGAATGATCCAGTCACTTCCCTATGGTGGCTTCGAGTGGATAGAAAATGTTGACAATAGCTTTGATTTCAACGTCTCTGATGATGGGCCAGTTTAGTACATTTTAGAAGTAGATTTGGATTACCCCGATGATTTACATGATAAGCATAGTGATTTTCCGTTTTGCCCTGAACGCTCGAAACCTCCAGGATCTAAAGAGGAAAAGCTTCTAACTACCCTTCTACCCAAGAAAAAGCACGTTCTCCATTATCGCGCGTTAAAACAAGCTTTGGCGAATGGTCTTGTATTAATAAAAATTCATCGTGTATTAAAATTTAAACAATCCACGTAGTTAAAATCATATATTGACTTTAATACGACTCGAAGAACAAGTGCAAGCAATGAATTTGAAAAAAATTTATTTAAATTAATGAACAACGCGGTATTTGGTAAGACAATGGAGAACGTGCGAAAGCATGTCGATATTAAACTCGTTACAAAATGGGAGGGTAGATATGGAGCTGAAGCTTTAATCGCGAAACCTAACTTCCACAGCAGAACCATTTTCAATCCAAATTTGGTTGCTGTGGAACTTAGAAAAATGGAGGTACTACTAAACAAGCCACTTTATGTGGGTTTAACAGTCTTGGATGTTTCAAAAACGTTAATATATGATTTTCTTTATGATTACATGTTAAAAAAATATTACGCGAAAAATTTAAAACTATTGTACACCGATACTGATAGCCTCATCTACGAAATCAGATGCTCCGACATTTATGCAGACATGAAAGCAGATATTGATAAATTCGATACGTCAGATTATCCGATTAATAACGTGTACGGTATTTCGCAAGCTAATAAAAATGTTTTAGGATTGATGAAAGATGAGTGCAGTGGGAAAATTGTGACCGAATTTGTTGGCTTGCGGAGCAAGATGTACAGTGTGCGAGTTGAAAACAAAGATTTTATAAAAAAGGCTAAAGGTGTGAAAGCTGTACTTGTTAAGAAAAACATAGACTTTGATGATTATGTGTATTGTTTACAAAATGTAAAAATTCAATCTAGAACGCAATATTGTATCATATCAGACTTTAAAACAAACAAAAATTGCTCTGAGTCCTTTCGATGATAAAAGATTTTTGTTAGCCAACAGCACTGACACCCCTTGCTTGGGGGCATTGTAAAATTGCAGAAATTATGGAAGATGAGGAAGCATTGTAAAAAAAAACATTTTTGTTGTTTTTAATAAAAAAAAGAGATGTACATTTAGTTTATGTCTTCTTTATTCAGTAAAACCTTACCCTAGTTACATTACATTAACTTATTTTAACGTTACTTTAACAATACTTTAACTTATTTTAACTTTTCTTTAACGTAACTTTAACTTATTTTAACTTTACTTTAACGTTACTTTAACTTTATTTTAACTTTACTTTAACTATATTACATATCAGATTTTTTTATCCAACTATTGTGCGAGCTATCAAATCCAAGCCATTTCACATAGACATCATTACGACGAGTTTTCAGGACTTTCTCAACAAGGTAAACATCTGGATACTGGACTTTCAGCAGTTCTTCCTTATAGAAACCACCTTCGATGGGCTGATGTAGGTAATTTTTCAGCTTGTATGTAATTGGTTTTGTCGATTTGACTTGGTCCACAGTGAATATTTCCGTTGTCCAGTTGAGAGTATATCCTTTTTCAAAAATATTTTTAAATTTGCTGACTCGAACTCTATCTCCTCTTTTGAATTTTGATTTTTTCAGCGGAATTTTTCGTAGTTTACGGATACGCCTCAGCAGTTCTCTTGTATCTTTTACTGTAACATCTTTGGGTTTCATACCAATAGTACGATGCTTTTTATTATTGTACTTTGATATGAGCGTAGGTAAAAGATTTATCCATTTGTAATTGCCTTGTAAGCTGATTTCAGGCCACATCATATTTTTCAGAGTGCGGTTAAATCTTTCAACAATTGAGGCTTTAGCGATAAATTTAGCGTTTTGAAAAGGTAATTCAAGTTGTAATTCTGTTTCAATCTGCTCAAGTCTTTCGTTAATTCTTTCCTCCATAGATTGTATAAGAATATTCAAGTCATCAATAGCTGATCTTGAAGATGATGTAACTGCAAAGACAATTTTTATTTCGTTTTTAACAATTTGTTTTACTTGTCTTAAATTTACTGCGTCGTGTTGCTCTTCAGCGTCTTGAACGTTGCACAGTCTTTTTTTATCAATATCGTATTGTCCACTTAGAGTAATTTTAAAACTAATTCCAGAAGGACCAGGTTGCCCACGACTTGCAGTAGGTCGTGACAAAGAATGTCCAAACACATCAATGCTCATTTTAATACTAACCTTTATTTGCATGTACTCTTCTAATATATAATACGAGCTTCACGTAGTTCTTCAATAATTGACATAATTTCATTATTGTGGCTCGGATTTCCAGCTTGCTGCGATGCTACTAGCAGACGTAATCGGTCAACTACTTCATTTGTATCATCCTAATAAATGTATTCAGGTTTAAAGTGTTTCTTTGTAATCATAAATTAAGGTAATTTTTTCTAAACTTCTTCTTCCCTTTTAAAATACCTTTACCCTTTTTTGGAATACTCTTAAAAAGTTTTGCAATTACATCGACATATTTAGAACTTCTGTTTATGTTCAAAGGTTCACTGGAACTATAATTCTTTCGATGTGCATTTGTAGCTTCAAGAATTTCTTTATAATTTTCTAAATCATCTGGACTTATTAATGTTTGATTAGGTTTTTGTGTAAATAAAGTTTCTAGCAACCCAGCAGTTTTTAAATATTTTTTCTTTCCAACAAGTCGAATATGAGGACCTTCTAAATTAACTGCTGTATCTCCAATCATAAGAATACCATTAGGAAGCTTACGTACTCTATAAACCATGTCTAAAAAAAGTTTTCTGTTCTTATTCAATAATAGAATAAATTTATTTGTCAAAGTTAGCACTCTTATCAAGTACAGTATCATTTAGTAGTGTTTTATCAAATTCCTCTTCTTCATCAATAGCAGTTAAGAAAGAAAAATCATTTTCCTCTTTTTTTACTTTTTCTTTTTTAATATTTTTGAATGGTGTGTTAGTTGTTACTTTAACCAACTTTTCAAGAGGTGTTACTAATGGTTCAAGAGTTTCTTTCAATACTGTTTCTGCAGCCTCTTTACCCATTTTGAGTAAACGATGTTTTCGCCTAATAGCATCACTTGCTTTTGCTATTTGACGAAGTTTTTTTTTGCTATTTGATAGTTTTGGCAATCTTGCTCCACCAACAGATCTTGTCATTTATTTAGGTGATGGTAGCTTAATAAAATATAATCATGAAAGATTTCAAAATTATGATACATTTGTGTGTGAGCACTTGTGTCTTAAGTTTTTATGTAATCAACTAAATATTAAGAGTAACTTTAACCTATATAAAAGTGTATAACTATTGTAAGCTTTTAGTATAAAATCTGACAGCAAGATGAGTGATTCATTTACTTTAACGTTAACGGGAAAATCTTCAGTTCTTCAAGTTGAATATTTCCCTCCAATAGAGGGATTATATATACACTACTAATACATAACTTTAAATAAAAGTTATGTACTTGGTCTTGTTGAATTGTTGACTTTTAATTCAATTCCTAATATCGATAGAGGAAATAATAAGTTTTACATTGGAAATCAAATAATTCATATTGCAACTGGAAGTTATGAAATTAAAGACATTGAATCTTATATACAAAATTCTGTAGAAATTGGAACTGTCATTAGTATAAAACCGAATAATAATACATTGAGCAGTGTAGTTAAATCAAATTTGCCAATTGATTTTGAACCTATTGACTCGATTGGTAAATTGTTGGGATTTACATCGCAGCATCTAGCACCTCATAGAGCACATACTTCTGATTTACATGTAGCTATTTTTAAAGTTAATTCAGTTAGAATTGAGTGCAATATAACATCTGGATCATACATAAATAACCAAAAAGTCCATACTATCCATGAATTTTTTCCAAGCGTTCAACCAGGATATAAGAATGCGGAAGTGCCTGCACACGTCATTTATCATCTGATTTCTACCAAGACAATACATAATATACAGCTGCAAATTGTCGACCAGGATGGTGATTTAATAAATTTTAGAGGAGAAACTATAACTATTCGATTGCATATAAAGTCTTTGTAATGGGAATTGTTTATAATCAAAGAGCTGTTGTTGTTTGTGGAAACTATAAAAGTCAGTCAACATGCAAGAGTCAAATCAGTCTAAAGTCATCATACAAGGTGTTAACACCACAGAATCGACTCTTTCTTCAAGAACTAGGTCTGAAAGTTCAAGGAATAAAAAAACGAAAACAAGACAATTAATCTACATATTCTGTGGGTGCTGTTGCAACAAAAATGGACGAACTTCTCAATATTCCAGCAGTAGTGAATTTTGATGAGTCTATATCTCATTATGAAATTCATGCTCATCAACCGTATGCTTCTTCATCTTTTAACAATAGTGATGAAATTCGAATCGCAGAACAACATCAAGACTTGTGCATTTTACCTAGTAAAAGTTCATTACATATTTTGGGCAGATTAGCTAAAAATGATGGAATTACTCTTACGGAAAACGTGCATTTAAGTAATAATGCTGTATGTTTTTTGTTTGATGAAATTCGCTATGAACTAAATGGAATTGAAATAGATCGATACAAAAACGTTGGACATACTACAATTATAAAAAATTATGTCTCGCAAACTCCTACACAGTTAAATTTTATTGAAAATGCTGGGCATTCAAGAATGGCAGCTGATGCAAGACTTGTATTGGAAAATGGCTATTTTGATGTCACTATACCACTCAGCATGATTTTTGGTTTTGCCGAAGATTATAAAAAAATCATTATGAACGCTAAACATGAACTTATTTTAACAAGAGCACGTTCTGACGTGAATGCCGTAATTTAAACAGGACAAGGAGGTGATGAAGAATTTAAAATTTTCATCAATAAACTTGAATGGATGGTTCCATACGTTCTACCTGCAGATAATAATAGAATAAATCTATTAAAATTTATTGAAAAGGATTCATTAATTTCAATAAGCTTTAGGTCTTGGAAAATGTATGAATATCCTCTAATTCCTACAAGTTCAAAAGTTTTGTGGCAAATTAAAACATCGACTCAATTAGAGAAACCACGCTACGTTATTGTTGGATTTCAAACTGCGAGAAAAGATAAACGTAAAAAATGTGCTTGTCATTTTGATCATTGTAATATTACAAACGTTAAACTCTTTTTAAATTCACAATATTATCCATATGGAAATTTAAATCTAAATTTTGATCAAAATCAGTACTCTCTTTTTTATGAAATGTACGCTAATTTTCAATCATCCTATTATGGTAAAGATTCAAAACCTATTTTAACAAAGGATATTTTTAAAAGTCTGTTTCCCATATTGTTATTGATTGTTCTAAGCAAAATTAGTTTCTAAAACAAGCATCAGTTGATGTACGTTTAGAATTTGAAGCAGGAATCAACATGCCGGCTGAAACCACTGCCTACTGCTTAATCATACATGACCGCGTCATACAATATAAACCAAACAGCGGCGTTGTCAAGAAACTGCTGTAGTGGGGATAATTTAAGGGGAGTGAGTGGGTATAAAAAGAGCTTCTTTCAGTCAAAATTTCAGTTTTATTTCACAATGGAGTTGATTGTAGATGTACAAGGGTTTAAAAAACCTAATAACGAATTTGTCTTCAAAGAGTTGGCGATACTTCCTCTATAGTTAGATGCTCAACCACTCGTCTTCCAGTTTGAACCTCCTTGTGCCTGGAATACATTGCCTTGACGCTACAAAAGTGAAAATCGTTGGTTAACGCATAATTACCATGGAATTGATTGCGCAGCTGGAGATGTTCCATATGATGAACTTCCTTCTCTTCTACAAGGAATACTACGTGGTGCTAGTGCTATCTATGTTAAAGGTTTAGATAAAAAGACTTGGTTGGAGAAATATTTGTTGAGGGTAGAAAATTTAGAAGATTTTAATTGTCCATCTTTGAAAAAACTTGACACTAAATTGTCAACTATTTGTAAACATCATACAATTCACTGGGAAAATTGTGCTGCAAAAAATGTAAAAATTCTTCAAGAATGGTTGCTAGAGCCTTTAAACCGCTATATAAGTGCTGCTGTAAAAGGAATTGATGAAGTTGATTCTATGAAATACAATCATTCTATGAAAATTGTGAAACTTTTTTCTAAAACAAGAATTGAATATTTTTAAAATAAACATGAACAATTAAAAATAATACAACTGTCTCTCTCTCATGATTTTAAAAACCTTTTCCTTGAGTTTTTTTTAATTTTAACTATTTCTGAAAATAAAACTTAAAACTAATTCCTGAAAATTAACATGAATAGGGAAGAAAATCATATTAAAACAAATTTATAGATAAATATATATTTTTTATTATTAATGTGAAAATTTTATATTTTATAAACATCACTATTTAAAAAAAATCTACCATAATTTTAATGAAATTTAAATTCCAAAGCGTTGTACATGAAGATGTACAACTTGTTTGAATTGGCAGCTTCTTGCATCATCTCCAGTGTATTTGGCTCTTCATCAAACAGTTTCACGAATCTTGCAGGTAAAAAAGTGATAAACTCGTTATCCACTTCAGTCATAATCCTGGATCCAAATCGTCTCTGCACTTTTGTAAGTTTGTTGATCATGTAGCGACCCTTTGGAACCAATTCGGAAAGAGCCTTTGTTGGGAGAGTAGTTTCCATGCGTCCAACAGCATTAACTTTTTCTAAATCCATTTTTTTTCTTTTGGTTTACGTTATAAAATCTGAAACAGAAAAGACAGAGAAAATACAAATTAAAAAAAGATTCTTCATAACATAATTTAATTCTAAAATAAAATCTGTAAGTGAACCTGTAAACAAATCTTTGGAATTAAAAAAAAATAAAATCTATCAGGAAACCTGAAAATAAATCTTGGAAAAAAAGGAAAATAAAATCTATACGGAAACCTGAAAAAGTTATTGGAAAAAAAAATATTAGAAAATAAGAATTCAAAATAATTGAAGAAGTCTTAAAAAAGGTTGTAAGGGAACCAGTAAAAAATCTGAAAATAAAAAAAACATGAAAATAAAGTCTGTAAGGGAACCTGTAAAAAATCGGAAAATAAAAAAAAGTGAAAATAAAGTCTGTAAGGGAACCCGTAAAAATAAGAAAAAAAAGTGGAAGTAAAATCTGTAAGGAAACCTGTTAAAATAAGGAAAAAAATGAAAATAAAATCTGTAAATAAACCTGTAAAAATAAGGGGAAAAAATGAAAATAAAAACTGTAAGGGAACCTGGAAAAATAAGAAAAAAATGAAAATAAAATCTGTAAGGCAACCTGTAAAAATAAGGAAAAAATGAAAATAAAATCTGTAAGGAAACCTGTAAAAATAAGAAAAAAAATGAAAATAAAATCTGTAAGGAAACCTGTAAAAATAAAAAAAATGAAAATAAAATCTGTAAGGAAACCTGGAAAAATAAGAAAAATAATGAAAATAAAATCTGTAAGGAAACCTTTAAAAATAAAATCTGTAAGGAAACCTGAAAAATAAGAAAAAAAAATAAAAATAAAATCTATAAAAGAACCTGTAAAAAAGCGTAATAGTAAAGGAAATTTTACTTACGTTTACTTCGGAGACTGCGGAGAGAATGACCCTGCTGGCGAATGGAAGCGCCGTCTAACGTCACTGTCCCCCACCTTGTTTCTCTTTAATCTCCCCACTATCCTGCGCACGCAGTTTTAAAATCGCTAATATGCGCGCGCAATTTGCATTCTTACATTGAAAGACGTTTTTTCAATTAGCGTAAATATTAAAACAATTTTATATGAAAAAAATTATTATTTTTTATTTATTTACAAAATGTACATAGCTTCTGTAAGTCATAAGAAAAGCTTCTATTTCTTACAGTCTGGCATCTCCAACACGTGTATCCACTAAAATAGTTTTTTTTAATACAATAACTATTATAATTTTTATTAATAATGTTACAATAATCATTACCTGTGTAGTAATGACAATAACTGGGCTGATTATAAGAGTGACTTCATCTTCATCATCACTTTCATCTCCTGAAGTCTCATCATTATTACCATCGTAATCATCATCATCGTCATCATCCGAAGATCCTGTAAAACTGTCACTGTCGCTGTCACTGTCAAAATCCTCTCCTTCATCATATTCAATATAAACGAATATCCTTTCAGCACCATCATTACTGTCATCATCAGTATCAAAGTAGGAGTTTGCTTTTTCCATTTTCTTTTCCATTTTTTTCTGAAGAAAACAATTATTTTAAGTAGAAAAAAAATTTGCAAATAAGAAAAAAATATAAAGTGTTTCTATTCAAAGTAAATTGCTTTTCATAAGAGTAAAAAAATATTTGTTTACATTTATTAAATTTAAGAAAGGCAACTTCCTAAATATTTACTTTAAAAAGCAACTTAAGACGTTAAAGATAGTTGAACTTCATACTAAAGTTTAAAGAAAATTTGGAAATGAATCTGCGAACCTAAATCCTGAAAATAATTTAAAAAAGAAACAAAAAAAAAGAAAAATTTGCAAATAAATCTGCGAACCAAAATCATGAAAATAATTCAAACAAGTTGTTCAATTCATGACCATTTAGCTTCCTCAATATATATTATTATATATAATTTTAAAAGTTAAATAATTATAATAGTTTATTAAATATAGTTAATAAACCAAGTAAAGTCCCTGAATAAATATTAATTATTCAATTTTTTATTATAGAATAATTATTTTAAAAAGTTATGATAAAATGTCAAAAAATACAAGATTTTAATTTTTTGTGAAAAATTAAAATATTTATTAATTCTATAAATTTTGATAAAATATATACTTTATATACATGAATCGATTCGTTTTGATGTCAGGAATGCAATTTTGGCAAGAATTATTAAAAAATTTAGTATAGAAAAAAAGTTATTTCAAAAAATTAATTTTTTCAAAAATTAAAAAAATGTTGAAAATTTTTTTTTATATATTTTTGAAAATCCTTCTGTCTGATTCTTGGTATTCATGACCGTAATACACCTACAAAATCTTATCAAAATCCATCAAGATGTGCAAGAGAAAATTTGTCCACAAGAATCGGTGACATACAAACACACTCACACACACACACACATACATACACACATACATCCGGACATTTGTTCCTCTCGACGAATTATATATACTACACTTGAAAATTTGTAAAAATAATTGATTTTAAAAAATTCAGAAATCGACATCACTATGGCTTTCTTTATGAGGAAGCAAAAAGTATTAAACAAAAGAATAACTCAATATTTTGTAGAATAGCTGAAAAAATACAAAAATAAAATAAAAAATAAAGAACAAAGCCCGAAATAAAAAGAAAATAACCTAAACAATCTGTAAGCTAAAAGGAATAAATAACATCAAGTAAAAAAAATCCAATTTGTTGAAGGAAATCTGAAAATAATGCACAAAACCCGAAATAAAAAGAAAATAACCTAAACAATCTGAAAGCTGAAAAGAATAAATAACATCAAGTAAAAAAATCCAATATTGTTGAAGGAAAACTGAAAATAATGCACAAAACCTGAAATAAAAAGAAAATAATCTAAACAATCTGTAAGCTGAAAATAATACACAGAACCCGAAATAAGAAGAAAATAACCTAAACAATCTGTAAGCTGAAAATAATGCACAAAACCCGAAATAAAAAGAAAGAAAATTACTAAATATTTTGTAGAATAGCTGAAAAATACAAAAATAAATCGGAAAATAAATGTTAACAAAAACCTGAATATTAAAAAAATCCTAAAAGTTTAAAAAAACGAAGAAAAATGGAAGAATCCTGAAAATAAATGAAAGAATCCCTGAAAGTAAAGAAATAATGTTTGTAGAAAGAACAATATTACAGAAAAAAAAATTTTGTTTTTGATGAAAAAGTTATACTTACAAACTTTTCAATGTGAAAAATAAACATAAAATGAAATTCTCTCACTTGTAACCTGCTTTATATTAGTATGACTTCATCCCACTCCTCCGAGCTGTAATCTTAAACCTGTAAATAAATATTTCTAAAACATACGTAAATAAAAATCATTTATATATATATTTTTAAAATTATTTATGTATATTTTTTAAAAATTATTTATGTTTCTTTAGATTAATAAGCTCGAGAGAGCTATAATTTTTTGTTTTTTTCTTTTAATCGATCAATCCTGTTTTGACAAAAAGAAATGTCAGGATAGAAGTCGGCATCAGAATCTGATTTAGATGATGATGTCTCTGATGAAGAGACTGACATGGATGATGACGGTGACATGGATGATGGTGGTGGAGTTTCCGGTGTCGTTAAATTGAGTTCATCATAAATGTCTGGAAAAATTTCCATTAGTTCTTCAACCTAAAAAAGAAAAAATTTATATATATATTAATATGTAATGATCATGCATGGAAATATAAAAGAAAATAATTTTTTTTATATATTGTTATCATTATATTATTACTAAATTATTATTATCATTATTATTAATACTATAATAAATTGTCAACTTACAATAAAGTCGCTTACAATAAGGTCCGTTCACTGTGAGAGCTGACAGATTAATGCTTCTCTCCTCGTTCTCTATGCGAGTTCACTTCAACTCGAGTCCCGCCTATCTTCTCCCTCTTCGCAAGAACTCACTTTCATCTACTTGCTCGAACCCCGCCTATTTTTCTCTCTCCACACTTGTATCCTCCCTTTTTCAAAATCTCTATGTAATATAATTGAAATCACTCTAAAATGATTTTATATATTAAATACAATTATGAGAAAGCAAATATTAGAAAGTAATTAATAAAGTAGATAGGTTGAGTTAATACTTTACAAGCGTTACGAGCAAAAGAAAAGTTATAATTGTGTAAAATAAATGAAACATAAAAGTATATTTTTTTTATTTATTTTTAATCTTTTAGATAACATCACATTTTTTTTATCTAAACATATCAATATTTTTTTCTAATACATTTTATGTAAAATATAAAATAATAATAATAAATAATACTTGCATTTGCAAAACTGCGCTACGATGCAGTTCCATATAAACCGAAAAGTTTAAAGTGATGTGCATATTTTGGTTCCATTTCAGATCCTACAAAGTATTAAAAATGCATGCATTATTTCGGGTATTGCACTTTTTTTGTTTTTTTAGTTTCAAGTCTTAACTATTTTTTTTTGTTTTAAAAATGTATTTTTCACATTCGTTTTTTTTTGTTTTAAAAATGCATTTGTCACATTCGTTTTTTTTGTTGTTTTTTTTTGTTTCAAGTCTTCACAATAATTTTGTTTTTAACCACTTCGGTGGCGTAACGTTCCAATTGGCGTTCCACGTCCCTAGCCAAAAGTGGCGAAAATAGCGAAATGGCGTTCCAAATTTTTCTAGATTTTTTAAGAGTATAATTAATTTTAATATACTGCAACAATATATTTCTATGTTTTCAATATCAGGGAACAAAAAAATAACAATGAAAATTTGTTTTTTTAAGATTTTCATTGTTTTTTTGGACGTTGCAAAATGTCATTTTTAATACTTTTCTACGAATGGCGTTCCACTTTCGCTCAAATATTGATAAATAAACTCAAGATCTTTCTGTGGGAAATAATATTTATTTATATCTTAGAATCTCTGAATCGTCGAATTGTGTTATAGAATCATTTGTAAATTGTTATAAACAAATTGTATAAACAAATTGTTAATAAAGAACAATGAACAATGTTCAATGAATTTTAATAAAAATTGATACTCGGGGGTTTATGGGGTCGCTAATAACGAATCCGATGTCAGTTTTTAAAATTCAATATGGCGGATCCAATATGGCGTACTAGTTTATAAAAAATTGATTGAATTCGCTTGAAACGTTTTACTCGGGGCTTTTTGGGGTCGCTGGTTACGAATTCAATGTCAGTTTTGCAAAATTCAAAATGGCGCATTAAATATGGCGGACGAGTTTATAAAAAATTAATTGAATTCGCTTAAAACATTTTACTCGGGGGTTTTTGGGATCCCTGATTACGAATCCGATGTCAGTTTTGAAAAATTCAAAATGGCGGATCCAATATGGCGGACAAGTTTATAAAAAATTAATTGAATTCGCTTAAAACATTTTACTCGGGGGTTTTTGGGATCGCTGATTACGAATCCGATGTCAGTTTTGAAAAATTCAAAATAGGGGATCCAATATGGCGGATGAGTTTATAAAAAATTGATTAAATTAGCTTGAAACGTTTTACTGTATTTTACTGTATTAGTTATCTATAAGCATGGTAAGAGAGCGTGGGGTAATGGGAGCTTTTAAATTTCATGTACTTAGAATCCCTAAATTTCGCTGCAATTCCAATAAAATCTTCGACAACCTTTGTTTCTGTCATTCGAAAAGAAATGATCACATTTTTGGCGTGCTCTGGGTAGAGAACATTTTCTCTATCGAATGCAGGTTGGTCGTTGAAATATAAGCAAAAAAAAACCTTGGCTAATTTTTGTTGCAGCTCATAATAAGTTACTTTCCTGAATCTTTTTAACTTTTGCTTTTCATGTGAAACTCATATTAAATTCCTAATAAGCATCTCTAAAAACCCCTGAGTAAATCGATTCAAGCTAATTTAATCAATTTTTTATAAACTCGTCCGCCATATTGGATCCTCTATTTTTAATTTTTCAAAACAGACATCGGATTCGTAATCAGCGATCCCAAAAACCCCCGAGTAAAATGTTTTAAGCGAATTCAATTAATTTTTTATAAACTCGTCCGCCATATTTAATGCGCCATTTTGAATTTTGCAAAACTGACATCGGATTCGTATTCAGGGATCCTAAAAACCCCCGAGTAAAATGTTTTAAGCGAATTCAATTAATTTTTTATAAACTCGTCCGCCATATTTAATGCGCCATTTTGAATTTTGCAAAACTGACATCGGATTCGTATTCAGGGATCCTAAAAACCCCCGAGTAAAATGTTTTAAGCGAATTCAATTAATTTTTTATAAACTCGTCCGCCATATTGGATCCGCCATATTGAATTTTTAAAAACTGACATCGGATTCGTTATTAGCGACCCCATAAACCCCCGAGTATCAATTTTTATTAAAATTCATTGAACATTGTTCATTGTTCTTTATTAACAATTTGTTTATACAATTTGTTCATAACAATTTACAAATGATTCTATAACACAATTCGACGATTCAGAGATTCTAAGATATAAATAAATATTATTTCCCACAGAAAGATCTTGAGTTTATTTATCAATATTTGAGCGAAAGTGGAACGCCATTCGTAGAAAAGTATTAAAAATGACATTTTGCAACGTCCAAAAAAACAATGAAAATCTTAAAAAAACAAATTTTCATTGTTATTTTTTTGTTCCCTGATATTGAAAACATAGAAATATATTGTTGCAGTATATTAAAATTAATTATACTCTTAAAAAATCTAGAAAAATTTGGAACGCCATTTCGCTATTTTCGCCACTTTTGGCCAGGGACGTGGAACGCTAATTGGAACGCCACGCCACCGAAGTGGTTAAGGGCATGTGGAACCAGCCAACTTTAAATTATACGTGTATAAGTTCCTACGAATTTTTACAGAAAATATAAAATATTTTCAAAAGATATTAAGGATAGTAGTGCCAAATACGTAGACGCATTGTACTCTGACTAATTTGAATGAAAAAAACATTTCTAAATGTAATTATTTTGAAATTAAAAGTTTGACATTTCAGTTTTGCGTTTGTCATTTCTCGCTCTAAAAAATGACAATAAAAAGTCATTTCTCGAGCAAAAAAATGACAATAAAATTCCATTTTTTATTAGAAAAAACAATATAGAATCGAATTTAAAAATGTACTGATAAATAAATATTAAATAAATTTCTTTGATTTTGTAATTGAAAAATACGAAATGAAATAGAAAGAATAGCGAGTTTGTGTAAGTAAAACTTAAAAAGAGACTTTTTAATTCTAAATTTGATTTAGTAATATTTTTACGTAATAAAGCTTTTGAAATTGTAAAAAGAATTCCCCAAACGATATTGCATAAGAGCAAAATAAAAAGAACAAATTTTTTATAAAAATTTATTTTTATAAAGTTAATCATAATATTAATAATATTATTACAATTTTTATAATTATATTAATAACAAATTATATGTATACATATATGAGCGATTCCATGTCAAGTGATCAAGGTAGAGAAAAATTTTTCTCCAATCGTAGCAAAACTTAGGGCTTTTGTAGTACTCATAGATAGTAATTTTTCGTGAAAATATTTTTTTACCTAGTCCAATATTTTCCGAGGGGGAGGGGGTTAAATTTTTGTGTTTTTCAGTACAATGCTTATTACAATAATTTTTTACTCTTAAACAATTAAACATACAAATTTGACAAAGTACATTTTGGAAAAGTTTTTTCATCCTCTTTCGATTGGAAATAAGCATTTAAAAAAAAAATTTTTTGACCCAAAAAAATCAAAATTAAAAATAAATTTCAATTTTTGAGGGAGATAGATACGATTTTTTTTAACGAAAGCTGAGGTTTTTTTCCTAAAAGGACATATAAATGATAAAGTGGGACTAAAATGTTTAAACATTGAAAAAAAGAATTTTCTCCAAAACGGAGCTAATATCCGGGTTTAGAGCGCTCCGGCGATTAGAAAACTCTTTTTTTAAATGTTTAAACATTCTAGTCCCACTTTATCATTTATATGTCCTTTTAGGAAAAAAACCTCAGCTTTCGTTAAAAAAATCGTATCCATCTCCCTCAAAAACTGAAATTTATTTTTAATTTTGATTTTTTTTGGTCAAAAATTTTTTTTTTCAATATGCTTATTTCCAATTGAAAGAGCATGAAAAAACCTTTCCAAAATGTACTTTGTAAAATTTGTATGTTTAATTGTTTAAGAGTAAAAAATTATTGAAATAAACATTACACAAAAAGACCCCTTGATCACTTGACGTGGAATCGCTCATATACACTGATAGAAAATTATGTTGTGATGTTACACCAAAAGGACAGGAAACAATTATCTAAGAAAATAATAATGTAATTTTACTTTTCTGAAGAACTGTAAATTTACAACATAATCTGTTAAACTTTTACCGTATAGTGTTGTAAATATGCTGTGGAGTTATGTAAATTTACAGTATTTATTTTCTGTATGTTTACTATCAAATTCTAAGAATTCACAATGCAATACTGCAAATTTACATTTTTTACTGTAAATTTACATAATTACACTACCGTCCGAAATTGTGCGAACGCTAACAGCTCGAGCTATTAAAAATCACACCCGCACAGAAACAGTTATAAC
The DNA here is from genome assembly GCA_032872475.1 of Leptopilina myrica (nomen nudum). Classification (NCBI taxonomy): domain Eukaryota; kingdom Metazoa; phylum Arthropoda; class Insecta; order Hymenoptera; family Figitidae; genus Leptopilina; species Leptopilina myrica (nomen nudum). The sequence goes on along the minus strand of CM065463.1, from coordinate 26,958,205 downwards.
TCGGTGAAAAATGAAGCTAGATGCTTTTTTTAAATTGCATTGGAAAGCCTATTAAATTTCCAATGAAATGCCACTATTTTAAGTTGTATTGCATAAATAGGAAGCGAGATATCATGTTATAAAGATAAAAAAATAATTCTATTTTTTTCGGAATTTCTTACTCTGACTTTGACTCCTGGCAAAGTTTAGCAAAGTTTATAAAAAAAACTGTTACTTTTACAAACAATTCCTTGTAACCAAAGCTTTAAATAGAGACCAAGAACAGCAAAAAATATTTACGGGTTTCCGAGATATTACAAAAAGAGTCGGAACGTGCAAAGCAGAATTTTCATTCATCGATTTCTCTAATTCGCCGTTGAGTCAATTACTTGTCTGTGAAAAAAGCGTCGAAAATTAATTTTACCAAGTACATTCTTACTGGGATCCATTTTTTAATTTAATTTATTATATATCGATATTTAAAAAGTGGATCCCAGTAAGAATGTACTTGGTAAAATTAATTTTCGACGCTTTTTTCACAGACAAGTAATTGACTCAACGGCAAATTAGAGAAATTGATGATTGAAAATTCTGCTTTGCGCGGTCCGACTCTTTTTGTAATATCTCGGAAACCCGTAAATATTTTTTGCTGTTCTTGGTCTCTATTTAAAGCTTTGGTTACAAGGAATTGTCTGTAAAAGTAACAATTTTTTTCATATACTTTGCTAAACTGTGCCAGGAGTCAAAGTCAGAGTAAGAAATTCCGAAAAAAATAGAATTATTTTTTTGTCTTTATAACATGATATCTCGCTTCCTATTTATGCAATACAACTTAAAATAGTGGCATTTCATTGGAAATTTAATAAGCTTTCCAATGCAATTTAAAAAAAAGCATCTAGCTTCATTTTTCACCGAGTTATAACTGTTTCTGTGCGGGTGTGTTTTTTAATAGCTCGAGCTGTTAGCGTTCGCACAATTTCGGACGGTAGTGTATATACTGTAAATTTATTATATTATAAACTAGAAATTTACAATATTATTTACTATCATTTTACAGTGAATTAATTCTTAATTACAGTCAGAATTTTTACCAAATTTATTATAAATATTCTCTATTTTAATTGTTAATTATCCTACCTAGTGAGAAACTTCATTTTTCTTCCGCAATAATTTAAAAACGTTTGGTAACTAACTTTTAATAAGTTTTCATATATTATTTTTATTTCACAAAACATGTTTTATTACACAATTATTTATTTTACAAATAATAACAAACAGTTATAAAAATAACAAAATATAATAATCATATGCCAGATTTAAAAAGTTTAACTATATTCCACATTTATAATTAAATTATTTATCCCGAGAAATAAGCACTTCACAAAAACCCGACCTGGTAATTTCGGGCTTTTCACTTTTCGGGTCGGGCTTAGACAATTCGGGTCGGGTTCGGGCCGGGTCAAGCTTGTTTAAATACCCGAAATCTTTCGGGTACCCGACTGAATTCAGGTTTTCGACATTTTCGGGTACCCGACTGCATTCGGGTTCTCGAAATTTTCGGTTTTGCTCTAAACCTTAAAAAGTTCGAATTCTCGAATTTATATAACTTGGAAGTATTCAAGTTCTTAATTTAGTAATAGAACATTTGAGAAAATGCATAACTACAAATATTCGACAAATTTTCGAAGATTTGTGTACTCAAATTCGTTGGGGTTCTCAGAATTTCCGGGTACACGAATTTTTCGGGAACCCGAATTTTTCGAAAACCCGAAAGAATTCGGGTACCCGAGAATTCCGGGTTACTCGAAAATTTCGGGCTACCTGAATGAATTCGGGTACCCGATACATCGAGAAAACCCGAGCCCGACCCGAAAAAAATTCGACCCGACCCGGCTTTTCGGGCTTTTTGCACACCTCTAACTAGCTGTAATTTAAAAAAATGCAGCTAAAATCACAAAATGAATGATTTGCTGAAGTAAAAAATCTTCTACGATTTAATAAATAATTAGTTATTGTTACTGTAGTATTCCATTGTAATATTATTAATATTACAAAAATATTACGTAGGGGAAAACTTTCAGGTTGCCTCAGTTGCGTTTTTCTGTATTCTAAAAGTGCCCTAATTAAAAACGCAACGCTGATATTGACAACATAATGATACTTCCCCTACTATTTGGTAAATCCCTTAAAAAGTTTGTAAAGTAATTTTTACACTGAGCAATAAAAAAATTAATATTTTTTTCCTAACACACGCACCAAAAGTTCACCACTTATTAACTATAATGCTGGAGACAAGTATTTAATTCCCACTCGATGATGTCAATAATAAGAGAGAAAAGAAACCTTCTCTTCAGTGATTTTCAGTGCTTCAAAATGTAACCAAATAATTAATCATAAACGTCTGGTTTACTACCAGTAGTAACAACATCCTCTCCAATTACTACTATACCCACGTTAGAAATAATCGTAAGTAATTAGTAATTATACTTACGATAGTCGTATACTAAAAAAATTATGTATAGCTATTGGTAGAAAAATAATCCCAGCTCATGTTTTACGCAAAAACATGTCATTAGCCTGCCTCGCTTTCAGCTCGTACCTCAGGGCTACCTTTCAATTTAAGGCTCGAGACAGGGTTGAATCTAAAAACTTTCTTAAAGCTTAAGAGTAGCTCAAGGCTCATTTAACGTTCGAGACTAAGTTGAAGCTAAAAACAATCCTAAAGCTTAAGATTCGCTCAAGGTTTACTTAAGACTTGAGACTTGGTTGAAACTAAAAATAATCCTGGTAATAATCAGGATTATTTTTTGCTTTAACCAAGTCTTGAGCCTTAATTAAGCCTTGAGTAAATCTTAAGCTTCAGTATTGTTGTTAGTTTCAACTTAGTCTCGTGCCTTAAATGAGGCTTGAACTTTAAGGTAGCCCTGAGGTAGTCTTGATGTAGCCTTGAGGTAGCCAACATTTCTTTAGGCAAGCGACATACTAAAAGCTTATAAATCTTAGCTCAATTAGCTTATACTTTATTTAGATGTGAAGACTAACTTATGTCTTAAGGCTCTGATTTTTTTATTATATGTTCAAGTCCCCCTCAAAATTAAAACATCCTGTGTAAAAAATGTTGGCTACCTCAAGTCTACCACAAAACTACCTCAAGTCTCGCTTATGTCTCGATAATTCTTTGAAGCTATAAACTCATTTCCATGCTTACTTAAGCTTAAGTCTTCTTTGAAACTTAAAACTCGTCTTGAGCTTTAAGTGAGCCTTGAACCTTTAGCGATCCTTATGTTCTAAGTTTAGAGGAGTTTTGAACTTCAAAGAAGCCTTGAGCCTTGAGGTAGCCTTGATGTAGCGTTAAGGTAGCTATGAGGTAGCCTTGGTGTAGCTTTGAGGTAGCCAACATTTTTTTTTTTCGGTGGGGTAAACCGGCCATAGGATATTTCCATTTAATTAGAGTTTTATAAAAATTATTTTTAAATAAAATGTTTCTTTTATTCAAATATTTACTTGCAATGAAAAATAATTGTCTTTCAATTAGAATTGGACCATTTAATATTGTTTCTCTGATAATGACAAAAATTATTTTCTAAAAAGTTTATAAATATTAACAAAATTTAATACTACATAATGTAAAGTACTTTCAATGTACTTTCATATTATGTGCTAACTTTTTAATTTTATAATAAAGAAATATGAAAAATTTTACCTTTAATATTGAGTGTTTCATGATTTTCAGAGATTTTAATCACTTATTTCTTCTCAGGTGCAAGACGAAAAAATCCATTTTTTGAGTTAATATTTAAGTTTGACCTTCTTTTCCATTCTATTAATTTTTGGTGATGGATAATGAGCTACTTTTTAGTTTAAATTTAGTTTAAAAAATCTGCTTCCAAAAGCGAGTTTGTTGGTTAAATAGCAGGTAATTTTATAAAACTGAAGTTGGCTATCACAAATAGTCTTGCAAAAATCTACTTGTATTTAACCCATTACTTGTACATTACTTGTAAATAAGCCCATTTTTAACAAATATCAATCAAGAAATTTGTATTATCTAAATTATTTTCATGCTTCTTTATTAAATTTTCATAACTGTCAATCTAACCTTTTTCTGTGAAACTTAACTTTAAATTTTAAGTTGAATTCAAAAAATTTTTATAAAATAATTCTTAAAAATGAATTCTATGGATATTAAACATCATTTTTACAAATTATGAGATTTTTTTAAAAATAGGCCGCAACGGCTTCAGGTGAAATATAATGGACTGACCCTATATTATATAATTAAATTATATTTATTATATAACTAACTAGAAAATTTTTTAAGGGTCATGAAAAAAATGATTATTATCCTTTCAATAATTATGAGAACAATTATCCGGTAATAAATCCTTTTCATCGAAGGAAACGGGGGACTAATCATATTTTGGTAAGTTTTCATTAAAAGGAAATTAATTAATATTTTTAATATATTAAACATGAAATATTGACAAAAAATTTCTTAAAAATTTAAATCTTAAATGTAGACAATTTTTTAATCTAAAGTTTTAATGCTACAGAGTTGCCGCAAAAATTTGATTTCGCTTTTCCCTGTGTTTTTACTGATTTCTAGATAGAATTTTAACTTTTATTCTTATCACTCTAAAAAATTAATGTAGTTAAAAATAAAATTAGTACTTTTGTCAAACATTCTTGATTATTTTTGTAGTAATTCTATAAGTTTTAATTTTCTAGTAATTTTTGACAAAGTTCTTAACTTTTTCTCGATTTCCTTGATTTTTGGCGATTCTGTGCTAAATTACAATTAATAATAAAAGTTTTGTTAAAATACATTTTATTTCTAATTTTAATTAATTGATTTTATTAGGGCAATCAAGAAAAATATATTCGGTACTTGGAAGATAAAGTGAAGGGACTGCAGAAAGAGAAAGAAGAATATTTGGTAAGTAATTAATTTATTCTAAATATGATTGTCCAAAATGCTTTTACAATATTATAATTATTTTAAGGACATTTAAACCATTATAAATGTTTAAATGGACCTTAAATAATTGAAAATATTTTTCTTCTTTTTGTAACATATTTTTATAAATTTATTTGCAGAGCAATGTACATCCTGGACCTAACACTACTGGTGAGTTTAAAATTGTAACTGCACTGAAAAAAATATTATCGTTTTAAAAGGATAATTTCTCTTCTAAAATCATCTTACATTTTATTCTTGATTTAAGAATATTACTTTTTATCACAGTATTTTCTCTGTTTATAAGAGGAATATTCTCAAACCAGAAATAATCCTCTAAAAATAATAGGACGTTTTGGAAGCCATATATAAACGGAAAACATGCGTTAAAATGAAGAGAATCCACTTAAAACAACAATATTTTTGTAGTTTGTTATATGATATAACATTAAAGTTATAAATAAAATAATATTCATTGGGCAAAAAACATTGTTCGTTCAGAAAACGTTCTATTAAAGACTTTTAATAAAATTTGATGACAATTGTTACAATGTATATAAGAACATTGATGTTTAAATACTGTTTGTTGCTCAATGTGTAATAATTTTATTATATTATTTAATATTATGGAGCAATATATTCAAGTAATAATGTTTATTTTATTAGGTGGTCCTGACATACAAATGGAAGGTGGGGAGCAACGACGTGGCATTGAACCGTCGGTGGACTTACAAAATGGTACCTATATTTATTTTCTTATATGGTTTCTTTTTTATTTCTTCTGTTGTCTAAATTTTTATTAAATTATTTTATTACTCTTTAAAAAAATTTTCAGAAGAATTAAATAATTTTTTAAAATTTTAATAAAATTGTTTGTAAAATTTAATTATTTTTAAAATTTTTAATTAAAATTATTAAAAAAAACATTTTCCATAACAAAAATTTGTAGAAATACGTGACAGAGGGATTTTAAATATTAAAAAAGTGAGTGACATAATTTGTGAACGTTCCTAAAATTCAAATGAAATTTTAAAAACATTTCAATTATTTTCAAAAATTGTTCGCAATAATGAAATTATTTTCATAAATAGTAAAATTTGTCTTAGAATACAAATTATTTTCATTACAATTTTATCAAAATTTAGCAAAAGCATTCAATGATAATTTTAAAAATATATAAATGATATGAAGTAAACTAACAACTATCTATATTATGAATAAAGATGTTTCTATTTATTTACAGGTAACCAAAGGTCCTCTCAGAGAGCGGGCAGATGGGAGCAAGCGAGAAGGAGATACTGGAATGTCAACCGATCAACTAAATATGCGAAATTTCTGGTTGATCTTTTCGACCAGAGTAGTTCGACCTTTGCACACAAACGAGGAAGAGGTCGTGGACGTAGACATCAACGTGGACTTGGACGTGGACGCGGATATGGACGTGGACGTTTACATTAAAAATTAATTACAAATTATTATTACTTTAATTGAAATTAATTTAAAAATATTTAATTCTTACAAAATGAGACTTTTTTATTTAAAAATATATAAAATAAAACACATTAATTAGCTATAAATTTAGACAAATTAATTCATTTTCCATTGGCTGCGAATTACCTAAATTGTTGCTTGGGTGTTGTTGAACACCATCCTTATTGATGGAGAATTTTAAATTGACTTTTAAATAGTAGCAGATCAAAATTGAGGAATTGAGGAAAAATGAAGTTTAAATGGATTTTCTCTCATTCTTATATTGTTCTGGAGAAAGTTAGTTGATAATCGAATTATTCAAAGAATAAAAAAAGTTTACCTAAATTAATTATGAAATTCACTTTTTTAAAATTCAATTTTACTAATCTTTGACTATTCGGAAATTCCAATACATATATATATATATATATATATATATATATATATATATATATATATATATATATATTCTAAAATAAAAAATAAAATTAATTTTCGATTAATTAAAAAAATAAATTAAATTAAAATTTTTCAAAAAAACATTGCTATTATTTGTAACTTTTCCAAAATTTAATTATTTTATAGTATTTTCGAATAAAATTCTTGTCTAAATCAGTTATTTTTAATAATTTTTGGAAAATTCTTCTATGAGTAAATTATTTTTAATAATATTGATCGTTTTTGCTTCCTCGTGAGGAAGCTTTGTAGTCGTTTAATTTACAAAATTTTTAAAAATCCTTTTGACAAATTTTCTTCTATATGGGACTATGTTATATAAGACCCTGAACAATTGTCCGGATGTATGTATGTGTGTGTGTGTGTGTGTATGTGTGTGTGTGTGTGTGGATCCCGATTTTTGTGAACACGATAACTCGAAGAGGTTTCAACGAATTCGGCTGAAAATTGCTAGGAATATTTATCATAAAAATATCTCGAAATGGATTGATGGACATTAAAAAATCTATTAAAAAATTTTTGTTTTTTACTTTTTTCAAAAAAAAAATTTTTTTCAATTTTTTTTTTAAATTGAATATTGAAGTTAATATACAATAAAATCTTCTTCTTTGCATCAAGACGAATCGATTGGTATATATAAAGTATAAATTGTATGATAGTTTATAGAGGTAATGACAATTAAAGCAAAAAAATTACCTTTTTTTATCAAAAATTTAGTTCTTTCATTAAAATTATATTCCAGTACAATAAGATTTTACTCATTTTTTTCAATAATCTTATCCGTTGCATTAAAAAGGATCGATTGGTATATATAAAGTATATATCAGACTCTCAGTTCATGTTTATTGGTTTTTAACCAATGATTTGGAAACTCCTTTAATCTTTTTTCTTTTTTTCATGATTTTTTCTCTATTATTATTTTGTTAAATTTGTTAAATCAATCCAAATACCTAATTATATATTATATTTTTATATAATTCATTATATATAAATAAATTATTAATACCTAAATTATAATAAAATAATAAATCCTAAAAAATAAATAATAAAAATTATTAATAAATTAATAATAAATGAGTTGAAATAAATATATAAATTACATTTATTAAATTCTAATTTTTCTAAACAATAAAATAAAATGTCTATTAGTAAATGGTCCTTATAAAAATAAAATATATATTTTAACATTTAGGATTTGCAAATTTCTCAATTGAACAATTCGCAAAAACATGGTGTAGAAGAGAAATTGAAAACAAACATTATCCAAGAAGTAATGTCTCAGAAAATAAAAAAAATTCAATTTCCACCACTGGAGAACCCACAAGAACAACGTGACCACATCAAATTTTTGAAAACAAACGTAGTAGAACAACTGGAAGATCAACAAAAGCAACTCGATAAGGAAAAGCAAGACCTGATTTGTGAAAAGATGCAATTTGAAGAAGAAAAAAAAATACTTGATAAAACAACAAGAAAAATTAGAAAAACAAAAAAAAATTCGAAAATCAATTAAAGGAAAAACAACATCTAATTGACACAACTGTAAATGAACTTAGAGTTGACAATGAAAAGCTCAAACTTGATCAACAAGATTTGGAAATGAAAAAAAAACAATTTGAAGAAGAGAAAGAAAAGTTTGAAATAGAGATCCAAAAAATCAGAAAAGAAACAGAAGTAAACCAACAACACTTACAGCAAAATTATCAACATGAAGGAATACAGAAACATAAATCACAATTTCAACAACTTATTCAAGAACACTTACAACAAGTACAGCAACGCACTGAAGAAGTTCGAAAATATATTCAACAAATTGAAAAATCAGAAGAAGAAGGAGAAACAGAATCAGATCAATCTAAAGCAACAGAAACTCAAAATATGAATCATCAACATGTAAGAATTAGAAAAATTTATATATAAATATCAAACTTGGTAATTGTCTAAAATAACCTACACTATTTACTACTTTTTTACGATTTGCTAAACTATTTGGATACTTTTTTTAAAATTGTGACACTAAAAGCTATTTTTTCTTACAATTGATCATTTTTACTGCTTTATATCTACTGAAAATTGAAATAGAAAATTTTAATAAAATTCTTTTAAATAATTCAGTTTTAAAATTAATTTCTCAAAAATATGCAATTGTTCTTAAAAATGTTATTAAATTTCTTTAAAAGAATTCAATTATTTTCAATGCAATTTCAAATAAATTTCTTAAAAAATATAATTATTAAAAATTTTTTTTTAATTTTTCGAATACAATCAATTATTTTTAAAATTTCTAATAAAGTTTTTTAGAAGTATCCAATTTTAAGGGCAGTTTTAATCTACACGTCAAAACTTGGCGAAAAACTTACCTCTTTCTTGCATTTTCCTCAAAATTTGGTTTCTACTGTTCAAACAGAAGCTCCATAAGAACTCCTTAAAGTACTGTTACCATTAATCAAAATTTAGGTCAAATTTGACATATTTTTTCTTAGGGTCATTTCCTTACGTCAAAATTTAAGTCAAATTTGACCAAATTTTTTACATATAGGTTACACACAAAAAATCCAGTCTCATTTTTGTTGCAACTCAAAATGAGTAGCGTATGATACTCATTTTGAGTAGGTTTTTTCTGTGTAAAAGATAAGACAAATTTAATCTAAATTTTAATATTAATTTTCAATAAATAAAACTTGTTATAAACTTACATTTATTCTTTAAAAATTCTATTAAAATTAATCATTTAAATAAATTCGAAAAAAATTTTAAATTACATTTACAATTTTAAATAACAGAAGAAAAGAAAATTTTATCAAAGATCCGTCCAGAATTCCTTCCGAAATTATCAGTACAATCCTTTATCTTTTGTACAAACTCCTGTTCAAAATGCATGGCAGCAGCAACAACTTTTACACCAACCGTTTCTTCTGCAACAGCCCCATGCTTTTCTAGCGCCAATGCCGGTTCCAATCAATCCAATAGTCAATATAAATTTAGAGTTTCTCTGTTCTCTTTCCAATTATTAATTAATTCTATAAATTTTTAAATGTGTATTATTATATATTATTATTATAACAAATAATAAGTATAATCTTTTTCATTTTACAGGCGCTACCAAATCAACAATTGTCGACAATTCAACGCACTTGGAATTAAAAATTTATTTCAGTTTTATTATCAAATGTTTAATCTATTTTATGAATTTGTTAATATTTGTTTCTAACTATTTCTAATTTTTTATAAAATTTTTTCTCTATTTTCAACAAAAATATTTTTTTAAATTTTGTGTCACATTAAAAAATCCTTGCTGTCAGTCAAGCTGCTATTAAAACCTTGGAAAACTGTTAAAAACATACAATTTGTATGAATAATAAAAAATCTACCAGTACACTCTTTTTACCAAGTAATTAATTCTCATCCCCGTGTAGAAATTTCGGTTCCTAGCAGGCCATGTTGAAATTAGTATAAGTTGCATTATGGGATAAAACTTGTTTGATAATATTTTATTTGCATTTTAAACTTTTTGAAAAAAAACTTCTTGTAATTAAAAAATAGAAATTATAAGCATTTTTTCATAAAGTTATTTAAAATTTTCTTAAAAAAATGTATTTACAAATAAATTATTTTTTTTAAAGAATAATTAAGAATAAGCCAGAAATGTTATGCCACACCGAGAATTTTTTCAACAAATTGAAAAAAGTTTTATTTTAATTTGTTTCTAAGAAGTGGATTTTTATTTTAATTTTTTAGATAATTATAGTGTTCTCTTAATTTGAATTAGTTAAAAATAATTTACTTGATAGTAAAAAATTAGTTACTGATTCAAATATAGAATGTAATTAAATTATCGAATTAATAGACATTTTATTAAATTTAACTGAGAATAAATAAATTTGTTAGAGTCACATTTTAATGAATTTATGTTTTTTAATGTGAGAATTAATAATTACAATTTTTATTAAATAATTTGAAAAAATACACACTTAAAGTTTTGTAATAATATTTAATTTTAGCAAAGTGTTGGGCAAAATATTTTTTTAAATTCTGAAAAATTTGATTTTTGAAATTTTTCTATTCTATTGTTTCAAAAAAATGGAATTTTATAAACAAATAATGGAAAATTTTTTAAATAATTGAAATTTCTTTACATTATATTACAAATAATTGAATTCTTTTAAAGAATTATGATTTAAACTTTTAACTAAAAAGTCCCTTTAAAATGTTTAAATCAATTTTTTTGCTTCTAAAAATTATATTATTTTATTTTTATTTACTAATTACAATTAAAAAATCTAAATTATGTTTTAATAAATTATATTTATTTCTAGAGAAAATTAAATTTGTATTATTTATTAAGTAAATAATTAATTATTTATTTAATATACTGCTTATTATTTTCAAAAATTCAAATAAAAATCTTTACAAGAATTTAATTATTTTTATAAATAATAAAATTCTTTGCAAAAATTTAATTATTATAAATATAATTTTAATAAAATTGAATAATCATATTTTAAATTAAAATTATAAACAGACATTTGCATTAGATTTATTTATATTCGATAACAAATAAATTTAAATTTGATGAGAAAAAAAACTAGAAAAATTAGGACAAAGCCGAGAATTTTGTCGAACGAAAATAGTAGATACCTTGATTTTAAACAATATAATTCATTTTTTATGAAAACTAAGGACACACTTAAGAAAATATGGGGCATTTCATGTCAAGTGATCAAGGTGGAGAAAAATTTTTCTCCAATCGTAGCAAAACTTGGGGCTTTTGTAGTACTCATAGATAGTAATTTTTCGTGAAAATGTTTTTTTACCTAGTCCAATATTTTCCGAGGGGGAGGGGGTTAAATTTTTGTGTTTTTCAGTACAATGCTTATTTCAATAATTTTTTACTCTTAAACAATTAAACATACAAATTTGACAAAGTACATTTTGGAAAGGTTTTTTCATGCTCTTTCGATTAGAAATAAGCATTTTGAAAAAAAAAATTTTTGACCCAAAAAAATCAAAATTAAAAATAAATTTCAATTTTTGGGGGAGAAAGACCCAATTTTTTTTTTTTTTTTAAACGAAAGCTGAGGTTTTTTCCTAAAAGGACATATAAATGGTAAAGTGGGACTAGAATGTTTAAACATTGAAAAAAAGAATTTTCTCCTAAAAGGAGCTTAAAACCGTGTTTTGAGCGCTCCGGCGAGTAGAAAACTCTTTTTTTCAATGTTTAAACATTCTAGTCCCACTTTACCATTTATATGTCCTTTTAGGAAAAAACCTCAGCTTTCGTTTAAAAAAAAAAAAAAAAAATTGGGTCTTTCTCCCCCAAAAATTGAAATTTATTTTTAATTTTGATTTTTTTGGGTCAAAAAATTTTTTTTTTCAAAATGCTTATTTCCAATCGAAAGAGCATGAAAAAACCTTTCCAAAATGTACTTTGTCAAATTTGTATGTTTAATTGTTTAAGAGTAAAAAATTATTGAAATAAGCATTGCACCAAAAGACCCCTTGATCACTTGACGCGGAATCCCCCATATACGAGTATTTATAATGAGCAGCAATCGAATAATAAATATTGGTACGTCACTTCTAACCTAAAGTGTAAGTAATGAGTACTTTGATACACATTTTGAGTTCTGTCCAGCAAAAAAGGTAAGAAATATATTTTGTATACATTTATTTTTTTCCAACAAATATTTTTTCATTTCATGTTAAAAAATTAATATTTTTATGTATTAAAAAATTTAAATAAAAAATTTTTTAAAATAAATTTACTAAATAAATCAATTTATTTTTATTATCAATTTTATTGCAAAATGAAAATTTTTTAAGAATTCAAAAATTTTAATAAAGAAAATTAAATTAAAGTTACATTTATTTGTTATATTGTTTATATACTAATTATTTATTTTATAATGAAATGATCCTTTTTTTGAATTCACAGTGGGTCCACTCAATGAATTTAGCTGGGATACTTAACTTTACAAACTTGACTGAAATACGCCACCTGGATGAGGTTTTGGTACTAATATTTCCACTATTATAACCCCGCAATATATTCAAATTCAAAAACTATTAAATTCTTAAAAATATGTTTAAATTTATTAAAATGTTTGTAAAAAGACAAGAATGCATTATTATTTCTGAAAAAATATAACATTTATTCATAAATTATCTACTATATGTAATACATGTAATACAAAATTATATCAATTTTAAATAAAAATATTTGTTTATCACTTTTCAAGCAGATACAATTAATATCGTGTAAATATAAATATCGTATTCCACGGTGGTCTTGAATCAACTTTGAATGAAATGTCTTAGCACATCATTTTTTTTTGCTGATTTGGGTTATTTGCATTCTAAATAATGTGTAAAAAATTTATAGCCCATAACTTGCCGAGCCGTTTTTATATTTATTATATATAACCTTTTCGTTAATTTTTTTTCTGTACAGTAACTGGTATAATTTCCGTAAATTGGCAAAAATATGTGCCTTAACATGTATTGTAATATTTAAACAAAACTGACTTATTGTGTCAGAAATATTATTTAAATTGTTATATTATATTATTTAAAATTAAAGAAAAGTATTAGGGTCAGTTGGGGTAAATCCGGACAGAGGGCAAATACGGACAAAAGGTGTTGGATCTTAATTTACAAATTAAAAATTCAGTTCGACGTCAATATTTTAAGCTCAGATCCTTTAAAAGAGATTCTGACTACTTCCATGATTTTATCTCGACAATTGTGAACAGGATAATTTGAAAACTTAGGGTAAATCTGGACAGAGCTTCTATTACATTTTAAAAAGTGGTGTAAGTAGTGTAATTCGATTAATCTTTAAAAAAGTCCGGCATATTGGATCCGGCATTTTGAATTTTCAAAATCTGACTTTGTATTCGTATTCAATGATCCCAAAAACTTTTCTTTATCAAGTTTTATTAAAATCCATTAAAATTTGTTAAAGCTATATATGTTTTGATTATTACTTTTTGAATCGTTAATTGATTAACTTTTATGATACTACAACACTTAACTGATTCAATTTTTGTACATCTAGTATGAATTTTTTTCAAGTTGTTCTATCCCTTAATAGAGTAGTAGACTTAAGATAACTTTATTTTAAACCTTTCTTAGAAACTAAGCTGTCAGGATTTACCCCAAATTTAAAGAAATTTTCTGAATCTTGGGGTAAATCCGAACAATAAAATGTAAAAAATTAAATATAAAATTTTATAAAAAATAAAAAATTAATCTAGGGACCTAAAAAAAAATAATGCAGTATAAAACGAAAGAATTGCCTTTTATTATAAAAAAAACTTACGTCATTTGTGAAAAATAGGTATTTTGTCCGGATTTACCCCAACTGACCCTATTTTAATTAATATTATGCTTAAATCCATAATTTGATACAAATATGAAACATTTTAAATAAAAAACTGATGATTTTTTTTCAAAATGAGTTTTCTCAAAAACGGCTCGACAAGTTATGGGCAATAAATTTTTTACACATTATTTAGAATGCAAATAACCCAAATCAGCAAAAAAAATGGATGTGCAAAGACTTTATATTCAAAGTTGATTCAAGACCACCGTGATTCATATAATGTTATGTACACATTAATTATTAAATACAATAATAAGACCTTTAATAAATCAAGAATATCAACAAAATTAAGTTTACGAAATATAATTAAATTGAATAATTGCTAATTAATTTTTGGTAGGTATTTTCTCAATTACATTTCTTAAGAAGAAAATTTTTCGGAAAAATCATTTTATGGAACACCAATAAGAAATTCTTATCATTATTTCCATTAAAATAATTAAAAATAATTAATGTGAAATAATAAATAATTTGATCAAATTAGTCAAATTAATAAAATCATTAAATTAATAACCAATAAGCGAATACCCTAGACTTTATGTGTACTTCCTTTCGAAATATTATAGGTGAGATAAATAATAAATAAAATTAGTTTGTTTTAAAAAAACAGGTAAGAATTATTTCAACTAATTGAATTAAAACAATCGATTCCACAGTCGGCATTTTATCTTTCATAAGTAGGAACCACTAAACCGAAGGTCTTTTTCTGAAAGGTAATAGATTGTTATTATTAAAAGAATTGTTTAAATAAAATAAAATTATATTAATTTAAATTTATTATGTACGAACTGGTTTTGCACTGCTTCTTTAAATCTTCTAGAAGCTAAGTAATGCTCGTGAGCAAGGTTTTCTACACGACTTCCTTTGCTTGCTAGTGTTCGACCTGATAAGATTCCATTTATGTGAATACACCATCGAAGAATGCAGTTCAAGACGATGCATTCATTAAACCTTTTTGCAATTAATAAACGATGATTTTGACAAGTGATCCATTCGAAATCGATTTTGGGTTTTAAATAATGTAAAAGAACCTCTCGTAAATTATGTGACCACGCAATCCTAGGCAAAATATTATTTAATAGATTTACAGCTTTAGTAAATCGACGTTCGAAGTACTCTGCAGCTGCAACATTAATTAATTGCATATTGTTTTCTTCCAGAAGACAAAAAAATTCATTTCTTCTATTGTCACAAAAGAAAACGTTTTTGCATTCAGTACAATTTGTAGTATCTTTTAATGATACAAGAATGGATCTAGCTAGTTCTGCAGCTGATTTAACTCTTGTTGCAATTCGTAAAGGTGACCAACTCTCTTGACAAGGTTCTCGTGGATGAGGTGCGTCATCTAACTCTGAGGAACGATTACCACTAGCTTCTGTGTTTAAATTTACCTGTTGTATAAAACTACCTAAAGAAGCTAATGGCGTAGCATTATCATTTAAGCAATTGGCGCCAATGGAATGTTTGGAAGTAAGATTTGAGATCAGTAAGGCCTTATAAGATCCCTCTGTTGGGAAACAAGTTGGAGTATTATTTCGACACCCATTACTTCTAAGACTTCCGAAAAAGTTTTCAATGGGGTCCTGGTTAATATGGCCAGTTTTCATAAATTTGAAACTCTTCGTTTTTAATATTTTCCATAATTCTGGAAATCCTTCCAGATTATACATCCAATTGACGAATGAAGGTGGATCTGGTTGAGGAATCTTCTCTTTTTTTGAAACGTAACGCATATTACGAATTTTACGTAAACAATTTATCCAAAATTCCAAATGGGGACTCGCATCAGTCACTACTTCGAGCAAGGGTTTCTCTTTAACAATAGAATCGTTTTTACTCTTCGTTGCATTAAACGAGTCAAATCTTTGATCTGAAAAGTCTGCATATCTAGCATTGTGAATGGCACATTTTTCCATTTCCATCGGTCCGTCAGATGTATTAATTGGTCCTGTACAATATATCGAATAATTAATTAATAACACATATCGAAACTTTATACTGGAACGTCCTGGAGATATCCATTTGTTCACGGTGGTTTTGGTATTCCTGTGATATCCTTGCTTCGAAAGCAAATGGATTTCCTTAGGACGTCCCGGAGATATCCTGAAATATCCGTTACTATGAGAGAACTTATTGTACGCAGGACAAACAAACTTTTAAATATTCATTATTTGCTTATTTATTTATATATTTCTTATTTTATTTGTCTATTTGTTATTATTATTTATTCATAGTTTTTAATTTTATTATTTATTATAATTTAAATTTTTTTTATAAATTATGGAAGTTAAAACCCAAAAATTTTGCAGAATTTTAAAAAATTACAAACCATTAAATTTTGCTGTTGTTTCCAACCATTTCGCCATAGAGCGACTAAGGACTTGTCTACAAACTGAGACCTTCATTTTTCGTATTACTCCAAATTTGACATGCTGAATTGTTATTTTGGGAATATTGCGATACATTTTGTCACTCTTTACGTCCATTTCATAGGCCTGCTCAAAATGCTTCCACTGAACAAACTGCCTTTCAGGAATTAAGTTTTTTTCAGCGTCTTTATAATTCACTTCTAGGTCTTTGGTAAGCAAATTATTGCGATCACCTTTGTCTAAGTGTGGAGTATCAAACAAGGCCACGACTTTTATGTTGCAAATTTCTATTACAGCCCTATATGGACCTGAAAGATTAATAAAAAATAAAGTATATCAAGTATATGTATGTAATTTTGACTAAATAATCTGAAGAGGAGTAAAATTGTATAATGTTCCACGTGTAGAAATTTTGCAATAGCCCTGATCGGAACCAGATTAGTAATGAAACACCTTTCCAGATGTGGTCCTGGTCAGGAAAGCAACAATTCAACAATTTCTCGTCCTGTTGAACTGACTATAATCTGGAGGGCGTTTCATTTTAGCTACTATGGCCAAAATATGACAATTTCTACACAACTCCCTAAATCAAAGTTGGAGTGAACATAAAAAATCTCCAAAACTTTGAAAATGAATATTGTAAAAAAGAATATTATATTTTTGATTTACAAGGTTCAAGTTCATTTCGCAGACAATTTCCCACGTATTCACATCGCAACTCTTTAATTGCCTTCACATTAGAGGTTCCTTGATCGCATACAGTAACAACAAGCTCTAATCCTGCATCTTTCAATAAATTGACGTTTTCCTTAATACATGAGATTAATTGTGCATAGGTTGTTTGAGAATTGCAAAAATAATACGAAAGAGGAAATTTTGTATTTTTTAATAACCCTCTAACCATGAATACTAGCACATGATCAGCAAATTTACATGTCCTTCTATTTCCGAAATCTTCGAATCCAATAATTTTATCTTTTTTGTAATCGTATGAAAGGTGTGCTTTCAAGTGTGCCTCATCCCACATCAAAAGTGATACTTTTTCCCTTTCATCCTTCATACTATCAGCAGTCTGTTTTAAAAGATCTCGGATATTAGTGTTTATTCCTGTGTCCAATTCAATTTTTGATACGTGTCTTTTTACAGTTGATACAGAAGGCAATATAAATAGGGAGTTCATTAATCTGTATGCTGAGGGTGACCGTTTATATATCGATAAGGCTAACAGTTTTTCTTCTTCAGTGAATCTTCTGCCTTTTGATTCCTTGTTTGCATTGCGAATTTGCATTTCGACCAAAGTTCTTTGTGAACTAGATAGATTCTGAAGTTTTTTATAAAACGTAATATACTTGGACACCTCCTTTGCTTTATTCTGAAGTCCACATAGAGAATAAAACTATTTAATTACTTTTCTTTCTACTACTATTATTATTATCTTTATTATTATTAATTATTTTAATTAATAAAACTAAAATAATATTAAATAAATAATATTGAAAAAAGACTATAAATTATATACAAGACATTTTTTCTAAATTTCAAACTTTTTTAAAATTCAAAGTAAATCTATTATTAAAAGTTTAAGATTAAAATCTTTCTTTTGTTGATACCTGTTCGATTTAACTTTTGATCTAGACAGTTTTTTCCTTAATCTTAAGACTTCCAGGTATATTTTGTTAGCCCTCAGTGACAAATCTGATAAATCGCTTTGTTTTTGTATTAATCGTTTCTTCCAAGTTCGATTTTTAACAACTTTTGAAGTTTTGATTTGGAAGAAGGTTGATCGATTTGGAATGAATTAGAAACTTCATTACAATTTGATTATATCGGTTCACTCTCATCAGAAATTATGTTTTCATTACATAATGATTTTTCTGTAAAGGACCCCGCACAAAATGCATTGGAATTGGCTTACCGTTAATTTTCTTCAAATTTTCAGAATTAGTAGTTCTAAGTGTCCTAATTAAAGATATAATTTTGTTAAACTCAAAACTTCACTTGTTTGGCTGAAAACAGGGGGTGAAAGTACCCCCTGTCTAAGGCATGAAATGAACATTTCAGTGCTTTTAGCCAAATAAACCATTATTTTTGGTAAGTTTAATGTCAGAAGTCACCAATATACATAAAGAGAGAACTCTTAATGTTAAACAAATAAAAATGTAAAATATCAACCCTCAAAAACTACCCCTTGTACAGTTAAAACCATATAGAAAAGGAAAAAACTATTTTAATCACAGAAAATATTTTTATAAATAAAATATTGACTTTTCATTTACTAATACATATGAGATGTCATATTTACCCTTACAAACAATCCCAACAACAACAACAAAAAGCAACCCCTTTTATATTTTAAATAAATCCAGTAAACCAGATAAATGAACAGTTTAAACAGAGAAAGACTTTTGAAAATCGACTGGAAGTAATTATTTAATCTTCCGTGATTTTCAGTGCAATGTTCAAAATAAAAAAGTACCCTTATGAAAAAAACAACCCCTTAAGATTTAAAGTGAAAAAAGTAAAAAATCCATTTCAACCAAAGAAAACTATTAAAAATAGTAAACAGTTTATTATGTTTAAAAATCTTATAGTATGTAATTCTTGCCTTTAAACTGTATTGACTATATATGTGTTTTCGTGTGAATGACGCCAAATGGTGAAAGGGTAGGAACACCAGTGCGAATATCGATATGTACAATAGTATAAAGTAAGTATAGCATAAGCAGTACATACAATCTTCCTAATATCATATGGCTCCGTCTTTGTGTTGTGTTCTGCGCACGAAAGACTGCGCCTGATATTATTTTGAAGATGGTCCCTTTCGCTTTGGAGCGTCACATATATGTTTTTTTTCATCAGCTCATGACATTGCTTGAAAGGCAACATTTGTTACCAGCTTACTGTATATCCTACAATATCTGGATTAAGAATATGTTAATCATTGTTTAAAATATTGTAGCGTCGAATATTTAAAATAATATTTTATTTTTGTTACATGTAGGAGGTAGTTTCTTTAACAACTACAAACATAATAAACTGTTTACTATTTTTAATAGTTTTCTTTGGTTGAAATGGATTTTTTACTTTTTTCACTTTAAATCTTAAGGGGTTGTTTTTTTCATAAGGGTACTTTTTTATTTTGAACATTGCACTGAAAATCACGGAAGATTAAATAATTACTTCCAGTCGATTTTCAAAAGTCTTTCTCTGTTTAAACTGTTCATTTATCTGGTTTACTGGATTTATTTAAAATATAAAAGGGGTTGCTTTTTGTTGTTGTTGTTGGGATTGTTTGTAAGGGTAAATATGACATCTCATATGTATTAGTAAATGAAAAGTCAATATTTTATTTATAAAAATATTTTCTGTGATTAAAATAGTTTTTTCCTTTTCTATATGGTTTTAACTGTACAAGGGGTAGTTTTTGAGGGTTGATATTTTACATTTTTATTTGTTTAACATTAAGAGTTCTCTCTTTATGTATATTGGTGACTTCTGACATTAAACTTACCAAAAATAATGGTTTATTTGGCTAAAAGCACTGAAATGTTTATTTCATGCCTTAGACAGGGGTACTTCACCCCCTGTTTTCAGCCAAACAAGTGAAGTTTTGAGTTTAACAAAATTATATCTTTAATTAGGACACTTAGAACTACTAATTCTGAAAATTTGAACAAAATTAACGGTAAGCCAATTCCAATGCATTTTGTGCGGGGTCCTTTAGATGTAGATGGTGCCAGAGAAACTCCATTGTCTATTGTGCAATTCGATGTTTCTACGTCATTATTCACAGGAATTACTACTTCCACATTATTTAATGATATATTCATTTCTTGGCTTAATGCAAATTGATCATATGAAGCTGAATGAACAACTTTGACTTTACGGGCATAACATTTCAACTCTTTGGATCGTTCAGGATTTGTGGGTGTTTCTAAATTTGTTTGTTCAGATAGTGTAGGATCTTCTAATGTGGATAAAAATTCGACTTCAGTTGATTGGCATGCCTCAGCGGGAGAATAATCAATTGACATTTCACATGAAGGACTTTAGTTTTCAATTCTTTGAGGAAGAAGTAACGTTGGTACAGCTTGGTCTTTTAAGCGAGGTCTTACAAACGTCGTTATCCAACTATCTTCCGAAAAATGCTTATAGCATACCCGGTATTGCCTTTTACGAATGTCTTCATAGGTCATTAAATTGAGCTTTTGATTATTAATTGCTTTTAACCATTGGTCACCAATTGATAAATTTAAGTTTAAAATAACCATTATTTTTTGTGGTATTTATTAATCTACAATAAACTGTTTAATTAATTATTTACATTTACTCAATAATTTAATTTAATTTAAAATATTTTTCAACTAATTAATGATAATCAATTATATAGCCTCAAATAAATAAATTAACATAAAGAATATGTGTGAAAACTACTAAATTTTTCAATATACAATTATAGTGAATCATAAATTATTTTGGAGTTTTTTAATTCCAGTAATA
The DNA here is from genome assembly GCA_032872475.1 of Leptopilina myrica (nomen nudum). Taxonomy (NCBI): domain Eukaryota; kingdom Metazoa; phylum Arthropoda; class Insecta; order Hymenoptera; family Figitidae; genus Leptopilina; species Leptopilina myrica (nomen nudum). Next base: position 26,937,090 of record CM065463.1, on the reverse strand, counting down.
AATTTAAATAAAATTATTATCATTGTAATGAAACGTTTTTTAAAAATTTGAACTATTCGATATACTTACCTTTTTTGTATTTCTTTTAATTCATAAAAAATTAATCAAATCACACATGTTCAACACTTCAATTAGTATATTCCTGGAATTTATTTTGAATTATTATATTTAATTTATACAATTTTTAAATCCATAACAAAATTGAATAAATGAAAATAAAAAACAAAGTATTTGACAGGAGAATACATTTGAAATTGCTGCTAAGTGACGCTAGCGACGTCTGGGGGAGGTAATCGTAACCATTTTTCTGTACCCCACTTAATTTCATTGAGTGGACCCACCGTGTTTGAATTCAATAATTTGTATACTCAGTAATTTTCAAAGCTTGTGGTCATGGTAACGAATACGTTAACTAGTGTTTACAAAATGTCATAATTATTATTTTCCATGTTAGAAAATTTTAATTTTCGAAAAAATACATTTAACACATCGAATTTAAAAGAGTAAAGTGTGAAAGTTGTGAAAAATAATTAAAATTTAAATCTGACCCAATATTTTAACATTCGAAGTAATTGTGCAAAAATATAGAAAACGAGGTTAGTTATTTTTCAGGTTATTTTGAAATTTTAATCAGAAAACTAATTTATTGCTTATTGAAAAAATTTTAATTTTTCCAATTAATTTATTAAACTTTTAAAAAAGTTTTTAAATTCGATGTTTATACTTTTTTGAATTTTGATTTCTCATAAGGTGTTTTATAGTGGTGTCAATTTATAAATTTCGTAGAATCAATTATTTTTTGAAATTTTTAAATGTCATATATTTATTTCGACTTAACGGTGTTGCAGGTCGAGAACTGGGTAGTGTTGCCAACCCACTTCCCCTACTATCCTGTATTTTTTCACTTTGATCACTTTTTAAAAAAAAACTAAGCACTTAATCGAAAAAGTGGGCCTTTACTGGGGAGCGAAATTAAATAAAGAATTAGTGGAAATTTATTTTGTATCGATACGATATTTCTACGAGCCACAATCCTATTTCTACGATTGCAATTGACAGATGTACACTGTAAAAAATCCTAAGAAAATTACACAGACTTTGGGAAAAGTGACGCTTTAAATAAGGTTATGTTGCCACATTGAATGCGGCACTTTTCCCAAAGACTGTAAAATAGCCACATTTAATGTGGGTAATATTCTTAGGATTTTTTACAGTGTAGGTGACTTGATCTGGGGATAAAATGGCCGCACAACAGAAAGGTGGAGTAAGGCGGGTTGCCTACGTAAAGGCATAACAGTATGATAAAACAGGGCAGTAACTTTTATTTTGTTGAGAATGATTAAAACAATATTTGGCAATAATAAAAATTAATACAAAAGGCATAAATAAAGGGATTTTTGTTTATAAAAATATACATAATATAAAATATGTTAAATTAAAACGAAAAATATTAAAAACCTTTTTATTTTAATTTAAAAAAAAATTTTTTTTGATTAAAACAATATTTGGTAATAAAAAAATTAATACAAAAAACATAAATAAAGGGATTTTTGTTTATAAAAATGTACATAATATAAAATATGTTAAATTAAAACAAAAAATATGAAAAACATTTTTTTTTTAATTTTGTTATTCATTAAAATAATGTTTTAAAAAGATTAAAAATTAAATTGTTTATTAATACCTCTAAAGGTACAATTCATTAAATTGTAATTAATAAAAATATGGAAAATGACAAATATGCAAAATTTTTCGTCCACGAGAAAACGCGGCTTAGCTCCCAAGCGTGAATTTCACAGGGCAAGTGATTGAAGTAGAAGCAGAACGAAAAAATGCGTACAAAATAATGTTTTTAAAACGTTAATTGTCGAAAGTAATTTACTTTTACAAAATCGGTCTTTTGCATTCATTCAACAGTATATTAATTAATTTGAAGGTTTTGGAATAAAAAAGAGAAATTATACAAATTACTGTCCTCATTTGAAAAAAAATAATATTGTAGTAAATAATATAAAAAATTATATATATAATCAAAATCATGTAATATTTTTTTATTTCATTTTATGCTAAGCCAAAAGTTTTTTATTAAAAGATTTTATTTAACAAATGCCAAAAAGCGAGATTTTCTTATTTGTGTAAAAAAAATTGGAAAATTATTAACCAAAATTTTACGTATATTATTTTGTTAAAAAGTTTGTAATTATTTTCAAAAATAATAATATTTATCACAAGAATGCAATTATTTAAAATTTTTTAAATTACCTAAACTCTTGTCAGAAATTCAATTATTTTCAAAAAATCTAAAAAAAATTATGGTCTACATTTCCAATAACCTTTATAAATAAATAACAATAATCTTGGACAAAGTTTAATTATTTTGAGGAATTTAAATAAAATTCATTACAAAATTCAATTACCATTTTATAAATAATAGTATTCATCACAAGAATTCAAATATTTTCAAAAATTTTAATAAACAAGTTGCATATCCAGATGTTCATTACATAAACATTTTGCTTCCTCCCCAGGTGGTACACGATAACTAAAAGGCATCAAAATGTTAACATCTACTCAAATCGATAACTAGAAGTTATCAAAAAGGAAAGTGTGCCCGCTGGGTCTTTACGATAAGAAGAAAATAAATTTCTAATAAAAGTGTGAATTTTTCGCCTTTAATTGTGATTAATTTCGTAAATTCAAATACAATATATACTTTATATATATATATATATATCAAACGATCCGTTTTAATGCAAAGAATAAGATTTTTGAAAAAAATAGTAAAATTTCATTGTACAACAATATAATGTTGATGAAAGAACTAATTTTTTGAAAAAAATGGGAATTTTTAAACTTTTATTGTCATTAACTCTATAAAATCTCATAAAATTTATACCTTATATTGACCAATCGATTCATCTTGGTGCAAATTTGAAAATTTTGTAAATTTAACGACTGCAAAGCTTCCTCACGAGGAAGCAAAATCATGTCAAAATTTCAATTATTTTCAAAAAAATTCTTATTTCGATGATTTTTAATATTCGACTAAGTTTATAAAATTTCCCAATAAAATTTAATTATTAAACAAATGTTTTTTAAAAATTCTACGAAAACTTTCAATTTTTTTTAAACAAATTTTTTTTACGTTAACGAGGGAACCAGCAGGGGCTTCGCTCATAGCCCTTACGGATACCCATCTCAAAAATTTATCCAAGTTCCAAAAAAATTTAGTTCAGAATGCATTAAATTACATTTCAAAGCACCCGAAATTGGATCCATCATTTTGATTTTTCTAAAACAAACCTCAGATTTGTAATCAGGGACCCGTAAAACCCCCCTCTACCGAGTTTGGTCAATTTAAATGAATAAATAAATGTATTCATCTAAGGGTTAATATATAGGGAAGAGTGGGGCAAGACGGGGTACTTAAGGTTTAAAACGCAAAAAAATGAAAATTATCGAATTCATTTTTCATTATTATTTTTAAATATCATCTTTGGGAATCATAGGCCAGTCGTTGGGTCGAAAAAGTGCACAAAAATGCAACCTAAAAAGTCTCCGTGGTTTATTGTAGTTTGGGGGCTCCACATAAGAGCCCCAGAGTTTGCTGTCGATTATCAGTTGCAAAAAATAGTGTAAACAATCGTCAAAGTTTGGAAAACGTGGTTTTTCGATGACCGACGCTACGGGTTACATTTTAGAGGAAAAAATTGTTATTGAAAGTTGTAGAGCTTGGAAATAGCTTTCAAATGACTGGTCATACGTTAAAAAATATTAATTAGTTTAATTGCAAATGAATTTAAACCATTAAAAATAGCACTTTTTTAATTGTTTAATAACACTGTAGACGGTTTTTGTTGTTCCCACGATAACTCTTGAAAAACTTATCAGAACGTGTTTAAATTTAACACACATATAGGTGGTGTAAAAATGAAGGCCATGTTCGTTAACTCAATTTTCAAAGTTATAGTTCACGCATAGAAAGAGTTTGCTGTGGCAGCGAACATTTTGCTGCCACAGCAAACCTTATTCGTTGAAATAGGGACAGCGAAAAAGTTCGCTGTGAGATCAAACAAACTCGCATAAATTTTTACTAATGTTTGCTGCCACAACTAACATGTTCGCTGCCTCTGCAAACTTCTTAGTTGTGGTAGCTAATTTTCAGAAATTTCACAGCAAACATCTGTTTACTGCTGGAGCTAATTTCTTTTTTTCCGTGTTCCTTAAATGGTAAAAAAAACTAAAAAAAATCCCAAAATAATACTGAAAATCGAATTTTTTAAAGAAATAAAAGTTAATCAATTGATTTTAACCTATTTGCACTCTAATATATACTTAAAAAACAATTTTAGGGGAGATTCGGGTAGCCCCGGACACTTAAGCTTTTTGGTGAATAATTTGTGTTTATATTTTTGAAATATTAATTAAATTTTTTTATGTAAAACAGAATGCTTCTTTCAACCTTTAGCATAAATTCATTTGCAAAATAATCAAACCTTTTAGGAAAAAATTGAGGAAAAATATGAGTATTAAAATTCTAACCTTCAAAAATTTGTCGGGTAGCCCCGGACATACACGAAAACATTTTATATTTTAATTATTGGACTTGATAAACTAACATCAAATTATATCTACAGCAATGAAAATAAACCACGTAATAGAAAATAAATTGAAAAATTTATTTAAAATTCACAGAAAGTCAACATAAAAAAAGTTTTATAAGACGTTCAATGTGACGTTCATAAATGATCTAGAGTGTCCGGACATTTTCAGATTTTTTGAAAATTTATGTTTTTTAATAAAAGAAAATAAAAAACCTCAGTCAATATTTCAAAAATAAAAGTTAAACTGTATTATATATCATTTGTAATTTATTTCAATAGCAAAAACACATTATTCTCTAAAAAATTAATAGTGTCCGGGGCTACCCACTGTCCGGCGTTACCCGAATCTCCCCTATACACAAAAAAAGTCGTAATTTCCAGAAAAATCACTCTCTATATATATTTTTTGTGCGCTTTTTAACAAAAAATCAATATTCCGACTCCATTATCTCCGACATTTTTGCATATGCAATTTTGTCACCAGAGACTTTTTTTGCCGCTTTGCATCAGCTACAACTTTGCTATTGACAACCAAAATTTGGTTTTTTTAAACTTTTCAAGTTATTTGTCGTAATTTTTTTTAAGTTTTTGGACCCGACCATTCTTAAAACTTTTAATAAAATCTGTATTTTATAGTAATAGCTAAGAACAATTTTAACTATTTATTTTAAATTTTTGTTATTTTTTGCATTATAACAGAATACTAGCATAGGATACGCGCGCTAAAGCGCGCGTTCACATTCTATTTCAATTGTTAAAATAATTATGATCACGATTTAAATTACAATTTACATTCTCATTCATTTTTATTATTAAATTTAAAAAAGTAGTTAATTGTACCAAAACAATTATTATCACAGTGTTTCTAATTTTTACAAATAAAATCAAACTTATATCACTACGCAGTACAAACATAGCTTAACAACAATGATCATTAAATGAAAATCATAATGATTTATATTATTTATTTCCAAAAAATCAGAATTTTATTGAAAGTCCTAATTGAAAAATTAAGAAAAGAAATTATTCAAATTTTTTTACCTTTTTCTCAATACAATTTAACATTCTGTAATATAATTTAAAAAAATTTTTATAATAAATATGCATAATTTCTCTTTCTCAATGACAATTATTTTGAAAATATTCAAATTTTTCATTAAAAATAGAGAAAAAATTTTTGCAGATTTTCTATTTTATAAATTTTCATCATTTTCACCTAATTTTAAACATTGACACAACACCTTATCGTTCGTTCAAAGAAAACAAACTTCAATCCAGTCTTGAAAATAAAAATTCAATGAAAATCATGTTAAATTTCTTATAATTTTTCATATTTATTAAATAATTAATTAGTAGAGTGCCCAAGGAAATTCCAATTAAAATAAATTTATAATTTTAAAAGAAATCAACTTTAAGGGGTCAATCGCAGTTGTAGTACTTAATCGAAGGATTTAAAAGGAAAAAAATATTTTTAAAAAATGGCGACCTGCCAAAGTTGCATTATTAAAAAATACTAAATAATTAATTCTTATTATTTATTAATCAATATTTATTTAAAAAATTGTGATAAATAAATAGAAAATTGTGCAAAAAATACTACAAATTTTGTAAAAACAATATGATTGTCAAAATTAATTACAAAATGAAAGTTTTTTTAATAAATCGTCGCTTGGGGGTAGCAACATGCCGACTCATCTAAACGGTGAAAAAGATGCCGTTTCAAAAAGAAAAGTAAAAAACATGCCATTTCGCGAAAGCGCTGAGAAACATCCCAGTGTGCACGTACTATAACTGTTCTAGACCAAAAAAAGAACAGTGTTCTAGAATAAGTGTTATAATTTTATTATAGAACAGTTCTAGAGCTTTGTTCTAAATTTGTTCTGTATTTGTTCTATAACAGATATGTAACATTTGTTCCAAATTAGTTATACAATTTTGATGTAACATTGTTCCTACAGTGTTCTAGAACACTGTTACAAAAATTTAATATAACTGTTCTTTCACTATAAACTCGTGTTTATTTTCACTACACGGAAAAATGTTATTATTAAATTTTATAAAAGTATTTTACAAGTGTAGGACAAAATGCGACAAAGGAAAATTTTGTTATCAACAAAACTTACACAGTAAATCTTATTTTAAGATCGGTCTTAAATTCAGCACTGTCTGCTATAATGTTAAAGGATACAAAAATGTTGTATCTTAATTTAAGGCTGCTTTCCTGCTTTAAAATAAGACTTTCTTTTTACTGTAAAATTTTAACAAAACGTACCTATATAAAATTTAGTAAAGTTATATTAAAATTTGTTAAAAGTTTTCGATATTTGATATAACTTTACTAAATAAAGTATAATTTTATTAAAGTTTAATACTTCTAATATAATAACTTTCTTTCCGTGTATAGTGCAGCCGCGTTTTTGCATGAATTACAAAAAATCTTTTGAATTTAGATACTTAGAAAGACTCGTATCGATAATTTGTGAAAAATTAAATAATTTTTCACTGTCAGCTTGCATAAATTTTCAAAATTTTTAAAAACATTATTCACCAAGAATAACATCAAATATTTAGGGGAGAGTGGGGCAAAATGGGGTAGGCGGGGCAAAATGGGGTACCTATGTGTTGGGCCATGCCGGGTGGTATTTAATATTCATTGAACTACTTAAAAACGTTATATTATGCATATTTAACAACTTTCCGCAGAAAAGTCAAATTTTTGTTTCGGGGTATTATGCTATGGATGTTTCACTATCGATATATCGATATTTTTCATTATCGATGTTTTTCTGTTAATTTCTAGTAAATATTGCTTGTTTTTTCATAATAATAATGAATCTTATTTTTTGTTTGTATTTATAATCTCTTACAACAAGAATTTAACAAATTTTGAAAAAATATTCCATGTTTTGTATGGTAATTTGATAACACCCCATTTTGCCCCACATACGGGGCAAAATGGGGTTTTTGCACCGTCTCAGAAAATGGGATATAAGTTCTTTCAAAAATTTTTTTTCCCGCTATGATCATAATTTTCTCAAACCCAAGAGTACAAAGAAGAATTCTGATGATTAGTTGAATCGATTTATTCGTTTGGTTCTCTGTAAACTATTCATATTATATTAATAATATTATATTAATTATAAACAATTAATGATTAATTAATTAATTTATAATTATTAATATTATTATATTAATTGTTTATTTATTTAATATTATATTTAATATTAACGGTTGAAAAGGTATGTTCTTCATCGTTCGTTTAAAGAAGAGATGTTTCTCAGCACTTTCGCGAAATAGCATGTTTTTCACTTTTCTTTTTGAAACGGCATCCTTTTCACCGTTTAGCTGAGTCGGCATGTTGCTGCCCCCAAGCGACGAAATGTTGATGGAGAAATATAAATAGTTCAAATTACTTTATTTTTTATTCGATTTTAAATAAAGAAATAGAAATTATGGAAATTTTTTATTAATTTTTAGATGAAATTAATTCTTATTATTTATTAATCAATATTTATTTAAAAAATTGTGATAAATATATAGAAAATTATGCAAAAAATACTACAAATTTTTGTAAAAACAATATGATTGTCAAAATTAATTACAAAATGAAAGTTTTTTAAAAAAATATTGATGGAGATATATAAATTGTTCAAGTTACTTTATTTTTTATTCGATTTTAAATAAAAAAAAGAAATTATGCAAATTTATTTATTAATTTTTAGATGAATCTTATAATAAATTAATTTTTAGAAGGTTAAAAAATTAAATCTTATTAAAGAAATTCTTTAAATAAAATGAAATATTTTGTTTTTTAATAAAAAAAATGTGAATTGTCAATAGACATTATTATTAGATTATTATATTATTAAATATCTATTATCATTAGAATGAAAAAATACTTGAGCGTTTTTTAGCTAGTAAAACATAAAATATCTTTATATACATAAAAAAATAAAAATTGTAATTATGAAATACACAAATCCTTCCTACACATTTTTTTAATAATTTAAAATGGAAAAAAAATTTGTTAAAAATTGTAATTAAAAAACAAAAATTTCACAATTGTTTATTTCAAAAGAAACTAATAATTAAAAAAATTTTATAAAATTTATAAATCAATATAATGAAAATTTCTTACCTTTTTTATTAAAACAATATCTTTTAACCTTCTTTCTTTTTAAACAATAAAAATTTTGATATTGACGAATCAAAAAACTGTATAATTTTGATGTGCCAAACAAAGTGTTTTGAAAACGAAAAAAAACAATAGCATTTACAAAAACTAACTTCAAACTGCGGACAGAATTAATGAAAAAATACTAAGATTATTATTATCAATAATTAAGTAAAGAACACAAAAAGAAAATTAATTGTATTTAGTTAAGAATAAAAAAAATAAATCAAATAAGAAAAATATTACATTTTAAATGAATAAAATGAATTTTTCAACTTTGAATTGTTGAATAGATAAAAAGCCAATGAGAAAACAGGAAACTTTGTTTTTAACCACTGGAAAAAGGCGTTACTTTCTAACTTCTCTCTCTCCAACTGTTCTCTGTCATCAAAAACACAGCAGGAGTGCAGACGGAATTCTTGCGGACAGAATGAATGAAATTAATATCGGTAATAATTTCATGTTCAGTTCTGACCTTTTGAGGAGTACCGCAATCAAAATATTAATAACTTTAGTTTTAATGCACAGAATTTAATGAAAATATGGAAAACATTCTCGGTAATATATACTTTTAAAATAAACAATAAAATTTTTTTCAATTTTTTTAGTCCCAAAAAGATATGTAAACCCTTAAGTATAATTTCACAATTTTACTCAACAACACGAAAAACATACATTTAAGTCTTCTTAATTTCGCAATCTTTATCAAAAGCATGTAATGAGAAAGTAATCTTTAAAGTCGTAGTAACTTTAAAAAAATATAGTTTTATAAAACATGTAATTCGAAACAGGAAGCAAAACGCCTTCACTAAAGCTGAATCAGTAAAATTTCACTGTGAATCAGTGACTCAATTCTCATGAAATCAGTGAGGAGTCAAACTTTCATCCCACTTAAAGGCCAACGCAGAATAGAATCTTTAACCGGAATCGCAATCGTAAGCGTAACCGTAAGAATGAGTTAAAGAAGGATAGGTATATTGTTTATCCTTCTTTAACTCATTCTTACGGTTACGCTTACGATTGCGGTTCCGGTTAAAGATTCTATTCTGCGTTGGCCTTAAATGGAAATCCGATATTTTTTATATAAATGAGCGATTCCATCTCAAGTGATCAAGGTGGAGAAAAATTTTTCTCCAATCGTAGCAAAACTTGGGCCTTTTGTAGTACTCATAGATAGTAATTTTTCGTGAAAATATTTTTTTACCTAGTCCAATATTTTCCGACGGGGAAGGCGTTAAATTTTTGTGTTTTTCAGTACAATGGGTATTTCAATAATTTTTTACTCTTAAACAATTAAACATACAAATTTGACAAAGTACATTTTGGAAAGGTTTTTTCATCCTTTTTCGATTGGAAATAAGCATTTTGAAAAAAAAAATTTTTTGACCAAAAAAAATCAAAATTAAAAATAAATTTCAATTTTTGAGGGAGATGGATACGATTTTTTTTTTTTTTTAAACGAAAGCTGAGGTTTTTTCCTAAAAGGACATATAAATGATAAAGTGGGACTAGAATGTTTAAACATTGAAAAAAAGAATTTTCTCCAAAACGGAGCTAAAAATCGGATTTAGAGCGCTCCGGCGAGTAAAAATATTGGACTAGGTAAAAAAATATTTTCACGAAAAATTACTATCTATGAGTACTACAAAAGCCCCAAGTTTTGCTACGATTAGAGAAAAATTTTTCTCCATCTTGATCACTTGAGATGGAATCGCTAAAATGTATATTAATGGAGTTTAAAAAAGGGTACGTTTTTTTGGTTTTTTTGACAATTTTCACTTTATCAATTTGGTATAAACGGCATTAAATTTCATGTGTTTTCACAAATCTTTTCAAAAAAAAATCCGACCTAGCTTTAAGGGTGACTCCTCTAGTGTACTTAAAAAAAAGAAAAATTACATGTTTTTAGTTAACAAATGGAATTATGCATAAACTATTTATCTGATCGAGTTGAATTTTTTTGGGATTTATTCAGTTTCGCAAGGAGAATATTCCTGCTGAATTATTAACAGTGTTATTAAACCATTAAAAAAGTGCTATTTTTAATGGTTTAAATTCATTTGCAATTAAACTAATTAATATTTTTTAACGTATGACCAGTCATTTGAAAGCTATTTCCAAGCTCTACAACTTTCAATAACAATTTTTTCCTCTAAAATGTAACCCGTAGCGTCGGTCATCGAAAAACCACGTTTTCCAAACTTTGACGATTGTTTACACTATTTTTTGCAACTGATAATCGACAGCAAACTCTGGGGCTCTTATGTGGAGCCCCCAAACTACAATAAACCACGGAGACTTTTTAGGTTGCATTTTTGTGCACTTTTTCGACCCAACGACTGGCCTATGATTCCCAAAGATGATATTTAAAAATAATAATGAAAAATGAATTCGATAATTTTCATTTTTTTGCGTTTTAAACCTTAAGTACCCCGTCTTGCCCCACTCTTCCCTATATATTAACCCTTAGATGAATACATTTATTTATTCATTTAAATTGACCAAACTCGGTAGAGGGGGGTTTTACGGGTCCCTGATTACAAATCTGAGGTTTGTTTTAGAAAAATCAAAATGATGGATCCAATTTCGGGTGCTTTGAAATGTAATTTAATGCATTCTGAACTAAATTTTTTTGGAACTTGGATAAATTTTTGAGATGGGTATCCGTAAGGGCTATGAGCGAAGCCCCTGCTGGTTCCCTCGTTAACGTAAAAAAAATTTGTTTAAAAAAAATTGAAAGTTTTCGTAGAATTTTTAAAAAACATTTGTTTATTAATTAAATTTTATTGGGAAATTTTATAAACTTAGTCGAATATTAAAAATCATCGAAATAAGAATTTTTTTGAAAATAATTGAAATTTTGACATGATTTTGCTTCCTCGTGAGGAAGCTTTGCAGTCGTTAAATTTACAAAATTTTCAAATTTGCACCAAGATGAATCGATTGGTCAATATAAGGTATAAATTTTATGAGATTTTATAGAGTTAATGACAATAAAAGTTTAAAAATTCCCATTTTTTTCAAAAAATTAGTTCTTTCATCAACATTATATTGTTGTACAATGAAATTTTACTATTTTTTTCAAAAATCTTATTCTTTGCATTAAAACGGATCGTTTGATATATATATATATATATAAAGTATATATTGTATTTGAATTTACGAAATTAATCACAATTAAAGGCGAAAAATTCACACTTTTATTAGAAATTTATTTTCTTCTTATCGTAAAGACCCAGCGGGCACACTTTCCTTTTTGATAACTTCTAGTTATCGATTTGAGTAGATGTTAACATTTTGATGCCTTTTAGTTATCGTGTACCACCTGGGGAGGAAGCAAAATGTTTATGTAATGAACATCTGGATATGCAACTTGTTTATTAAAATTTTTGAAAATATTTGAATTCTTGTGATGAATACTATTATTTATAAAATGGTAATTGAATTTTGTAATGAATTTTATTTAAATTCCTCAAAATAATTAAACTTTGTCCAAGATTATTGTTATTTATTTATAAAGGTTATTGGAAATGTAGACCATAATTTTTTTTAGATTTTTTGAAAATAATTGAATTTCTGACAAGAGTTTAGGTAATTTAAAAAATTTTAAATAATTGCATTCTTGTGATAAATATTATTATTTTTGAAAATAATTACAAACTTTTTAACAAAATAATATACGTAAAATTTTGGTTAATAATTTTCCAATTTTTTTACACAAATAAGAAAATCTCGCTTTTTGGCATTTGTTAAATAAAATCTTTTAATAAAAAACTTTTGGCTTAGCATAAAATGAAATAAAAAAATATTACATGATTTTGATTATATATATAATTTTTTATATTATTTACTACAATATTATTTTTTTTCAAATGAGGACAGTAATTTGTATAATTTCTCTTTTTTATTCCAAAACCTTCAAATTAATTAATATACTGTTGAATGAATGCAAAAGACCGATTTTGTAAAAGTAAATTACTTTCGACAATTAACGTTTTAAAAACATTATTTTGTACGCATTTTTTCGTTCTGCTTCTACTTCAATCACTTGCCCTGTGAAATTCACGCTTGGGAGCTAAGCCGCGTTTTCTCGTGGACGAAAAATTTTGCATATTTGTCATTTTCCATATTTTTATTAATTACAATTTAATGAATTGTACCTTTAGAGGTATTAATAAACAATTTAATTTTTAATGTTTTTAAAACATTATTTTAATGAATAACAAAATTTAAAAAAAAATGTTTTTCATAATTTTTGTTTTAATTTAACATATTTTATATTATGTACATTTTTATAAACAAAAATCCCTTTATTTATGTTTTTTGTATTAATTTTTTTATTACCAAATATTGTTTTAATCAAAAAAAATTTTTTTTTTTTAAATTAAAATAAAAAGGTTTTTAATAATTTTCGTTTTAATTTAACATATTTTATATTATGTATATTTTTATAAACAAAAATCCCTTTATTTATGCCTTTTGTATTAATTTTTATTATTGCCAAATATTGTTTTAATCATTCTCAACAAAATAAAAGTTACTGCCCTGTTTTATCATACTGTTATGCCTTTACGTAGGCAACCCGCCTTACTCCACCTTTCTGTTGTGCGGCCATTTTATCCCCAGATCAAGTCACCTACATCTGTCAATTGCAATCGTAGAAATAGGATTGTGGCTCGTAGAAATATCGTATCGATACAAAATAAATTTCAACTAATTCTTTATTTAATTTCGCTCCCCAGTAAAGGCCCACTTTTTCGATTAAGTGCTTAGTTTTTTTTTTAAAAGTAATCAAAGTGAAAAAATACAGGAAAGTAGGGGAAGTGGGTTGGCAACACTACCCAGTTCTCGGCCTGCAACACCGTTAAGGAATAATTGCCTAGATGTATTTATGTTTGAATTTCACCAAACATATTTAAAAGTAATTATTGTCAATAATTACTCAATATAATTTTTTTTCTTTATTATACACGGAGAAAACTGGAGTATTCAACTAACTATCTAGAGGGACAAACAAACTATATTTGAGGTTAAGTTTTTCTTAACAAATCTCGGAGAAATAAATAGACACTCCAATGATTAATTTGACTCACTCGGAGGGAAAAGTTAACTATCCAGAGAATCAAGCTTAACACGCAAAACCTATCCCTCTAAGTTTGACTATCCAGTTTTCACAGTGTATTAAAATTATAAACGTAAATTTAGTTCAAATAAATAATTTAAATAATAGAATTTAATTATTATTGAAATTTATTCTTTTTACTTTTATTTTTTACACGAAATAAATTTCAAATATGATTAAATTATTATGTTGAATTTTTAGTAATCATTTATTATTAATAATTTGTTATGTAATAAAATTATAAATTTACTAAAATAATAAATTCTTGCAGAAAGTGAAATAATTAATTGGAAAATGGAAGAAACGGGCTTGGAAAGGAGATATGAAAATTCGAGTAGCCATAATAAATACAAGAGAAAGAGACACTACCAAACTTCTGGACGACGTTTGTCAAAAAAATATTCAGCTCGCATGTTGTAAGTGAAAATACGGCAACAGACAAATAATATTATTTAAAATTTTTAATATTAAATTTTTCCTCATTGTTACAAATAAGCACAACAAATATGCTCAATAAAATTTAACAATCTAGTATTGTTTGTTACCTATTTAAATAATTTTTTAATATATTTTATTTTAAATATTAGATTTTCTAAAACAATATTTGTGGAGCACAAAACTGACATAAAAACCAATTTTATAAAAATTTTAAAACATTAAATAATAAAATATTTTTAATTTTTTGAATTGTTAATTAAGAAAGGGTAAATATGGAGTAAAATAATTTTTTTTTGAATTTTAGTGTTTTAGTTCGGCTATTACTTGCCTGCAAGAAAGAGTTTTTCATGGTAACGCATAATGGTAAGAGAGTTACATACTTAAAATTTAATAATGTTTCTCTCTTACTACTAAGCTTACAACATTTTTTTTAGAATTAAAAAAATTAAATTAGAGCAATGTGTGGAATTTGGATACCCCTTAAGAAAAATTACTTAAAAAACCTACTTTGCCTTTATAAAAATATATTGTTTTGATCAGTTCATATTTATTTCGTTTCTTATCTTTAATTATGTTAAATTAGAAACTTAAAAAAAGTGGATTTAAAAAAGTAAAATTTAAAAAAACTTATTTTCTCCTTTTACCACACCTGTGGGGGATTGTGAGCTTTCGTTTGAAATTCAAATAAATAGAGAAGAGTGGGACAAACCGGCCAGGTTTTAGTTTTAGTATTAAAAAAAATTATTTATTTAATTAAAATTAAATCCCGTATTATTATTTACATTATTACAACCATTGTTCACATGATTCTTTTTGTTTGTTGTTATTGATAGAACGTCCAAGCGCCCGTCCTGCCAGAAGGATGTTCCGAAAATAAGGCTTTTAAAAAAAGGGAATTCAATTTTTCTTTTCCGGAACTCCTTAGGATTAAAGTAGACGAAAAGACGAAAAAATCCATATATTTGACTTTTTAAAATAATAATTTCTTAAACCATTTTTTTAAAGCCCTCAAACTTGATGTTTCTAAAAAGTAAAAAAAAACATTTTTTCGTAAATTTAATGTAAAATCCATAAAAATCAATATATTTTGGCCGGTCTAGCCTTTTTTCTTCAGAAACGTTCAAAGAATGAAACCTATTTGTTTAATTTTAAAAAAATTCATTTTTAATGTTAATCAGCAAAATTTCGGCCAATTGAATAAAAACTCTCTTCAAATTTTCTTTATAAAATTAATATGGAAGCAGATAAATACAAAAACAAATATATCGTTGGAAAGGTAATGAAACAAACTTTCTAATTATGTAAATATCAAGTTTCTAAATTTACATGCCTAGGCTTGGTAGCCTTTTAAACAAAGCGAAAAGCGTCCTGCCGGTAGGACCGGGTTCCATCATTTTGTGACTAAAAATTATATGAATTTTTGGAAAATTCAACTTCTTTAAGCTACCCTGCTCTTCGGTTTGAACTTACAAGCTCGACATTTACATGCGCTGAAAGCTTGTTTCATCACCTTTTGAATGATATATATTACATTTTGTTTATGACAATCCATGTTAGTTTTATTTAGCGATTTCGGACGGATTCACCTGGGTCTTTTTGGTCCTGCCGGAAGGACGTTGGACGTTCTATCATTATTGTAGATTAGACAAATGCAATATTATAGATAAAAACTCAACCCAGGGGTTGGGGGTTTAAGCCAGAGGGTGGGGCTAACCAGACCATTTGCAAAAATGTTTAAAGTTAACACATTATCTAAACAATAAAAAATAAAAATAGTGCTACACACTATTACTATTTTTTGTTATGTATTTGCGTCATTTAATGAGTTATTGCGCATGCGCGCTTACTTTTGAGGGCTTCATAGGTGCCTCTCTAGACTAAAACCCAATTCCTCGCTAGAGCTGAATTGTAAAATTATGCAGAAAAACTCTAGTTTTTTACTAGCATCCGATTCGACTTATCTAGTCAGAATGTTCTAGAGAGTACCATTACATCACCCTATTAAAAATAGGAACTTTTCTTTATTTTTGGTTTTTAGGATTCCGTACACCGTAGGTTTCACTGACGCGACGGAACACTTATGCAATCCTACCTACTCTAGATATGTTGTCCCCCCTTAACTTCTACAAATCTCAACCTGGTAAGCTGAAACTCGATACACATACATATTTTTCGGCATAGATAACATAAAAAATATAGCGAACCCGATTGAAAGTCATGGTTACGAACTAGCACTAAATGTATTCGAATTATTCTGAAAAAATTAAGATAAATAACCATGTTTCTCTCCTAATTTCTACATATCATGATCTGGTGGGCTACAATTCGGTACACAAATGTATTTTTACTTGAAAATTACAGGAAAAATATATAAAACCTAATTGGAGGTCATAATTACGAACTAGGAACAAAAGAAACCTATTTCTTTCACAAGAACAAAAATGGCGATGCTCCCCCCCTTAATTTCTAAATTTTTAAAGCTAGTGAGCTGGAATTCGGTACAATTACGTATTTTCACGTCTAGGTTACAGGAAAATATAGTTAGATTAATTTAATTATTCGAGCTTTTTGAAAAATTCTAGTAACCTCAAATTGAACCTACAGAGCCACCAGCCACAACAATGCAGTCAAAGATAACAACCAAACAACATGTGTTAGAAAAAAGTAGTATGTGCCACTCGGAAGGGAAATGATTTCCTCTCGTATTTTACATTTCTCTGCTTAGCTCACAAGCACTCGCTCATCCTCGAACTGAAAACTACACTCGTCAAAAATCAACCATTTTCCTCCCTTGATGTACAATATAGTATTTTACCCTCCTTAACTTCTACATATCGGGACCGAATAAGCTGTAATTCGGTACACACATGTATTTTTATCTGTAGAATAGAAAATAAATATAGTGGACCTGATTGAATGTCATATTTGTGAACCAAAAAAGAAAAAATCCATTTTTTCTAAAAAAAATAAAAAATTAATCAAGGTATAAAATAAAATATCCTGAAAGTGAAGCAAATCGAACAATATTAACTTATCATGTAATAAAAGAACCAAAAATTAGAGAATTTTAAATAAATTTGTATAAGTTAGAAAAAACTTTATGCGATTTGTAGGAAAAATTACATGTATTTTCCATTTAAAATTTCAGTCGATTAGAGGCACATGTTAATATTGTTCGATTTGCTTCACTTTCAGGAATTTTTTTTATACCTTGATTACTTTTTCAGAGTGATGCCGAAGATTTGGAAACATCGCTCAAATATATATATATATAAATATTATATATTTATATTATTTTTTTATTATATATTTATATATCTATCCCTATTAATATAAAATCATTTCGCCGCCGCCGCTGCTGATTCAGTCATTTCCGTTTCCCGCTACCCTAAAAATTTAGGTCAATTTGGAGGGCAGTTTTGACCTAAACGTTAAAATTTCATAAACAATTTCCACTACCATCAAAATTTAGGTCAATTTTAAGGGCATTTTAGACCTAGACGTCAAAATTTGACAATTTCTGCTACCCTCAAAATTTAGATCAATTTTGAGGGCAGTTTTGACCTAAACGTCAAAATTTCACAAACAATTTCCGCTACCCTCAAAATTTAGGTCAATTTTAGGGTAGTTTTGACCTAAATGTAAAAGATTGTTCAAGAATTTCTGCTACCATCAAAACTTAGGTCAATTTGGAAGGCAGTTTTGACCTAAAAGTCAAAATTTTACAAACAATTCCCGCAACCTTCAAAATTTAAGTCAATTTTAGGGCAGGTTTGACCTATGGGTTAAAAGATTCCCACAAACGTATGTTACATTACGTCGAAATTTACATGAAATTTTACATTCTTCTTTTACCTACATGTCATAAACGACCAAATAATGGCTCTTAATTTATGTCAGATTTGATTTATTTATTTATTGGCGCGCAGGAAGGCAGAGCCCCCCTAGTATATATATATATATGTAACTTGTAGTACCAGGTCATAATGCATTCTTCCTCTTTAGTACTTTATTAATAAAGTATTATGGAGGAAGGATGCAGTATAATGAATTCAAGGTGATGCATCCTTCCTCCAAAATACTTTATTAATAAAGTATTTTCAATTCATTATACTGCTTCCTTCCTCCATAATACTTTATTAATAAAGTATTTTGGAGGAAGGATGCAGTATAATGAATTCATGGCCCTTAACTTTTGAGACCCGATAAGTGGTGTTACACATATATAGACTTATTAGGTCAGACCCGATAAGTGCAAAATGACCCATTAATGACAGATACACATACAATTTTGTCCCGATAAGTGTAGATGCATATATATATATATATATATATATATATATATATATATATATATATATATATATAATATCCTATTAAATAAAAACATTTCCCCGCCGCCGCAGAGTCAGGATTTCTGAGGGTCTACTATAGTAAAGGCCGTCAAAACTTATGTCAAAATTGACCTATTTTTTTACCTATAGGTCAAAAAGAGGATAAATAACGACTTCACATTACGTAAAAATCTATGTCTAATTTGACCTATTTCTTGACCTTTAGGTCAAAAAGAGGATAAATAACGGCCTCTCATTTTGTCAAAATCTGTGTATAATTTGACTTATTTTTCGATCTATATTTCAAAAAGTAGAGGGTAGAGGGGGCCAATTTGACCAATTTTGCTAACATAGGCTACTTTGTGAATTTTTTCTGCACGTACTTTTAATGGGAACAATTTTTTAAAATATGTTTCGGAAAGGTTTTTTCGTCCTCTTTCCCTTCAAATTTTCGAAAAAGAAAAAAATTTTTTTTTGGGCACATTTCTACTTGATAGAACAACAAATTCCCCGAGTTTCAATTTTTTTCAAGAAGTTAAAACTTCAACTTAGGGCATTACACGTAAAATGCCTAATCTATATTATATAATCGGTACACATAATGATTGGTGCACCTGAAAAACAATATCATTGAAAGAAGTTATGTTTTTTTAAAAATAAAAAATTTACTAAATTTTAAATGAAACTAAATTTAAACGGAAAATTGTAAAAATACCAATCAATAAAAATATTATTTGAAATCATAAAAGATAATTACAGTACGGTCGCGCTAATCTGATTCCTGGCTAATCCGACGTGCAATCATCTCAGGTGGGGAAAATTTATGTAATTAACCTTAAAAAACAAGTATACATTGATAGTCCGTATTCATTACCTCTAATTGGGTCTGTTATATTTTTCTTATAATCCAGTGATGACAATATGTATGTATACCGAAACTCAGCTCAATAGGTTTATATATGTATGTGCCAGTGTAACTCGCACTTTTTCCTTTTTTTATTAATCTTTATTGGTTTAATTTTTATTTTTATATATAGACGATTGAAGAAAGTTATTGATGACAATCCTGTAGCTGAAATGAACGAGCTGATAAAAAAGTATAAAGAACCAATTGAAATTGAGACAAATACTGAAAAAATGATTGTAGCCACTGAAGAAAGAAGAATTTTCAATGTCATTCCTGAAATGGAAATAACTGAAGAAATCATGAATCATAACCGAAAAGAGGACAAAAGCAAAGATGATAAATTCCAAGGACATAATTTTGAAAGAATGGAGTTTAAAAATTCCTCTTTTTCAGAAGAGTCACATTTTTTCAATCGTTTAAAAAATGTTTACAGTAGTGGAAATCAAACTATAATTAAAAAGAAACACATATTTATGGAATCCAATGCTGAAGAAAACCTTTGTCAATTGGAAGTAGAATTAGAAAAGTTAGAATTAGCTGAAGAAGAAATAACTCATACCCGGGAGAATCATGAATGTAAAGATTACGAATTTGAAAAAAGGGAATCTGATAATTTGGTATTTGCCAATTCTGACAGCTTAGAAAAGAAACATTTTACCCCTGAATCTGAAAATGAAGAAAAAATTGAAAACCAAAATACATTTGATAAGAAATATTCTTCTATTGGACAACGTTATGCAGATGTAGGATACATTATGTGGCAGACAATGCAAGCATGCGATAACAAGAAAAACCATGTAGATGGGTGTACTTCTGGACGTTGGAAGATAGTAAAAACTTATGAAAAAGGAATTCAAACAATAATTAATATGAAATGTGATAATTGTAATGCACCTCTGAATATTAAATCACATGAAGAAAAGAAGACATTAAATCCAAATTATAAATTTGTATCAGGTTGTATGGCTGCAGGAATTGGATACTCTAATATAGAAGAGTTTAATGCCGCACAAGGAATGCCAACTATGAGTGATAAGACTTTTAGAAAATATCAAGAACAAGTCACACTGGATGCAATACAAATTTCAGAAGAATGTATGCGAAATTCCGCCAAGAAGGAAAGAGATATAGCAAGAGAAAAAGGTTACTTGATTGATGATATCCCATACACAACAATAATTACAGACACATGTTGGGTAAAACGTTCTATGGAAGGAAGGTATGATTCATTAGGTGAAGTTGGAGTTGTAATAGGATATGAAACCGGAGAAATCATAGACTGTATTGTCAAGATCAAAGTATGTGCTACGTGTGATAGAGCAGCTAAAGAAAACAGAGAACCTAATTCGCATTGTTGCTTCAAGAATTTTGAGCGGAATAAAAGCTCAGGAGCCATGGAACCAGTAGGAATCACAGAAACTTTCATGCGCAGTGTTAGTAGAAATGGTTTGATTTACAAATTTTTAATTGCAGATGGAGATGCAAGTGTTTTAGCTAATATACACAAACATAAACCATATAAAAAATATGGTGTTACAGTACAAAAGATTAGATGTAGTAATCATCTATTAAAAAACTTTTGTTTTGCCTTACAAGATATTGTTTCCACTGCAGGTAAAGATACCTGTGAAGCTCGTCGTCTTCTAAAAAAGGAAATATTAAACATTCGAGCAGAAATAAGAGAAGCATCAAGAAGGAGAAGAGAAGATGAATCTTTAAGTATTAATGAAAAAATTGACTTACTGTTCTGTGATATAATGAACGTTACAAGTCACATATTTGGTGAGCATAAAGAATGTCGTGCATTGAATTGGCCATGTCAAAGAAATCGTAAAGCTAACGAGGAGAATGTTTTGACACTTTGAAGTTCCATCGCGGAAAATATGTTAAAAGAATTCAGAAATTTGGCTAAATTTACTGAAAGTTTGTTATATAATGTAACAACCAACAGGGCTGAATGGTTTCATAATTTAATTTGTAAAGTTATTGGTGGCAAAAGAATTAATTTTACTGAGACTGGCTCATATCCAGGACGAGTCGCTTTTGCAATTTTGCAAAGCACAAGTAAAGGAGCTTTGTCCAGTCTGTATAAAGGTATTGACGCACCTATTCCTAAAGTTCTAACTACAATGGAACAAAGAAGACAATTACAAGTTGAACGTAACAGAACTTATGATTCGGCACCACGAAATATACCAAGTCACAAACAAGCAACTGATAGACACTACGGACCAAGTGCGAAAAAACCTGATGTTTCTGGTGCAAGAATGAATAATATTATTGCCGAATTAGAAAAAACTCAAAAGGAAAATCAGGAAAACAGATACAAAATATTTCTGAACACATTGAATCAATCTGAATCTAAATTATGGATGGATCTTCGGGAAGATATGCTTACTGCTTCAAACTTTGGTCAAGTGTGTAGTCGACAAAGAGCAACTTTAACTGGTGAAATAGTTAAAAATATATTATATTGGACACCAACGCGTGGCAAAGTTCTAGACGCTATGGAGTATGGAAAAGAAAATGAGCGAGTAGCTATTTATGAATTATCACAAATTTTGAATGTAAAAATAAGTAAAAGCGGTTTTATAATTGATGACGTTATACCATTCTTAGGTGCTTCTCCAGATGGTTGTATTGCGGAAAGTTTAAGTAAATTAAATATATCAAAAGAAAAAATTATGAATGCACATCTTTTGACGAATTCCTTGCTCTCAGATGAAGGAGGAATAGTAGAAGTTAAATGTCCAATTACTGCTACAAATGCTAAAACTTTAAACGACTTAATGAATGTGCCTGCTGTTAAAAAAATATTTCATCTAAAGAATACTAATACAATGAATAAGAATTATAAACATTATTATCAAGTTCAAGGAGCACTTCACATTAGTCAATGCTGTTATTGTGTATTTGCTGTTTAGACACCACACATTATTAAATACATTGTAGTAGTACGCGATGATGAATTTTGGAACAACAAAATGATGGAGAAACTAACTAAATTTTATATTGATTGTTTAAGACCTGAAATTTTAGACAGTCGTGAAAATAGAGGTATGTCAATTCGTGAGCCAGACTATGTTCTACAAGCCCATGAACAAAAACTATCCAAAAAGTCTGATACTTTAAAAACAGTTAAAGCAAAAGTCAATTATGAAACATCATTGGCGATGTATACATTACGATGGAATGTATTTACATATTTATGATAGTAAAGGATCACGAAAACTAAAAGAATTACCTATAGATGAACAAACTTATATTAACCACAGATATCCTGGACTAGATCCAAAGAATGTTATTTCAAAACAGGTAACAAAACAACCTGACGATATAAGTTGTGGTGTTTACGCAATTGCATTTGCTGTTTCAATTATTTTATTAGAAGACCCTTATAAAATAAAATATTCCACTGATACTCAACTCATGAGGAATCATCTTTTAAAAATAATTGAAACTGGAGAAATAATTTCTTTTCCAAAAGAAAAATAATAATATTAATAATAAGACTCCTAGCGGGCACGAAGACAAAAAACGTTCTTTGAACGTCTGAAGAACGTTTAATGTCTGCCAATTTACGTTCTAAGAATGTCCGAACGTTCCGAAACATTTTTGGAACGTTCGGACGTTCTTAGAACATAAATTGACAGACATTAAACGTTCTACAGACGTTTACAGAACGTTTTATGTTTTTGTGCCCACTGGGCTGTAAGTCATAATAAGCAGTTGAGAAATTTACATTGAATATCATGATACACAGTAAAAAGAAAATCTTATTTTAAGGTAGCCAGACAGTCTAAAGTTAACATAAGATAACCAATGTTGCATTAACGCAATGGATTATAGAAGATTTAACACTGAAGCAGACAATGAGAAATTTAAAATTGATCTAAAAAATAAGATTTGCTTTCTACTGTGTAATTAAGGCTTTTGAGTCACGTAACTTTTTATGAGATTGAAAATAATAAAAAAAATTTTTATTAATTTTTAGTTTTTACTTTTAATCTCATTTAAAGTATAAAGCGTAAAAAATTAACAACTTCATTTAACATAGCAGTATATCCATGTTCTCGTGTTGGGTTGCTTCTGTAATATATAAATTGTTAAATGTTTAAATTACATTTTAACACGGCTTTTCAGCCACGTTACTTTACATAACATACAAAGTAAATATAAAAAAATTAACTTTATCGAATTTTATTATATTTTCCCTTCTCCTGAATTCCCAATAGATTATAAGTCGAGAAAGGTACAAAGTTACTAACCATGCATATTCAATAAAATGTCCAATAAAAACATTTAAAGTGACAACTGTAAATATATTAAAGTTAACAAAACCTTACATACAAAACCATTTCTATAAAAACCAAAATACAAGGGTGATTTTTGTGAAAAACAAGAAGATCTTTATAACGACAGCAGTACTTTAAGAAACTTTATCAACAAAAAATGTCATGAAAAATTCGCTAATAATAACATTACTTTTGTCAAAGTAGGAGAAAATTTCATAGAATACAAAACACTTGTCGAAAATCAAATTAAACGAAAAATCAAACAACCAATCGATACATGATAAAATAAATCTTCAAGGGTACACCGGAATACAACATATGAAAAATGGAATGAACACCCTCCGTGGATATAGTGTGTAAAAATTCAGAAAAAAATTTTATTTTTTAAATAGGCTACAAAAAAATGAAAAATTTTAATCCAGAGACGTCGAAAAAATTTTTGTTCAATATGATGATTGATAAAAAGCGTTACATATCTAGAATCCTTAAATCAGAAAAATTGTTTTATCAAGAGATGTGATATTAATACTTCATAAATATGAATCGAATTGCGAAAATTTTCATCCACAGATTTTTAATCAGGTACTGGCAAATGTTCTTCTGAAATGACTGACAATTTCCACATTTATAAATATCATTTTGAATATATAATAAGTAAATAACACAAACTGATTCAAAATAGCCATAAGTGATACCTAAAACTGGAGAAAAATCTGAAATTAATCGGTTTGGAAATTATTAAATCGAAAATATTAAATATGTTTAAGATATATCAAGAAACTGCAGATATATAGATGTCGAGTGCGTTAACGACAACGCCGATCATACTCAAATTGTTAAACTATCCCGAAAAAGTAAACAAAATCAAGAAGAAACTTTCGACTTATTTTTAACTTAAAGACAGCGGAAAATAACATTAGAGACTGCACAAGGAGTATCAGCCAAAGAGGAGTATCAGCCGATCATACTCTAAAATTTAGACAATCCCGAGAAAGTAAAAGAAATCAAGGAGGAAACTTGCAACTTATTTTAAGCCTAAAGACAGCGGAAAATAACATTGGAAACTGCATAAGGAGTATCATTCAAAGAGAAGTTTTCGAAAAAGGTTAATATTTTCAAGAAATATCAAGAATCTGATGATATATAGATGTCAAGTGAATCAGCGACAATACCGATCGCAGAACATATTTCAAACTTCTCAGAGATATCAAGCGCTTAGACTTAATATACATCACACAAAATCTTAATATCTAACGACAGAAAAGAAAATAAAGGATGTTTGGGTTTCAATTTAATTTTCTCACTTTTGTAATGTGCGCACTTTATTTAAAGTTACTAAGACAATACATCACTTACAGAAATCAAGACAACTTCAATATATGTATTTCGTTATGCTTTTTGCTGGTATGCACCATGACATCATTCGTTATGATAATTGAGGATCTGGAAACAAAAAACACTGCTGCTCACGATCGAAAAGTATAGTTCCAATCGTGTTATCAGTGATCAGTGTAAATTAAATTACTGATTCTGGACATAAACACGTTTGTATAACATTTATGTAAAAAGCAAAAATTCAATTAGGCAAATATTGAATTTCAAGATTTCATGATATTAACATTCCTCTTTTCTTATTTTCTCATGAAGTAACTAAAATTGTTTCAATTTGCAACTTATCATTGATAAAATTTTAATCAGAGTTGGTGAAACCGGCCCTTAATATTTTAAAGGATTTGAAAGTTGCTATTTAATACTTTTTAAGTTCAAACTTGTTCTTGTTTCTAACTTTTTTATTCTTTTCTTCTATTTCTTTTTTCAATAAAATATATATTTATTACATGCTACTTTTATTAGGGTAACTGTGAATAAGAATAATGTAACGATAATCAATACAGTATATAGAATTTATTTTAAGTGAAAAATTAACAACTCCTCTCATTTCTAAATCATTGTATTATTTGAGCATTATTTCCAATAAACAGTCCCGGACCGAGGAAAGTATATTAATATCAAGTAATTTTCATAAAAAATGTACAATATCTATCTCTGAAAAAATATGTTAAAGTTGTTGCGTAGTTTTCAAGATGGTACATTTTAACGCCCATTAAAAATGTCAATTAATTTAACACACTTGTAGTGTTATTTTAATACTAAATGTAGGTTAAAATTACACAGTTTCGGTTAAAAATTATCTGTGTTGTTTTAACACCACATTTACTATTTAAATAACACTTCTTTTTTCTTTATGAATTTTTAATGCAATCTGACAAAATATAAGGTAATAATAACCTTACAGTATAATATTAAAACATTTTTTAATATTGTAAACTAAAATCCTTGCAGATAAATTAAATTATAAGCAACAAATTTAAAAACTTTAAAGAAGTGAAAAAGGATGCATTTATACAAAAAAAATTAATTTGCAGAAGAAAATTATTGGACTCTTTGAACAGAAAAATAAAGTTTCTATTACTACAATGAACATAATAAACTGTAGTTAATTGACTCTTCTACTACTTTAAACACACAGTAGTAAAACGTATACACAGAAAAAATATGTTAAATACGTTAAGTATAGTTTTCAGGTGGTGTTGTTTTATAACCCAGGCAGAAAAGTCGGTGGTGTGCCGATGCCTACGACCGGCTCGACACCGGCCTGGTGGTAAAGTCAGACAATACCCGGTACCGGCACTGTGGCACCGGACCGGTTCCTAAAAGACAACCGGCCCAGCACCAACCCGGTAGTAAGGTCGAACAATAACCGGTACCGGCACTGTGGTACCGGGCCGGTTAATAAAAGACAACCGGCCCGGCACCGGCCCGGTATTATTTTTTAATACCGTTTTTACACCGGTGATGGACTTTTTCCGGCATCAAAATTAGTACCGGCCCGGTTCCGGCATTCGATGCAGTTTTTACACCGGCGACGGGATTTTGCCGGCATGAAATTTAGTACCAGCCCGGCACCGGCCTGGTTCCGGCATTCGATACAGTTTTTAAACCGGCGACGGAGTTTTGCCGGCAACAAAATTAGTAGCGGCCTGGTACCGGCCCGGTACTACTTTTTAATACCGTTTTTACACCGGCGACGGAGTTTTGCCGGCATCAAAATTAGTAGCGGCCTGGTACCGGCCCGGTACTACTTTTTAATACCGTTTTTACACCGGCAATGGACTTTTGCCGGCATCAAAATTAGTACCGGCCCAGTACTACTTTTTAATACCGTTTTTACATCGGTGATGGACATTTTCCGGCATCAAAATTAGTACCGGCCCGGTTCCGGTATTCGATGCAGTTTTTACACCGTCGATGGACTTTTGCCGGCATAATATTTTTGTGTCTTAAAAAGTCTAAATATTTAATTTTTTGAAATTTTTTACACCATTCGGAAGAATAAGAAAATTAAATCTCTCGAAATCAAATGTTTTTTAAAATATTTTTTATATACTTGGAAAAATTACATTTCATAAAACTCTATTAATTCAGCTTTAAATTGTCCGGGAAAATCACTAAAAAATCTGGGAATATGTAACTGCCGAATTAATAGACACCTTATAATAACTTTGTTCGTTTATAATAATTTTGTCAGGTTTTATCTGATTTGTTGTTATAAAATTTTGATAATTTAACAAGGTATTATATTAATTTCATTATACTAAGATTTCTTCCTGGGTTTTTTCTATAAAGCCGGTACCGGGTTATCATTGTTGACCGGGCCGGCTCCAAGCCGGCAGAAATACCGGCCCCGGGCCGGTGTCTAAATTTCACTGGCCCGGTACGTCGCCGGTGTTGTGCCGGCAATAAACCGGTACGAAAACACTGAAAACAAGAACCGGCCCGGTACCGGGCTGATGGTTTGCCGGCAAGGTGCCGGACCGGTGGTTTACCGCACCGGGGCGGATATTTCCCGGGTTATCATTATTGACTGGACCGGTTCCGGGCCGGCGGTAATGCCGGTCTCACGCCGGCACCGGCAAGTCCGCCCTTGGTACCGGCCCGGTACCAAGCCGGTCGTTGATTTCTGCCTGGGAACAATTTTGAAGTTATTTTCTCTAGTGTTAATAAATATCTAAGGTAAATGACCCTATTTGTAAACTACTTAAATTTCTAGTAAACACAAAAGTGAAAAAATTGTCTTTATGTTTCTTTTATAAAAATCTTTTTTTACTATAAGAAGATATATTAATTTTTAAAGTAAATATAACCTTAAATCAATTTTATTATTGTCAAAATATAGAAATTATTGTGTTTTCATGAAAAAAGGTTAATGTAATAATTTGTAAACAGAATAGTATTTTTCAAGAATACATTATAATACACTCACGTTTATAAGCACCAGGTATTAAAAAGAAGAATTAATATCAAATCTAAAGAATACTCACTTTAATTTATAAAACTTTCTTTTTGCTCTAACAAACTTTAAAACATTAACCTGTCAAAAAATTTAAACGCTTGCCGATGGCAAGTGCAAAATTGAATTATTAAAATATTTGATTCATAAAATCAAATCGGTACACGTGCACAAATAGGGACATTTACTTTAAATAATAAATAAAATGATTGTTTTGCACTAGACATAGTTTTTAAGAATTATGTTAAAATAATTGCTGCTTTTAACTAATAAGAAAATGTTTTGATATCAACAGTATTTTTGCACTCAGACATAATATCGGATAATATATACAAATATTTGTTGCTTATAGCTAATCAGAATTTGCCATGCTATTAAAAATTATTTTGCAACCGGTCATAATATTGGACAACATATCCAAACAATTGCTGCTTCTAGCTAATCAGAATTTACTATACTATAAAATTTTTCTTTTGCACTTAGCCATTTTTGCTATAAAAAATCCATTTCACCCAGACATAAAATTGTAATATATATTCAGAAAAATGCTTCTTCTAGCTAAAAAGAATTTCAATTGCTATAAAACTTTATTATGCACCCAGCCATAATAATGGACAGTATATCCAAACAATTGCTGCTTGAAGCTAATCAGAATGTGCTTTACTATAACATTTTTTTATTGTTCTCAGACATAATATTAGATGATATTTCTAAACGATTGCTGCTTGTAGCTAATAAGAATTTGCTTTGCTATACAAATTTTTTTTGTTCTTAGACATACTGTTTGATGATATCTGTAAAAGATTGCTGCTTCTTGCTAATAATAATTTTAGTAGCTCCAAAACATTATTTTGCTCTGATACATAATATTAGAAAATGTATCCAAACAAATGCTTCTTCTTGCTAATAACAATTTCCGTAGCTACAAAAAATTATTTTGCTCTGATACATAATATTAGAAAATGTATTCAAACATTTGCTGCTTCTAGCTAATAAGAATTTACTATACTATAAAATTTTTCTTTTGCACTTAGCCATTTTTGCTATAAAAAATCCATTTCACCCAGACATAAAATTGTAATATATATTCAGAAAAATGCTTCTTCTAGCTAAAAAGAATTTCAATTGCTATAAAACTTTATTATGCACCCAGCCATAATAATGGACAGTATATCCAAACAATTGCTGCTTGAAGCTAATCAGAATGTGCTTTACTATAACATTTTTTTATTGTTCTCAGACATAATATTAGATGATATTTCTAAACGATTGCTGCTTGTAGCTAATAAGAATTTGCTTTGCTATACAAATTTTTTTTGTTCTTAGACATACTGTTTGATGATATCTGTAAAAGATTGCTGCTTCTTGCTAATAATAATTTTAGTAGCTCCAAAACATTATTTTGCTCTGATACATAATATTAGAAAATGTATCCAAACAAATGCTTCTTCTTGCTAATAACAATTTCCGTAGCTACAAAAAATTATTTTGCTCTGATACATAATATTAGAAAATGTATTCAAACATTTGCTGCTTCTAGCTAATAAGAATTTGCTCTACTATGGAAACTTTTTTTGCTCTGAGACGTAATATTGGATAATATGGCCAAACAATTGCTGCTTCTAGCTAATAAGAATTTGCTTTGCTATAAAAACTCCTTTGCATCCAGACATAAAATTGAAAAATATTTACAGAAAATTGCTTCTAGTAGCTATTTGAAATTAATATTTCCATAAAACATTATTATGCACCTAGACATAAGATTGGATAATATATCCATCCGATTTCTGGTACTTGCTAATAAGAATTTGCTTTGCTATTAAAAATTATTTAGTAGCCAGCCGTAGAAGTGGATATTATATAGAAGCTATAATAACATTTTCATAATAAATTTACGATTTGACAATGAAGAACGATGTTATATTCCGATAATCAGCTGGTGTGTAATTTTTAAATAAAGAAATTAATTCGTTTGTTGTCCTTAAAAATCTTCCAAACATTTGGTAAGTACAAACATTATTAAATTAAGGAATTGTATAGAAATTGTTCTACATAAAATTTAAATTTTTAAATCGGTATAAAATCTCAATTCATTTTTATGTAAAATGTTCCTTAATTACTCTTTATTTTGAAAAGTTATATTTAAATTCTTATTAAATCCAATTAACTTGTCAACAATTTTTATAAAACTTTGCCAATTTCAAACTTGACAATACATTGTAAATTGATTCTTATTTCTAAAATCAAATTTACGTTTTTTAAAATCAAACATTTACGCTTGGGAAAAACATATATATATATATATATATATATATATATATATATATATATATATATATATATATATATATATTAAGAAGTCAAAACACTTAGTGAAACCTTTTTCATGAAATGTTCTTTAAGCTTTTCATTTTCTGATTCTAGCTAATCAGAATGTGCTTTACTATAAAAAATTATTTTGCTGTTAGATATAATATTGGATAATATATCCAAGCAAATGCTGCTTCTAGCTAAAAAGAATTTGCTTTGCTATAAAATATTAATTTGCTCTCAGACATAATATTGGATAATATATCCGAACGATAACTGCTTCTAGCTAATAAGAATTTGCTCTGCTAAAAAAAAATCATTTTTCTCTCAGACATAATTATGGATAATATAACCAAACGATGGCTGCTTCTAGGTAACAAAAATTTGCTTTGCTATACAAATTTCTATTCACCCAGGCATAACATTGGATAATATAACTAAACGATATCTGCTTCTAGCTAATAAGAATTTGCTTTGCTATAAAAATTCCTTTGCACCTATACATAAAATTGGATAATATATGCTGAAAATTGCTTCTTTTTTCTAATAAGAATTTGCATTGCTATAAAACTTTATTATGCACCCTGCCATAATATTGGACAGCATATCCAAACAATTGCTGTTTCTAGCTAATCAGAATTTGCTTTTCTGTAAAAATTACTTTGCTTATAAGGATTTGCTAAGCTATAAAAAACTATTTTGCACCAAAACATAACATTGGATAATATATCTAAACGATAACTGCTTTTAGTTAATAAGAATTTGCTTTGCTATAAAAACTCCTCTGCATCCAAACATAAAATTGAATAATATATACAGAAAATTACTGCTTGTAGCTAATTAGAATTACTATTTCCATAAAACATTATTATGCTCCAAGGCATAATATTGGATAATATATCCAACCGATTTTTGGTTCTTGCTAATAAGAATTTTCTTTGCTATTAAAAATTATTCAGCACCCAGCCGTAGAAGTAAATATTATACAGAAGCTATAATTACATTTTTATAATAAATTTACGATTTGACATAGAAGAACGATGTTATATTCCGATAATGAACTGGGGTCTAATTTATAAATAAGGAAATTAATTTGTTTGTTGTCTTCAAAAATCTTTCTAACATTTGGGAAGTACAAAATTCATTAAATTAAGGAATTTTTTACAGATTCTTCTTAAAAAAATTTAAATTTTTATATCCTTATCAAGTCCCAATTCCTTTTTTTCAGTAAAATGTTCTCTGCTTACTCTTAATTTAAAAAAATTATACTTCAATTATTATAAAGACTAATAACTTGTCAACAATTTTTATAAAAGCTTTGCCAATTTCAAACTTCACATTACATTTTAGATTGACTATTATTTCTAAAATCAAAATTGTCGTTTGTTACAAAGAATCATTTCCGCTAGGGAAAAACGTTTACATATAAAAAAATAAAAATACTTAGTAAAATAAAATTCATTAAGAAATTCATGTAACAGTAAAATCTTTTTTGCAACATATTCCTTAAGCTTTCCATTTGCTGCTTTTAGTGCTACTATGAAAAATTATTTTGCTGTAAGACATAACATTGGATAATAAATTCAAGCAACTGCTGCTTCTGGCAAATAAAAATTTGTATTGCTATAAAAAAATATTTTGCCTATATACATAAAATAAGATTATATATAGAAACAATTGCTGCTTCTAGCTTTACACAATTTACCTTGCTATAAAAAACTATTTTGCATGCAGACATAATATTGGATAATATATCCCAATTGATGCATCTAGCTAATAAGAATATACATTGCTATAAAAAAATGTTTTGCACCACAACATAATATTGGGTAATATATCTAAACGATAGCTGCTTCTAACTAATAAGAATTTGCTTTGCTATAAAAATTTCTTTGCACCTATACATAAAATTGGATAATATATCCAGAAAATTGCTTCTTCTAGCTAATAAGATTTTCCATTTCTATAAATCTTTATTATGCACCCAGTCATAATATTGGACAGCATATCCAAACATTTGCTTTTTCTAGCTGATCAGAATTAGCTTTGCTATAAAAAATTATTTTGCACCTATCCATAATAATGGACAGCATATCCAAACAATTGCTGCTTCTTGCTAATCAGAATATGCTTTGCTATACAATTTTTTTGCTCTGAGACCTAATATAAGATAATACATACAAATGATTGCTGCTTTTTGTTAATAAGAATTTTCTTTGCTATAAAAAATTATTCGACACCCAGGCGTGGAAGTGGATAATATATAGAAGCTATAATTACATTTTAATAAATAAGTTACAATTTGACATAGAAGAACGATGTTATATTCCGATAATCAGCTGTTGTGTAATTTTTAAATAAAGAAATTAATTTGTTTGTTGTCCTTAAAAATATTCTAAACATTTGGTAAGTACAAAATTTATTAAATTAAGGAATTGCATAGAAATTCTTCTACAAAAAATTAAAATTTTTAAATCTGTATCAAATCTCAATTCATTTTTTATGTAAAATGTTCCTTATTTTTACTCTTATTGTTAGTTTTAAAAAATTATATTTAAATTATTAATAAATCCAATAAACTTGTCAACAATTTTTATAAAACTTTGCCCATTTCAAACTTGACTATACATTTAAGATTGATTATTATTTCTAAAATCCAAATTTACGTTTGTTATAAAGAATCATTTCCGTTTGGAAAAAACGTTTATATGTAAAGAAGTGAAGACACTTAGTTAAATAAAATTCGTTAAGAAATTATTGCAGCAGTAAAGTCTTTTTTGCAAAATGCTTCTTAATTCTTCCATTTGCTGCTTCTAGCTAATCAGAATATGTTTTGCAATGAAAATTTCTTTGCACTCAGGCATAATATTAGATAATATTTCCATACGATTGCTGCTTCTAGCAAATAAGGATTGAAATACTTTTTCTTAATATTACATGAGAACGTTATGGACTTTATTGAATCAGCTTCCCAAAGTACTAAAAATTTTTATCAAACCTGTTTATTTTGCTTCATTTGTGTTGAATTAACATGGCAACTTAAAATAGGTATTTCTTACAATATTTTTACCCCTTGTGGTGGTGAGTGAGGCATTATGGAGTACCCCTGTTCTTCTAATTTACACAACTTTAAAGGTTTATTAAAAAAAAATATTAATATTTTTCTAAATTAATGTGCTTTTAAAACTTTTTATGGTGATTTATTTAATTTTGGCAAGTATGGCATCTTTTTAGCACTTATTTTAGAGTTTTTTTAATAGGATAGATTGTAAAATTGTTTACAATAACTTGGAAACATTACATGTTATTGTAATATGCAATGTGGGGCAGAATGGGGTACTACAGAGTAGAGCCTTATCGGGGGCTATTCTGTTTCACTGAACTACTTAAAAAGATTATATTATGCTTATTGAAAAATTTCCCGCAGAAGATTCTATATTTTTATGTCAGCATTAATACTATATAGATGTTTCACTATCGATATTTTGCATTATCGATGTTTTTGTTAAATTCTAATAAATATTACTTGTTTTCTTATAATAATAAAGAATCTTACTTCTTGTTTGTCTTTATAATCTCATACAAAAAATTTAACAAATTTTGAAAAAATATTTTATGTTTTGTATAGTTATTTGATACCATTCCAAATGGGGTTTTAGCACTTTCTTAGAAAATACAATATAAGTTTTTTTAATAACATTTTTCTTCGATATTATTATCATTTTTTCAAACCTAAGTATACAAAGAAGAATTATAATGCTTAGTTTGATCAGTACATTTGTTTGATTCTCTGTAAACAGAAATTTTTTGAACGAGCTCTTTTTGGAACTGCTCACACAAGTTACGAACGATAGTTTTCATAAGATTGGTATACTAGATTATGTTTTATAGAGATTTTGTTTTAAATTTTTGCATGAAATTAATAAACAATATAATTAGTTATTTTTTAGAAGCAAAAAAGATATTTAATTTTTAGTGTATAAATAAATATGTATTATTTTTCTTACATAATTAATTTAAAGTAATTTCCAATTAAAAGTTCTAAAAAATATTTTTTTCCTTTTTGGATTTACGCATGAATTGCATAAAATAATACATTATACTACATAACAGTAAGTATAATTAAATTTTTTATATTAACTATAAAATACTTTGTATTTAATATATTATCAGAACATGTATATTGGGTAACACGCTTTGATAATTTTTTGTTGCAGTAAATATTGGTGAATTTCTATTACACAAACTTCTTGGATACTGTAAAATTCAGTTATATTTTTCCTTCGCTGAAATAATTTCTTGTGCGCAAAGTATCGATAATACTCTTTTCTGTATTTGCTGTGCAACAATCATTTCTAATTTCATCTTGTGGTTTAGCTGAAAGTTAAAAAATGTCTTCTTAATCGTTAAAAGAACATATTACTTTAAGATAATTAATCTGCTTCTTATTATTTTTATTATTCTAATAGACTTTTTGTTGAATTATTCAGTACGCTTCGATTCATTCTTATTGCAAAAAAATTTG
This sequence comes from Leptopilina myrica (nomen nudum), assembly GCA_032872475.1. Classification (NCBI taxonomy): domain Eukaryota; kingdom Metazoa; phylum Arthropoda; class Insecta; order Hymenoptera; family Figitidae; genus Leptopilina; species Leptopilina myrica (nomen nudum). The sequence continues at coordinate 26,902,030 of CM065463.1, read as the reverse complement.
ATGAAATTCTATACAAAAAGATTTGCTTAGACAATATAAAGAGTAATTTTAATTTTTAATTAATTAATTTAATTTAATTAATTTCCAGGCAATGTTGCCTCAACATTGACGTGCAGTATTGACAATATTGACAAAACCTTCAGCTCAAACGTTGTGTTATTTAGGAATATTTATTAAACAAAAATTGTAGCTTTAATTTGGCAGAAGTTTTTTGTATTGATAATATTATATTGTGTATATAAAATGAATAGTGGTTGATTCCCATCTGAGTTAAACATATACATTTTGCTAATGACTATGCAATATTTAGTATATTTTTTAAATTAACATTTTTTAATTAGTCCGATTGGTGGGCAAACGAAATTAACTTGCAGCTAAAACTATTTTTTATTTGCTTTAATTTTTCGTGTAAAAACACGAAAAGGGTGTACATGGAGAAGTATCGTTAAATACCTTGTATGATTATTCTATATTTTATTGAATAGATATTAATTAGAATTATGCACACCATATTTGTGATCATTTACTTTGGTATAAGATTTTTTAAATTCAAAATAGATTATTCAAAAAGACAGATGCCTTTTTAATTTTTTTTTAATTTTCTTAAAATTAATAATTTAATACCTTACTGGAAATCCTGTGGTTTTTGATATTATTGATTACAAATATAAATAAGATTTAAAAAATTTTAAATAGTGGGTCAAATACGGAGGACGGGTTTTTTTAAATATTTATATTTGATTTATCATATATATATTTTTCAACTTTTGGCATCTGGTTTCTCTTGTTGCTATTAAGAAATCGGCTTGCTTTTTTTGAAAAGTTATAATACATATATGGTTTTTGCTTTACGCCTGAATTTAACTTTCCTTGCAATAGTGCTTCTTTGAAAAAACGAATGCGTATTAAGATAGAGGAAAGCTACTGACACACGAATTACCAGATATTGATGGTTTTGTGCATAATCCTTTTCATTTCTAACATTTCCAGGAAATTTTTCTTCAAGGCAGACAATTAATATTGAGTAATTTAATACTTGATTTAAAAAAGTTTTTCCAACTTTTGAAAAGCATATTATTAAACAACAACAAAAATTCTTTCAGAATAATTCTTTTTCTTTGAGTATTTTAGTTATAACTATAAAATATATGTAATATATGAAATAAAATGTAATATATTAGTAAATTATATAATACATAATATTTTGAAAGATCATAAATATTATTGAATAAAATATTAAATTTGTATATATATATATATATATATATATATATATTATCTACAGACTCATATTTCTTTAATTTAGATTAATTTACGTTATTAAATATGTGTTACTATAAAAATAGTTATTTTTATTATTATTATACAGCATTTTTCGTACAATTTGAAATAAATAATAATTTTTATTATTTTTGTGTTGTTATTATTATTACTCTTATTAATATTTATTATTAATTTTAAATTCTATTACGGAGATTTTATAAATGACCCATATTTTAGTTCTAGAAGATAAATAGTACTCATAATATAATAATATTTAGTATTTATTCTTGATAATTTACTTTTTATCTTTAATAATAAATATAATAGGTTTTTTTATATTAAAAAAGGTCTGTAAATTGTAAATTCATTTTTGTATAGAATTTATGGAGATTTTTAATTTTATTTAGTAAGCAATGAGATTTTAATTACAATTTCGAAAGGAAAAAATAAGTATAGTATATTTCGTAACGAGTGCGAGCAGTTGTCAATTTTGGAATGAGCACTTTTTTTGGAATAATACTGTAGGCGAAGCGCCTACAGTATGTTCCAAAAAAAGTGCTCGTTCAAAAATTGGCAACTGCTAGCACAAGTTACGAACGATATTTTTCATAACAAGGTGCAAAAAAGTGCCCTTTTTTGCACCGCGTTATGAAAAAACTATAACTAAATTAAATTTAGAATTAAAAAGTCTCTTTTTAAGTTTTACTTACGCAAACTTGTTATTCTTTCTATTTCATTTCATATTTTTCATTTACAAAATCAAAGAAATTTATTTAATATTTATTTATCAGTATATTTTTAAATTCTATTCTATATTGTTTTTTCTAATAAAAATTGTATTTTTATTGTCATTTTTTTGCTTGAGAAATGACTTTTGATTGTCATTTTTTAGAGCGAGAAATGACAAACGCAAAACTGAAATGTCAAACTTTTAATTTCAAAATAATTACATTTAGAAATGTTTTTTTCATTCAAATTAGTCAGAGACCAATGCGTCTACGTATTTGGCACTACTATCCTTAATGTCTTTTGAAAATATTTTATATTTTCTGTAAAAATTCGTGGGAACTTATACACGTATAATTTGAAGTTGGCTGGTTCCACATGCCCTTAAAAACAAAATTATTGTGAAGACTTGAAACAAAAAAAAACAACAAAAAAAACGAATGTGAAAAATGCATTTTTAAAACAAAAAAAACGAATGTGAAAAATACATTTTTAAAACAAAAAAAAATAGTTAAGACATGAAACTAAAAAAACAAAAAAAGTGCAATACCCGAAATAATGCATGCATTTTTAATACTTTGTAGGATCTGAAATGGAACCAAAATATGCACATCACTTTAAACTTTTCGGTTTATATGGAACTGCATCGTAGCGCGAACACTTTAAACACTTGAAATGCTAAGATCACTTTTCATTATGAAAAAAACTCATGTTTTTCACCTGACTGGTCATTTTTTTCGCTTCTATTTGCTATTGATAAATCCATGGGTTAAAAGTTATTTTCATCTTCTTGAAGAGCAAAATGTTCCTTGGTTGACAGATTTTTCATTGTATGCTGGTTTTGGATATCGATTGAAAAAGTATATAATTCTTCAATTGAAGACAATTCTTCTAAACTATCTGGTTCTGTACTGGTTGCAGAATCTTCGAATTGAAATAAATGATATTGGTTTGGATCAAATGGGAAATCATCCAATTCATGTTCTGCTTCTGATACAGAATTTTGATTTTCGCAATAGAGATGAAGAATTGCTTGAGATAGCATCTTGTATTAATGGTTTCACTGTTGGTTTGTAACAATTTCCAGTGCGCTCTCTATTCCAGTTTGATGTTTGAGGCACCTCAATATACCTGGGTTCATCCCATCTTGTGAAACGAACTCTTACCGGAACATACTCCTCTTCAACAGTTTCCAATTGATTTTTTGAAGACTTTGATAACTGAAACAATTATGTGAGAAAGAATGTAATTCTTCTATTCAATAGATTCTAAATTTTCCAAAAAAATCTGATCAATATATATATATAGGTTAAAATAACATTCAAAAATGAAACATTAGATATTCAGTGAATAAATTTTACAGAGATTTTTTTACACGTTGATAATTGTGGATTCAATGCTGGCACTTGAATATTAGTTACATGGTTCATTTCCACTTTTCCACTCGTTAATAATTGTGGATTCAATGCTGGGACTTGAATATTAGTTACCTGCTCCATTTCAACTTTACCACTCGTTGATAATTGTGGATTCAATGCTGGCACTTGAATATTAGTTACCTGGTTCATTTCAACTTTTCCACTCGTTAATAATTGTGGATTCAATGCTGGCACTTGAATATTAGTTACCTGCTCCATTTCAACTTTACCACTCGTTGATAATTGTGGATTCAATGCCGGCACTTGAATACTTTTCTTACATTTATCACATATAAAGTGAACAACTTTTTCCGTAATTCTGGAATCCCTTTCCATTTTTTTTAAATTTGCTAGTTATTTTTTCTTTCTTGTAAAGAATCGCTCTATGCACGATGTATCTCAGTAATGAGCAGCCATTTTCTGTAAAGAAGTAGAGGGGGCAGTCTCACTAGAGTTCGTATATTCACAGTGTGTCCACAGCTAGCAGACGTTCTGCCGTCTGATTAGTGGCTTCTAGTAGAAACATTCAATCAAACCAATCAGAAAATATTTATTGTTACAGTGGAAAATTACAGGCTGATTCACAATGGTTTTACGAAATATGTTGATTCATTTGAAACGTAAGATAGAAAAACAATAAATATAACTCTCTTTTTCGTTATTTGACAAACACATTTTTATAATTAAGTCTAAATTACCTTATTTGAAACGAATTACATTGTCTGGCAAACAATAAACAAGTTATAAAAAGAATATTATTAATTATAAAGTATAATATAATTAAGGGGTATTAAAAAATTAAAAATATTCAAGAAGAGGAATTATTATATTCTTGAAAATTATAATGATAAAATTGGAACATGAAATACTGCCCGCGAAATTTCAAAATAATTTCTTATTAAAAAAACTTGAAATTGAGAAATGGAACAAATTTGAAACTTAGGATATAAAGCTATTGACAATTATTATATGATATTATCACTCGGTTGTTTTTATTAACTATTGACAATTGTTTTAAATAAAGTAGGGCCGCTATGCAACAGCGATCTGTACTAAATAAGTTAGCTGAAGGAGTAGGAAAGTTGAAATCCATCAATCAAGCGACTTGAAAGTAAGTATACTTGGAATTTTAGTTAAAAAAATAAAAACCTCCTAATCCAAGCGATTTAATATTGGGTGGAAAAATAACAGGTGGAATCTATTGGTTGGAACCAATATAAACTATGTCAGTAAATGTAGTAAAAAAAACTGCAAATGTAAGGATTCTTTAAAATTTATAAATTTTACTTAACTCCAAACAATTTGAAATTAAGCGGGAAAACATCTGGTACCATCTGTTTGTGTCAACCGTAACTCAAAAACGATCGGTAACAACAACTCGATTTACTTTTAATCAGACCACTGATGGTAAATCAATCATTAAAACAGAACACCCCAACCAAGTGACATGAAATTTTGAAAATAAAAATTCAAAAATCCTACCAAGGAGGTTTGAATTCGCTGATAGCGCCATCTAGCAGTTGAATCCGGCACTAAAAAATCAGTCGGTAGTTTATACCCATTCTAACACACTTTAAATTTTAAAAATAAAAATTCAAAATACCCCGCCAAGGGGGTTTGAATTAAGTGGTTGTGCCATCTAACGGTGGCAGCCGGTACTAAAACTCGGTCGGTAATGTAGAACACCCCGACCAAGCCACTTAAAAGTACGAAAATAAGAAATCTACCTTACCGACTGTAGGTAAGTGGTCCAGACGTCTCCTAGCTATACTACTTTTATGATTCTGTTAGAAACTGTAAACAAATAACGAATTTAGTCAAAATTTACAATTGCAAAAATTAAAAAAGAATTTCATAAAAATTGACGAATTTTAAAGATTTTGTATTTTCCTATAGAAAAAAACAGCAAAAAAGATGTTTTTTTAATTTCAATACAAATATCAAATTCTGTTAAAAACTTAATTTTCGAGTATAATAAATTCTGATGGAAAAAAAGATAATTTCATGAATCACAGCGATAATACCAAATTTGAAATTTTCTGTAGAAAAAGGATCGAAAAAATCGACAAATTTTTGTTTTTCAGAAATTTTTAAAATCTTTAGAAACTGATTTTTCGTTTATGATTATGTTAGAAACTGTAGTTAGTCATTTTTTTGTACAACAAGAAACAAGAAAGTTATGAATCTTAAAAAAACAAACTTTCATTGTTATTTTTTTGTTCCCTGATATTGAAAACATAGAAATATATTGTTGCAGTAGATTAAAATTAATTATACTCTTAAAAAATCGAGAAAAATTTGGAACGCCATTTCGCTATTTTTGCCACTTTTGGCCAGGGACGTGGAACGCCAATTGGAACGCCACGCCACCGAAGTGGTTAAGAGGATTCGATAAATTTTCGAAATTTAAAAATCGTCGATTTTTGCTGTTTTTTTTCGGTACAGAAATTGAAAATCGTGAAATTCGTCAATTTTTATGAATTTTTTTTTGAAAATTTTTGAAATTGTAAATTTCAATTGTATTTGTTGTTTGTTTTCATTTTCCAACAGAATTATACATGACAAATCAGTTTTTAAACGATTTCAAAAACTTCTGAAAAACAAAAATTTGTCAATTTTTTCGTTCCTTTTTCTACAGAAAATTTCAAAACTGGTATTATCGCTGTGATTCATAAAATTTTCTTATTTTCTAGCAGAATTATAATCGAAAAATAAGTTTTGAAGAGAATTCGATAAATTTTCGAAATTCAAAAATCGTCGATTTTTGCCGTTTTTTCTGTACAGAAATTGAAAATCGTGAAATTCGTCAATTTTTATGAATTTTTTTTTGATAATTTTTGAAATTGTAAATTTCGATTGTATTTGTTGTTTGTTTTCATTTTCCAACAGAATTATACATGACAAATCAGTTTTTAAACGATTTCAAAAATTTCTGAAAAACAAAAATTTGTCAATTTTTTCGTTCCTTTTTCTACAGAAAATTTCAAAACTGGTATTATCGCTGTGATTCATAAAATTTTCTTATTTTCTAGCAGAATTATAATCGAAAAATAAGTTTTTAAGAGAATTCGATAAATTTTCGAAATTCAAAAATCGTCGATTTTTGCCGTTTTTTCTGTACAGAAGTTGAAAATCGTGAAATTCGTCAATTTTTATGAATTTTTTTTGAAAATTTTTGAAATTGTAAATTTCGATTGTATTTGTTGTTTGTTTTCATTTTCTAACAGAATTATACTGTAATGAAATAATGAAAAGATCATCTTAAAATAATTGAAATCTCGCATTTGTATACAGAATAAATTGCTGTGTGAAGTATGAGGGTCCCAAATAGACTACGTACGACCGTGTCACTGTATAAAGCGGGGCATGCGCATAATGAGAATTACAGGGCTGCGTCATATATGAGCGAAAAAGAAAAAACGAGGTTAGGCAACAACTTGTAAGAGTCAGTCTGAAATCGGAGAGCTCGTAATGAGCACGATGTATATTTGTAATGACATAATTATTAACGAATAAGTAAATTACACACAAAGAACGAGGTTTATCTTACACAACTATTTGTACAATTATTGGAAATTTATTGAGATTATAATAAACAGGATTATTTTTTTTAAACATGACTTATTGATATTTGTTTATTGAACAACGAACTCATTGCCAAGCTGCCAATCAACAAGGAAAAGGAATATTTATCCCAAGGAATTAACAAATGTTCCCAATGTTCCGACTTGGGACATAACAATTGGTGACAGCGGTGCTGGGATTACTTATTCTTTTTTTGGATATTTGGATATTTTGGAATGGATTTTGATTGTACAAGTTTCCTCACGTTCGTCTTTCTGCACTGGATATCATCTTTTTTTATTGTCGAAGGTAATTCGTTTCATAAAGTGTATTTAATAAATTTCGGAACACGTGGCATTTATAACCTTACTTTGTTTGCTTTTGTGAAATAGTTTAATATGTCTTGGATTTGTTTTGAAGTGTAAGATGACAAAGAGAGTTGGAATGTACTTCTAGGAAATTCGAGGTTGTTTAACTGTATTTGTTTTGAGTGAATACTTTGAAGATATCCGAAAGTAAAATTAGTTTGGTGTCTGCTGATGAAATTTCTTATAGTCTTAAACAAAAAATTTGCCATTTTTTTTAAATAGTCAGCTTATTTGCGTTTTGAAAATAATATTTCTCAAAAAAATAAAGAAAAAATGTTTACAGCATTGTAATATTGTCATAAGAAAATCATAAATTTAACTATGTGATATCGAAATTTTCGCATTTTGTAAAACTAAATAATTTCCTGATATTTCGTAAATAAGTGAATAATATACTGATAGTTTGTAACTTTGATGTGTTTAATCATAGACAAAAATTAGAGTATTTCAATATTGCCAATTAAAATGTATTAGAAAAAATTTATTTCCTCAAATCTTTTGCAAAAAAATGTAGTATATTTTTTTTTGTCAGATTATTCGAACTCGATATTGGCTCTAATAATATTAGAGTGCATTATCAAATCCGTATCTCCGAATTAGACTTTGGCTTGAATGATAGTAGAGTGCATTGTCAAATTAGAAACTTCGAATTTTGCAGATTATTTTAGAATATTAAAAAAATAGAAAATAATTATATTATAGATTTTCCGAATTTTTGCTAATGTAAAACATAACAATAACTACGAACTTCGTCAAATTCACTGAAATTATCCAAAACTTATTGTTTTTGTCAAATCAAGAACTTCGAATTTTACAGAATATATCAGGATATCAAATCAGGAAAAATTATTAAATGTAAAATTATTTCAAATTGACACTTTTGTAAAACATAACAAACATTGCTTAAATCACCAAAATTCTTCAAAATTACGTATTCTGTTAAAAATAAAAAAGTATGAAATCAAAAATGCGAAAAATGGTTGAAAACAAAAAAACAAAAACCCTGAATATTATAAATAATTTATTTTTATTTTATTTTTTTTTCTTTCTTAAAAATTTTTTTTTTGAAGTAAAACTGAAATTTTCAGTATTTCCTTCAAATTTTAGGGGTGGAGGTGTAATGAAATAATGAAAAGATCATCTTAAAATAATTGAAATCTCGCATTTGTATACAGAATAAATTGCTGTGTGAAGTATGAGGGTCCCAAATAGACTACGTACGACCGTGTCACTGTATAAAGCGGGGCATGCGCATAATGAGAATTACAGGGCTGCGTCATATATGAGCGAAAAAGAAAAAACGAGGTTAGGCAACAACTTGTAAGAGTCAGTCTGAAATCGGAGAGCTCGTAATGAGCACGATGTATATTTGTAATGACATAATTATTAACGAATAAGTAAATTACACACAAAGAACGAGGTTTATCTTACACAACTATTTGTACAATTATTGGAAATTTATTGTGATTATAATAAACAGGATTATTTTTTTTAAACATGACTTATTGATATTTGTTTATTGAACAACGAACTCATTGCCAAGCTGCCAATCAACAAGGAAAAGGAATATTTATCCCAAGGAATTAACAAATGTTCCCAATGTTCCGACTTGGGACATAACAATACATGACAAATCAGTTTTTAAACGAATTCAAAAATTTCGGAATAACAAAAATTTGTCAATTCTTTCGTTCCTTTTTCTACAGAAAATTTCAAAACTTTAATTTTCTTATTTTCTAGCAGAATTATAATCGAAAAATAAGTTTTGAAGAGAATTCGATAAATTTTCGAAATTCAAAAATCGTCGATTTTTGCCGTTTTTTCTGTACAGAAATTGAAAATCGTGAAATTCGTCAATTTTTATGATTTTTTTTTTGATAATTTTTGAAATTGTAAATTTCGATTGTATTTGTTGTTTGTTTTCATTTTCCAACAGAATTATACATGACAAATCAGTTTTTAAACGATTTCAAAAATTTCTGAAAAACAAAAATTTGGCAATTTTTTCGTTCCTTTTTCTACAGAAAATTTCAAAACTGGTATTATCGCTGTAATTCATAAAATTTTCTTATTTTCTAGCAGAATTATAATCGAAAAATAAGTTTTGAAGAGAATTCGATAAATTTTCGAAATTCAAAAATCGTCGATTTTTGCCGTTTTTTCTGTACAGAAATTGAAAATCGTGAAATTCGTCAATTTTTATGAATTTTTTTTGAAAATTTTTGAAATTGTAATTTTCGATTGTATTTGTTGTTTGTTTTCATTTTCTAACAGAATTATACATGACAAATCAGTTTTTAAACGAATTCAAAAATTTCTGAATAACAAAAATTTGTCAATTCTTTCGTTCCTTTTTCTACAGAAAATTTCAAAACTGGTATTATCGCTGTGATTCATAAAATTTTCTTATTTTCTAGCAGAATTATAATCGAAAAATAAGTTTTTAAGAGAATTCTATAAATTTGCGAAATTTAAAAATCGTCGATTTTTGCCATTTTTTCTGTACAGAAATTGAAAATCGTGAAATTCGTCAATTTTTATGAATTTTTTTTGAAAATTTTTGAAATTGTAATTTTCGATTGTATTTGTTGTTTGTTTTCATTTTCCAACAGAATTATACATGACAAATCAGTTTTTAAACGATTTCAAAAATTTCTGAAAAACAAAAATTTGTCAATTTTTTCGTTCCTTTTTCTACAAAAAATTACAAAACTCGTATTATCGCTGTGATTCATAAAATTTTCTTATTTTCCAGCAGAATTATAATCGAAAAATAAGTTTTGAAGAGAATTCTATAAATTTGCGAAATTTAAAAATCGTCGATTTTTGAAATTTTTTCTGTACAGAAATTGAAAATCGTGAAATTCGTCAATTTTTATGAATTTTTTTTGAAAATTTTTGAAATTGTAATTTTCAATTGTATTTGTTGTTTGTTTTCATTTTCTAACAGAATTATACATGACAAATCAGTTTTTAAACGATTTCAAAAATTTCTGAAAAACAAAAATTTGTCAATTTTTTCGTTCCTTTTTCTACAAAAAATTACAAAACTCGTATTATCGCTGTGATTCATAAAATTTTCTTATTTTCTAGCAGAATTATAATCGAAAAATAAGTTTTGAAGAGAATTCGATAAATTTGCGAAATTTAAAAATCGTTGATATTTGCCGTTTTTTCTGTACAGAAATTAAAAATCGTGAAATTCGTCAATTTTTATGAATTTTTTTTGAAAATTTTTGAAATTGTAATTTTCGATTGTATTTGTTGTTTGTTTTCATTTTCTAACAGAATTATACATGACAAATCAGTTTTTAAACGATTTCAAAAATTTCTGAAAAACAAAAATTTGTCAATTTTTTCGTTCCTTTTTCTACAGAAAATTTCAAAACTGGTATTATCGCTGTGATTCATAAAATTTTCTTATTTTCTAGCAGAATTATAATCGAAAAATAAGTTTTTAAGAGAATTCGATAAATTTTCGAAATTTAAAAATCGTCGATTTTTGCCATTTTTTCTGTACAGAAATTGAAAATCGTGAAATTCGTCAATTTTTATGAATTTTTTTTGAAAATTTTTGAAATTGTAATTTTCAATTGTATTTGTTGTTTGTTTTCATTTTCTAACAGAATTATACATGACAAATCAGTTTTTAAACGATTTCAAAAATTTCTGAAAAACAAAAATTTGTCAATTTTTTCGTTCCTTTTTCTACAAAAAATTACAAAACTCGTATTATCGCTGTGATTCATAAAATTTTCTTATTTTCTAGCAGAATTATAATCGAAAAATAAGTTTTGAAGAGAATTCGATAAATTTGCGAAATTTAAAAATCGTTGATATTTGCCGTTTTTTCTGTACAGAAATTAAAAATCGTGAAATTCGTCAATTTTTATGAATTTTTTTTGAAAATTTTTGAAATTGTAATTTTCGATTGTATTTGTTGTTTGTTTTCATTTTCTAACAGAATTATACATGACAAATCAGTTTTTAAACGATTTCAAAAATTTCTGAAAAACAAAAATTTGTCAATTTTTTCGTTCCTTTTTCTACAGAAAATTTCAAAACTGGTATTATCGCTGTGATTCATAAAATTTTCTTATTTTCTAGCAGAATTATAATCGAAAAATAAGTTTTTAAGAGAATTCGATAAATTTTCGAAATTTAAAAATCGTCGATTTTTGCCATTTTTTCTGTACAGAAATTGAAAATCGTGAAATTCGTCAATTTTTATGAATTTTTTTTGAAAATTTTTGAAATTGTAATTTTCGATTGTATTTGTTGTTTGTTTTCATTTTCTAACAGAAATATACATGACAAATCAGTTTTTAAACGATTTCAAAAATTTCTAAACAACAAAAATTTGTCAATTTTTTCGTACCTTTTTCTACAGAAAATTTCAAAACTGGTATTATCGCTGTGATTCATAAAATTTTCTTATTTTCTAGCAGAATTATAATCGAAAATTATAATTCGATAAATTTTCGTAATTTAAAAATCGTCGATTTTTGCCATTTTTTCTGTACAGAAATTGAAA